>CM038670.1:34416584-34968770 GCA_021605145.1 Aegilops bicornis
CTGGCACAGGGGTGTGCCGGTCCGGATGCGTCCGCTCCCCCACCTTCCCCTTTCCTCGGCTGTGTGCTAGTTGTCATAGCTCCGGCGATGTTCAAGGCAGGATGTATGCTGCGGTTCGTCGGTCGGTGGGGCTCCTTTTGTGCAAATTTACTTTATGTTGTCAAATAATAAATTACTTGGAAATTGTTGGTATGGAGGGCACCCCGTGGGTACGATTAGCTATGGAAAGTGAAAGTATAGTAGAAAAACGAATAAACTTTATTTTCTGTTTGGGAACAACCTATGATATATCTAGCACGGGAAGTGTTGGAAACTCTGAGTCGTTTTCGTTGGTGGGAAAAGTATGCCTCCCAAAATGTTTTTATCTCTCAATTTTTGTTTTGAGCTCTAGCACCTCTACAAATCCCTATTTCCCTCTGTGAAGGGCCTTCATTTGCACTGTGTATGATCACTACTTGTGCATCTGAAAGTACATGTAGTCCCCATGTGTGGTTTTGGTAATTAATTAATGACAATCCTTATGGACTAATGTTTGCATTGAGATATACATTTGAAGATTAGTCCCATTGGAAAATGATTGAAGAATAATGGAAGAAAACTCCTTTGAAGCAACAATTACATCGAGATGATCAAAATGGAGTTCATTGGAGTATCTTAAGGGTTGCCATGCTTAGAGCTATGGTTTGAGCCATAATGGATCAAGATCTTAAAGAGGATGATTTGAATGATGAATTCTAGGAGTGGCTCAAAGATATGGTCATAATGGACTCATGTGTTGAGTCATGATTGAGCAAGCTATTCAAGTGAAGAATTCAATATATCCTTCATGACGTCAAGATTAAACATGGAGTAGAGATATAGGTTGACCAAGATGAAGCTCAAAGATCGAACTCTAAATGGTCAACACACGAAGCAAATGATGCACCACATAGGATCTTGTGGTATGATAAGAAATTATAAATTGCACTCGTGTACTAACCCATACTATGTGTTGTCTATGTTTTTGAGGGTTAGGTGATTCTCATGGGCTCGCATCAAGAAAGAGATTTCAAGTGTCTATGAGAGGATGACATCAAGTGTTGGTGATCATGTTTGACAAGGGCAAGTTCAAGATAACCATCCCAAAGGAGTACATGCTTGAAGCTTGTGGATGATCACATGATGGACAAGTGAAGATGAATACAAAGCAAAGCTTCCCCACATTGTGTATGAGGGAGAGACTTGAAGACTTCACCAATGTATTGCCTTCATCTTGAGCCAAGAAGAAACATCAACATAAGCTCAAGTGAACGGCTCGTGTCAAAGGTATTAGTTCCTTTGACGTTAGTGTTGTGGAGTGATGACCACCAAAGAAACATATACACTCAAGAATGGATTCTTGATAGCTATGTAGTGTAGCTATTTTTATGATTCTTGAGTTATAGGTATCCCGCACTATTAAGAGGGGGTCAAAGGGGTTTGTGATGGATTTGCTCAAGTCAACATCTTATATACACAATTCCACTCATATCCTATATACCAAAGAAAAGCCAAAGCCAAATAGTTTCCCAAAATATATGATCTAACCTTTGCATAATATGAACCCTCCATTTTGGTTTATTTTGGGTGGTTCTCTATCTGAGGACTTGGAGCTTTTCCATAGCTTCAAAAGCAGGCCCAAGATCATCAAAATCGGAGTCCGGATGTGAAAGTTATGCATGTTTTAGTTTTGGGGTTCCTGCTGTTATTTTGGTCGGACGTCCGGTAACGTCCGGAAATCCGGTGCGCCAATCCAGAATCAAACGGACGGAAATCCGGTAAGTACTGGACGTCCGGTCTCCGGACGTCCGGAAAATGTCGGGCGTACGTCAAACCTGTTTCACAAATATCCTGATACATTAAATGCGATGGCGTGCTACAGCCGTCGGACGTCCGGTGGGCCACCGAACGTCCGGGGCCTGTTTTGGCCCCGGACGTCCGGCTAACGGCCATTTGGGGCCACACTATAAATACCCTTCACTACTTCGTGGAGGGGTTGAGCAACACAACTATCTTGACCCACACTTGTAGAAAAGCTCCCTCTCCTTTCTCCTACCTCAAATCTTAGATCCCGGAGAGATTTGTGAGAGTTCTTGAGAGAGATTCCAATCAAGTGATAGATCCACTCCCTCTCCTTCTCTTGACCAAAGGAATTCGTGATTTGAGCAAGTCTTGAGCATTTCCCCCTTGATCTTGTTACTCTTGGAGGTTGGAGACTCCTAGGCGGTAGGAGTGCTCCGATGAGGAATCAACTTGTGATTTGTCCCCCGGAAAGTTTGTGAAGGTTTATAGGCCACCTCAAGGTCTTCCACTAGTGGTTGGGAATCGCCTTCGTGGAGATATCTCAAGGAGAATAGGGTGAGCCTTCGTGGCGTTGGTGTGCCTTCGTGGTAACATCCACCTCTCTAACGGTGACTAGCTTCCCTCCAAGGAAGTGAACATCGGATACATCATCGTCTCTGTGACTTCGGTTATCCCTAACCCTAACTCCTTACTTGTGGTTTACCTTGGTCACTTGATCGCGCATTGTCCTCATTATATTGTGTTGGTTACCATATCGTAGAGATTATTTAGGCCAACACTTTATAGTCCATAATTCATACTTCCTACTATTGTTCTATCTTGTGTTTAGTGTGAATTGCTAGCTTGTAACATATCTTGTGTAAGCTTGTAGTGCTTACTTGAGTTTGCTTGTATCATTCAATTCCATATATTGTGATACAATTTGTGTAAGCTTGTATTGCCTACTTGTGGGTGTGTGTATTATTCATTTCCATATCTCGTGATATACATTGAGTAAGTTTGTGTAACTTACTTGTGCTCACTCATATCCTCGTTGTTCTCATCTTGTTTATGCTAAGTTGTTGGTGCACTTAGTGAGCCTAGTATATTTAGGATTTGTGCTTGAAAAGTATCCGCTTAGTTTATTTCCGCATTAGGATATAGCCAAATCCCTAAAAGATTTTAAAACGCCTATTCACCCCCCTCTAGGCGACATCGTGATCCTTTCAATTGGTATCAGAGCTAGGTCTCTCCTTATTAGGCTTAACCGCCTAGAGAGTAACGATGTCGACTAGTGAACTAGTGTACGATGACACATTTTGTTTTAATGGCACAAATTACATTATATGGAGATTACACATGCTTTGTCATTTTCGGGCCATGGGTCCAAATGCTTTGCGGATTGTGGTTGTAGGGAATTCAAATCTAGAGGATGGACAATCTCCGTCACTTGGTGATATGCATCTTGATAGTGAAGCTTTAAGTATCGTTCACCAAGCTATAACCTTCGAGGTGTTAAAGTCAATCTCGTCTTGTTCGTTGGCTCATGATGCTTGGACCAAAATTGAAGATATATATGGTGGGTCCAATCTTCATGAAGACAATATTCTTTTTGGGGAGTTAATGGAGGAGTTCTCCACATTTTTAAATCATGAAGAGCTCTCTATTGCTTCCACCTCCGATTACTTGCATACCTCAACATCTTTCACTTCACCAACATGTGGCATACCACAAGGTAATGACATGGTGAGTGAAGAAATATCCTGTAATGATGGTGTTAAGCTCATTTGTGATGATATGCTTGATCTCCCATGTTGCCATGATAGAAATGTTTTGGTTTCCTCTAGTTTTTCTATGACTAACCATGTAGAGGAAATCAAGAAAGGTGAGGCATGCTTGATTAACGAAGAACCCTCTTCTCCAAAAGAATCATCATCAACCCATTTTGTTCACATGTGCCTCATGGCAAGAGGTCATGACGAGGTATCATCTTCTCTCAGTGATAATGATGATAGTTGTAATGAGGAAGATGATGAAGTCTTGACTCAAAATCTCTATGAGATTGGGAAAACTCTTCGTAGAGCTAAAAATAACACTTATAAAAGGCTCCAAGATGTTCTTGCTTGCTTTCAAAAACGTAACGACTTATTTCTTTACAAGCAAGCAAAAAGTGAACAACTTGAACATGAACTTGCTATGGCTCATCAATGTCTTAGTGACTTGAGGTCTTTAAAAGAAGAGATTGAAGTTACTCATTGTAAACTTAAAGAGGATTTTGAGCACCTTGACCTTGACTACAAGAAGTTCAAAGGAGAGCTCACCAAACTCTCTAAGTCTCATGAGGAACTTCAAGCTACTCATGCGGAGTCTCTAGTTTCTACATGCTACTCTCATATTGATAATGATGCTTGTGCTACTAACTCTATCTTGTGTGAAGCATCGATATTAAAACAAAATGTTGAGCTAAGGACTCAACTTGATTTGCTAACTAGCGATTATGGGAAATTGGGAGAAAGTCATAAAAAGCTCTCAGGCACTCATGAGGATCTTCTAGTCTCTCATGATGAGTTAAAGTTAGCTCATGAGGCTATGGTCACCAAGGTAAAATCATGTGAGTCTCATGTGGATATTAGCACATCTTCTACTCGAAATGCCTTATTGTCATGTGCTAGTCCTTGCAATTCCTCTCTACATGATATTGGTACATCTTGTAATGAATTTCTCACCATGCCTTGTTGCTCTAACAATGAAGCTTCTACTTCCTCTAGTTATTTTGTTAATACTAACCTTGTAGAGGAAAATAAAGAGCTCAAGGCCCAAGTCACTAGTTTGAAGAAAGACTTGGAAAAATGTTGTGATAATATCTTGAGTGTGCAAAAGGACCCTCAGGACAAAATAGGACTTGATTTCATCTCCAACAAGAAGAAGTCCAAGAACAAGAAGAAGGGACAAGATAAAGTCAAGAATTCGTCCAACATTACTTGCTTCAAGTGCAAGAATGTTGGACACCATGTGAGATCTTGTCCATTGAAGAAGAAGGCTTCAAATGTGAAGCATCAAGGGAAGTGGCCTCAAGTTCAATATCAAGATAATGAAAGGCCTCTTCCCATGCCTAACCAAGATAATGCTCTCCAAGTTGAAAAGGTAAAGAAGAAGAGAAAGGGGAGCACATGATGCTCTATTTGCCGTGAAGAAGGGACACATAGCTTCATCTTGTCCCAACGGTAACATATCTAAGCCTCCTATAGTCAATAATCATTATTCGCTAAGGAAGGATCTTGGTGGCAATGTGTTTGCCAAGTTTGTGGGTTCCCAAAGAAGTTTGAAAGTGGACAAGACCATTTGGGTTGCCAAGACTATTGTTACTAACTTCTTAGGACCCAACTTGGTTGGGGACCATCAAGCTCAAACTTGATCAATAGGTGTGTGGATGGCATTAGAGGCTTGGCTACTTCATGACGAAAAACTATTTTCACCATATGTTATGGTTAATGCCAAGTCAAGTGGATTATCTTCATATCTATCAATCCAATGCTCCTCCTTGCGGTAACTTGTACTTGCATTGTTTACATTGAAAGTTACTATGTCCCTTGCATTTTTAGGTTTTGTACCTAGCATGTGCTTTTATAGTTGTGCTTTCTAGTATGCTTGATTTGTGTTATCTAGCATGTGTAGGTCATAATGCACTTCATATATTTGTGCGTGTGTGGTTTCAAGCCTTTATTGCTTCATTAGTTGAATCTTCCTTGGCTAGATCATCACATTATGGGGGAGTGCTATGTTTTACGGATATCACAAACCTTAAATGTGTATGTATGTGGGATACCACCTAGTATTGTTAGTTCAATATTATCTAGTTACTATGTGGTATGTAAAGCTCATTTGAAACTCAAATTCTCATCCATTAATTATCCTTAGTTGGGTTTCATTTGCTTCTTGTGGATAATACATGGATCATCATATTATGGGGGAGTGATATGCTTTGTGCATTTCACAATCCTTGTTAATATGAACAATTGAGGGATGCCACTTATAATTTATATTTGAGATTATCTTATATCTCTGTGGCATGCAATGTCTTGTTTACGTATGGCATTCTTGTGCGGTTTTGCCCATGGTTATCTTTAAAATAATATTTGGAAAATCATTTGATTAAAGCTATTCCAATTATTGCTTTACATGATGATCTATCTAGTTGGAATGTTAATATTATGCTATCCAAGCATTGTGGTTATTTCTAAACTCTCATGTTATGCTTGTGTTAGTATAGATGATCATGTACTTATTTGGTTTCTACAATCAATGATAACCCGAAATACCATTTTGTTCGAATTCATCTTATTGCTCTATATGAGAGTTTGTTATCTCATTGTTTATAGTGTCCTATATCTACTTGAGTGGGATATTCCTATGAGTATGTGTGCAATGCATATCTTATATGCTCATTGTTTTTTTTTCTTGGTTCATATGTTGAACTTTGTGTGCTATCATATGTTGTTTTGTCACTTTGATTCATTTTGGACAACATGAATGACTAGTGATGTTATTGGAAGTATTAACGGTTATGTGGTCATTTGTCCAATTTGTATCTCCCTGATTTTGGTAGGCTTGTGCATGCATATTTACTATGTGTAAATTCACATGCCTTGTTTGCCTTTTATTTGATCCAATATATATATGGTAAATCCATCAAATTCTTAATAGCTATGATGTGCATGAAATTCAAATTCATATCAATAGGCACATATTTAAGTGGTTTTACCCTATGTGTTGTAGTTATGCTAACTACTTGGACCCAATAAGTTTGGGGACCATATTGTACTTAAAATGTTTTAGGTACATTTGAGAAGCATTGGGTGCTTGGCTTATTCATGAAGGTGGTGGCACTATGAGGAAATTAGAGCCAAGCTTGGACATTTTATTGATCTACAACTTCATACCAATGCTATCTCGGTAACAAGTATTTACTTCATGCATATATATAGAAATGAGGTCAACCTTGTGTAGGTTGCATCATGGCATGAATTTCTTGACTCGTTCCTGTGATACTTGTTTCCTTTCTCAAAGCATCCCAACAATGATATCTTGTTGCTAGTTGTGATGTCTTTGATGGTTGTGTGTTTGGAGTTCACTAATATACAATAAGATTATATTAAGCCATGTGCCATGCTTTCAAGCAAAGATCTCTTTGGTATATTTTATGACTCCCGTTTGGATATCTTATTCCTTCCTTTTGTAACTATTTTATGTGTACATCCTTCTTTGTGGATATCATCTACCTAGTTTCTTATACACGTGAGAGAAGTTACATCTCTAGTTGATATCCCTATTCTTTCATGTCCACCATTTCATTCACTTTTTATATCTTTTTGGTGGCTCCATGGAAGCATTTGTTGAATGAGTGCATGTCTTACCTCTTTGCATCTTAGTGCACTCATGTTTGGTGAAGATTTGTGTCCTCATGCCTGTCTTGACAATCCAATTATTTCCTATCTTCATCATGGGTTGTCACAAGCTTTGATTTTTAGGTTGCTATTAGTGAGCTTGTGAACCCATTTGCTTAATGTGTGTGTGACCTTCTTAACTTCGTGTGTGTGGCAAGGACATGTCTTGCACCTTTTATCTCATTTACTCAAGGCTATGTTGATGCTTAATTCTCATCCTTATACTAGTCTTCTCAAGTGTTTTGACGTGACTCACACACATCATTTTGGTTGTGCCTATTCTTAGGTTGCCTCATGTACATGTTGCTCAACCATATGTTTGTTGCAAATGCTAGGCTTCTTTTCTTATCTATGTTTGCTTGCAATTGTTGTGTGTTCCTATTGATTTTGGGGGAGTGATGATCCTATTCTGTGCACTTGTATCCAAATAAAAAAATTCTAAATTGTGCACAAATCATGGGGAGCTTCTCTATTTTCCTTAGAACACTCCTTTACCCAAATCGTAATATTATTTTATCCTTTTGGCTCGTCGGATCTTTTGATTGCTTGCTTCACTTTGTGTTATGCAGATGAGATCAATTTGTGCCATGAGCTTTGTGCCATGTACCTTGCTATTATGACTAGGCTCAAGTTGTATAATAGTGGATTCACTTGTGGATATCATGTTGTTATCAATTGCAACCTTTCTTTTTGTGTATATGAGTTTCTTTATGGATACATATCATGATTATTATTGGCCACTTAGAAATTTTTTATACATGAAAACATTCATATCTTTGTATCTGATTGCATTCTATAGATTTCGAGCTCCTTTAATTGTTCATCATTGAATATGTGCATTTGTTTTCACTCACATGTTGGGATATGCACACATCAAGGACGAACTCGTACTATATTGGTCTGCTAGATGTTTTGTCTTCCATTTTGGCATTTGGTGCCAATGGGGGAGAAGTTTAGAGGGTTTAAGATAAATATATTTTGTAGTTCTTGTTGTCACTCATGCATATCTACCCTTGTTATATATTCTTATTGCATGAATGAGTATTGTATATAGAGAAATCTCCTCCTAGTTTATGTCAACCGATATATGCAATGACATTCAAAGTTCATTCACACATGCATATATTGTGGGGGAGTTTGCTCTATATACTATGGGTGTACTATCATCAAATGCTTGTGTAGTGTCTTGATGATAGTACAACCATCCCAAGCATGCAATTTATTCATTATATAAACTCTCTTGTTGAGATTGTCATCAATTACCAAAATGGGGGAGATTGAAAGTACATGTAGTCCCCATGTGTGGTTTTGGTAATTAATTAATGACAATCCTTATGGACTAATGTTTGCATTGAGATATACATTTGAAGATTAGTCCCATTGGAAAATGATTGAAGAATAATGGAAGAAAACTCCTTTGAAGCAACAATTACATCGAGATGATCAAAATGGAGTTCATTGGAGTATCTTAAGGGTTGCCATGCTTAGAGCTATGGTTTGAGCCATAATGGATCAAGATCTTAAAGAGGATGATTTGAATGATGAATTCTAGGAGTGGCTCAAAGATATGGTCATAATGGACTCATGTGTTGAGTCATGATTGAGCAAGCTATTCAAGTGAAGAATTCAATATATCCTTCATGACGTCAAGATTAAACATGGAGTAGAGATATAGGTTGACCAAGATGAAGCTCAAAGATCGAACTCTAAATGGTCAACACACGAAAGAAATGATGCACCACATAGGATCTTGTGGTATGATAAGAAATTATAGATTGCACTCTGTGTACTAACCCATACTATGTGTTGTCTATGTTTTTGAGGGTTAGGTGATTCTCATGGGCTCGCATCAAGAAAGAGATTTCAAGTGTCTATGAGAGGATGACATCAAGTGTTGGTGATCATGGTTGACAAGGGCAAGTTCAAGATAACCATCCCAAAGGAGTACATGCTTGAAGCTTGTGGATGATCACATGATGGACAAGTGAAGATGAATACAAAACAAAGCTTCCCCACATTGTGTATGAGGGAGAGACTTGAAGACTTCACCAATGTCTTGCCTTCATCTTGAGCCAAGAAGAAACATCAACATCAAGCTCAAGTGAACGGCTCGTGTCAAAGGTATTAGTTCCTTTGACGTTAGTGTTGTGGAGTGATGACCACCAAAGAAACATATACACTCAAGAATGGATTCTTGATAGCTATGTAGTGTAGCTATTTTTATGATTCTTGAGTTATAGGTATCCCACACTATTAAGAGGGGATCAAAGGGGTTTGTGATGGATTTGCTCAAGTCAACATCTTCTATACACAATTCCACTCATATCCTATATACCAAAGAAAAGCCAAAGCCAGATAGTTTCCCAAAATATATGATCTAACCTTTGCATAATATGAACCCTCCATTTTGGTTTATTTTGGGTGGTTCTCTATCTGAGGACTTGGAGCTTTTCCATAGCTTCAAAACGAGCCCAAGATCATCAAAATCGGAGTCCGGATGTGAAAGTTATGCATGTTTTAGTTTTGGGGTTCCTGCTGTTATTTTGGTCGGACGTCCGGTAACGTCCGGAAATCCGGTGCGCCAATCCAGAATCAAACGGACGGAAATCCGGTAAGTACCGGACGTCCGGTCTCCGGACGTCCGGAAAATGTCGGGCGTACGTCAAACCTGTTTCACAAATATCCTGATACATTCGTCTGATGGCGTGCTACAGCCGTCGGACGTCCGGTGTTCCACCGGACGTCCGGTGCCTGTTTTGCCACCGGACGTCCGGCCCCAACGGCCATTTGGGGCCACACTATAAATACCCCTTCACTACTTCATGGAGGGGTTGAGCAACACAACTATCTTGACCCACACTTGTAGAAAAGCTCCCTCTCCTTTCTCCTACCTCAAATCTTAGATCCCGGAGAGATTTGTGAGAGTTCTTGAGAGAGATTCCAATCAAGTGATAGATCCACTTCTCTCCTTCTCTTGACCAAAGGAATTCGTGATTTGAGCAAGTCTTGAGCATTTCCCCTTGATCTTGTTACTCTTGGAGGTTGGAGACTCCTAGGCGGTAGGAGTGCTCCGGTGAGGAATCAACTTGTGATTTGTCCCCCGGAAAGTTTGTGAAGGTTTGGAGGCCACCTCAAGGTCTTCCACTAGTGGTTGGGAATTGCCTTCGTGGAGATATCTCAAGGAGAATAGGGTGAGCCTTCGTATGCGTTGGTGTGCCTTCGTGGTAACATCCACCTCTCTAACGGTGACTAGCTTCCCTCCAAGGAAGTGAACATCGGGATACATCATCGTCTCCGTGACTTCGGTTATCCCTAACCCTAACTCCTTACTTGTGGTTTACCTTGGTCACTTGATCGGGCATTGTCCTCATTATATTGTGTTGGTTACCATATCGTAGAGATTATTTAGGCCAACACTTTATAGTCCGCAATTCATACTTCCTACTATTGTTCTATCTTGTGTTTAGTGTGAATTGCTAGCTTGTAACATATATCTTGTGTAAGCTTGTAGTGCTTACTTGAGTTTGCTTGTATCATTCAATTCCATATATTGTGATACAATTTGTGTAAGCTTGTATTGCCTACTTGTGGGTGTGTGTATTATTCATTTCCATATCTCGTGATATACATTGAGTAAGTTTGTGTAACTTACTTGTGCTCACTCATATCCTCGTTGTTCTCATCTTGTTTATGCTAAGTTGTTGGTGCACTTAGTGAGCCTAGTATATTTAGGATTTGTGCTTGAAAAGTATCCGCTTAGTTTATTTCCGCATTAGGATATAGCCAAATCCGTAAAAGATTTTAAAACGCCTACTCACCCCCCTCTAGGCGACATCGTGATCCTTTCAGCATCCAAAACCCTTTAAACCAGTTTTGCCATATGAGTCCACTATACCTACCTATATGCGGTATTTCCATGTCGTAAGCAAATTTGTATATGCCATCTCTAATTTTCAAAATAAATTTCTCTTTTGTGTGCTCGTATCGCTCGCGGGGAGGTGAGGGGTGGCCGATATTTTCCATGCTAGTTGTGTTAATCTCACTATGGGTGTTTATTCACTTGTCATTGCACGAGAGTACGACAAAGGTATTAGGGATGCCCAGTCCCGAAATGAAAAATAAATTTACTTTATGTTGTCAAATAATAAATTCCTTAGAAAGTGTTGGTATGGAGGGTGCCCGTGGATACGGTTAGCCATGGAAAGTGAAAGTATGGTGGAAAAAGGAATAAACTTTATTTTCTGTTTGGGAACCGCCTATGATATATCTAGCATGGAAAGTGTTGGGAACTCTGAGTCGTTTTTGTTGGTGGGAAAAAATATGTCTCCCAAAATGTTTTTATCTCTAAATTTTTGCTTTGAGCTCTCGCACCTCTACAAATCCCTACTTCCCTCTGCAAGGGCCTTTCTTTTACTTTATGCAATTTTTATTTTTTTACTTGAGTCTCCATCTTCTCTTATAAAGCACCAACTAAGGGGCACTATGATCATACTTGAGCATTGGGTATAGCTAGTATTCGAGTGTGTTTCATCAATGGATCAATGATTGGGCATAATTGGCTAGGGATAACTTGCTTTAGCGTTGATATTTTGAAAGACATGGTCGCTTGTTGATATGCTTGAGTATTAAAGTCTTCATGTCAAAACTAGACTATTGCCTTGAACCATATAAAAGTCCAAATGTCCATGCTACAAAGAAAATAATATGTGATCAACATGTTAGGCAGCATTCCACATCAAAAATTCTGTTTTTATTTTTTACCTACTCGAGGACGAGCAAGAATTAAGCTTGGGGATGGTCATGCTCCTCCAACAGGACGCCGACGCGATGGCAGTGAGAGGGCGGTGGCTCCTGGGCAACGCGGTGAGAGAGGCAGGGCTCCTCCGGCAGGACGCCGACGCGATGGCAGTGAGAGGACGGCGGCTCCTGGCGACACGGTAAGGAAGGCGGGGCACGGGTGGCTCGGGCCAAGATCGACCCAGGGCGAGCTCCTTCGGGCGGTGGCAGATCTGACCTGAAGAGAGAGAGAGAGAGAGAGAGAGAGAGAGAGGGAGGGCTCAGGCCGAAGGAAGGAGAAGGGAGAAGGGAGAAGAGGGGCGGGGTCGGCCTGGCCCTGCTCGCCGGCGGGTGCAGCGACAACTCTATCCCAGCCCCACCTGACAAGAGGGCCCCACCCAGGTCAAAACCGTCGTTTGCTAGTGTCACATCAACAATGGGTGGAGACAAATCAGCCAGGGGGGTGTTTTGTCCAGTTTGGGTTTGTTTGGGGGCTAAAAGAAGCAGAAAAATAGATCGGGGGTAAAGTGAACCACCCACTTTATTCAGGATAGTAAAATAGATTTTTTTTTTCTTATAAATATATTTTCTAGATATTAAAATGGTGTGAAAGGGAAAAAAATAAGGAAAGACAGTTAATACCATCATGTGTTCTTCATTACGCACACAAAGAATTTGTTGTTTTTCCTCGATAGTTTTTATCCTAACAATCTTTTCTGAGTTTCTTGACTTGACTGATATTCATGGATATATCATTTCCTCATATGCAAAACTGGTCGAACAATGGGTCTAAACCATTGACACCGGGGCCTACATGCAAGACCAAATTATTAAAACCTAAATATTAGAAATTTTCTTGCAATTGCACAATATTGTGCTATTACCTAAAGGACCCTGAGCAAACCTCGATGTTAAATCTAAGTGTCTCCCAATGTTACCATGTAATTACATAAGGTAAATATTAATCAGGTTAAGTATGAATTGATATCTATGAATAATATAGGTTAATGAAGAATAAACACATTGCAGACCTAACAAATTCAAGTTGAAAAGGCCATGTAATCACAACATGCATGTTTAACACCCAAAAAATATAGCAATTGTATATGTTTATCATGTATTTAGTATAACCAAATTTGATTTATTTTTCACATATGTATAATTAGCAATACAAAATTATACCCCAACAAGTGAACATCATATTGCATAATTAAACCAAACATTGCAACTAAACAACACACCGTAGAACTGAACCAAACAGTGCAACCGAACACCACATTGCACAATAAAACAATACTTAAAGATCAAATTGCATAATTACATTACATTGGACAAGTGACTAGAATTTATAGAGGAAAAGCAGGTGCAACACATATCTATATCTATATCTATACCTACTAATAAAGCAAGGTGAGTTTATCCGATTTTTTTTATCCGTTCACCGCCAAACATATTTTTTTCTTTTCGAGGTAGTAGTAAAATTTGTGTACATCTGTCAGTCCACTCTTTTTCCTGCCCACGTGTCTAGGAAAACCCTATTTGCCGCACGTGGTGATATATCGTTGGAGCTTCGCACAGAGCGTCAAAAATTGGGCCGACCCGTTTTCCTTTTCTCTATCTATTTTTCTTTTTATTTTCGGTTTCTTTTTTATTTTTCCTTCCAAGTTTTTTACCTTTTTTCTTAAATTCAAAATTCTTAAAAAACATTTGGAATTTCATTTTTTTTTACCTTGCAAAAATGTTCAGAATTCCAGAAAAAATCCGTTTTGAAAAATGTTTGGAACTTTAATTTGATCAAAATAAAAATGTTCCCATTTTTCCAAAAAAACGTGTCTTCAAAATTGTTCGTGATTTTCCAAAAAAATGCATTTTGAATAAGTTCCAAATTCAGAAAAATATTTTTTTAGTCAAATGTTCACAAATTCAAAATAATATTCGCTTTTATAAAACAAATTTTCTGAAATTGTTCTAAATGTTCAAGACATGTTCCCTTTTCAAAAATATCTCACATGTTCAAAAAATGCTCGTGTTTTTATAAGAGGTTCATGTTTCAAAAAAAATTTGCGAATTTAGAAAATGTCACATTTAAATTATTTTTGTGTTTTCCCAAAATGTATGAAATTTGCAAAAAAGGTTCAGAATTTCAAAAATTGTTCATGTTTCCAAGAATATCCGGCTATTCATAATAATTTAAAAAAAGAGGAAAAAATGTTTTGAATCTAACACTACAACATGTTTTTAAATACTCCCGCTCGCCATTGGTTGGCAGAACGTGTTTCTTCGAGTGGCTGGCAACACGTGGTCGGGTCTTTGAGGGTGTGAGTTCGATCCTTCAACTCGTCATTTTTTTATATTTTTATTCGTGCCTTACAAACATAGGTTGTTCGGTGTCTAGTAGTAATTAAAAGGTAAATGAGTATGCTTAACCATAGTAGCTAGTTAAACCTAAGTCCTTAGTAAGCTAAAAACGAGCTACCCCTCATCATCGAGGATGACGATGGGCACCTCCCCTTGGAAGAGGGCTAGGCTTCCACATCGTGGTTGTCCTCGTTCTCGTGGTGGTTTCTTGAGCCAGTCCGTTCATTGCTATTTGTGATAGGCGTTGGGTTCCCCAAAGAGGAAGGATGATGTAGTATAGTACTTCCTCCGTCTCAAAATAACATTGTACTAACTTTAGTACAAAGTTGTATTAAGTTTGAGACACTTATTTTGAAACGAAGGGAGTAGCATATAGTATTTTCCTTAGTTAAGAATCAAGGTTTATGGAACCAGTAGGAGACTCATACACACAAACGTCAACAACACATGCACACACACAACAAAATACTTGCACCCAACCCAGGCAAGAGAGTTATCAATCCCCTTGCACTCATTAATTGCAAAGATTAATTCTGATAGTGATAGATAGATAAATTGTAAAAGAAAATAATAATTAATAAATTGCAACAAAGATATTTAGGATTTTAGTAAATATAAAGTGAATGGACTTTCGGGAACCATAATGCTCACCAGAGGCATCTCTCTCATTAGCATAGCAACGGTGTGTAAATAAATTACTATTGAGCAGTTGATCAATAGAGGCATCTCTCTCATTGAGCATAGCCAGGACATGATAAATATATAGGCATTATGTCCGAGATAAGTAGACCGACATCGATCTTCATCTACTACTATTACTCCACCTATGCCTATGTTGCTTCTTTGCTTCAAACTATACCATGTGTTTTTGGTTTCACTGATTTCACATTATGAAAGTCTATGACCAACAAACAAAAAGATGGCTATGTTTAAAGAGTTGGAACAACCACTAGTAGCAACTTAGAAGACAACCGCGTCACTACTTCTAAGGTGCCACTACTGGCTGTACCAAAAAACATTGTCTACAACCAATGATTGTGATGTTTAACTGAGAGATTAAACATGTAGTTTTTAGCGTAAAAACTTTACCAAATGATTAAGTATGCAACCTGATGATCTATTTGCACGCTTTGTTATCTTGAATTTGCCATCGTTTTGGACGCTGGACCGACATGACGGACTAGGCAATGTGCGCCAAGGCGCACTCCCCTATCTAGTTAATCAAAGAGAGAAAAAAGAGAGGGAGGAGACTGCTTATTAGTGGGCCCCGCAACCAATTCAAGAGACGTATGACAATGTTGTTTATTCTTGCCACATCAGGCGGCCCCAGTTGTCATGATCAGGTCTGAAATGCGTTTATCGCTCGGTCAATGTTTTATATGAAAAATTAACGCTGTGCGCGGTGTTTTTCGTCAAAAATGGTGATATATTGCTAATGACGTTGCAGTCGTGGTGGTTATATGCTTGTTAACCCCTGTTCGCTAGGCTGCTAGCTACTGCTATTCTCGTGTTTTAGCTAGGCGGGAGCTCGACTTGGTTGTTGTGATTTCGATTGGTCAACAATTCTATCCGGAGAATCAATCATCTCGAGTGAACTCCAAAAAAGACAAACAATTTCCAAATTGATGAACCGGGTAAACATGTCGCCCTCCCATCGACTCCATTTGTGGAGGGTGCGGGCCCCATTCCCAATGGGATAGGGGACCATGATATGTGGTGGGTGTTGTAGGCAGACTCTCGTAGGCCTAGAGTTTGGTTTCCCAGTGACGCCATTGCAGCGATGACGGTGGCATCGTGTGGATTAGGAATAAGGTTTTCCCAACTTCTCGTCCACTTAGTCGGTGTTGGCCTCGTCGACATCGTAGAGGAGGGTATGGGATTGTTCGGTCACTACTTTTCTGGAGTGGTGGACGTGGTTTGTGTTTCCGTGTGATACGGCTACTTCCAAGTCTTCTGGAGTGGCGGAGCAGACCACGTTGCTTCGTGGGCCTCTTTCTGCTTCTCTAACCTGACTGGTGATGTTCAGCCAGTTTTCTGCATCACTAGGGAGCCTGTGAGGTTAGATCTCACCGAAACCGTTTGGCCAGATACGGGGTGGTCGTCCAGTACTCTTTTTCGCCTTCTTCTCCAGGATGATGATGTGTTTCCCACATCGTTGCCGCCGACGTTTTTCGGCTCCGACCGACGACTTTCACCGTTTCCCTTACCGGGATGGTGTTTCGGAGATCCAGAGGGGCAATTGGAATTCGCTCACGGCGCGTCGCCGGCCAGCGCAGGAGGAAGCCGTCGTCGATTTCTCCGATGATCCTTACCCGCAAAAATATATATTCTCCAATGATCTATGTGTAATTATCAATTTTCATAAGGATGTCCCTACAAAGTTGACCGACTTGAATATACCCACGGCACGCCTCTCCTCGTCCTTTCGTTGTCCCGAATCCAAAGCCGAATCCAAACCCTCTCCGAGCGCAAGCGGCGCGGGCTGCTACAAAATTCCGCTCCCCTTCCCGCCAACCAGCACCAACCGTGGCGCCAACTTCCCCTCGCCCCCCCTCCTTCGCGCCAAGCCGCCTCCCCCCCTCCACCCCCCCTCATACATACGGCGATATCCAGAGTCGAGAAGCAGAGTAGGGTTCCACTTCCGGCACCGAGATCTCTGCCCGCCGCCGCTCCCCCCGTCCTCCTTCAGCCCCTCCCTCCTCAAGGCCGGCGCCTCCCCGGACGGAGCGGGCGGTCGCCCTCTTCGAGCTCGACGCCGACCGTCCCGCGGATTTTTCCTCGATTTACCCGGCGCTGGGGCGGCTTCAGGTTCAGGTACGCTCACGCAGGCAGAGTCCAGATCCGTGTTTTCATTTTCGCATCTCAAGCCGATGAAATGAGTTGTAGCACCCGTAGATCTGTGTGTGGGCTGTGTTGAATCTGCCATGGCGGGACTCTTGTAAAGTTGCAATTTTTGCGAGCTAGTAAAAGCACATTTCTGGCCTGTGAGTGGGTTGTAGACTAGCAGTAACAGCGGGCGCTGGAGGTACAGTTCTTAGCTCAGAGCTAGGGCTTGCTGAGGGATTCGTGATTATTGATTGTTCCCTACTTGAAGATTGATGACAAATTTGAGGGCTTTACCTCTTGACGACGACCACAGGGACGCAATTTTTGTCAGTAAAAAGCTGCAACTTTTGTCCATCTCTGTACAGATTGTATGTTCGATGTTCTTCATCCATCTCCCCTACTGGAAGCAGAGCTGTTTATTATACAAGATTTTACTTGTATGCTATGCTCTGTTTTTTAATCCCGTGTTAGGCTCTTTTTTCTTCTTCTTCTGCTCTGTTATGAAGAATACACGAGCTAATTGCAATGCCCTCAAACATATTGTGATTCTTCGAAGATGCTTTCATGAATATCATAACATGGCATCTGTTTTTGAAAGATGGCTCCGTTTCTAGTGAAGATATTGATGCTTATCTGCACCATTTACCTGATTATAACACCTATTTTTGTGATGTCTACAGGGACCCTTTTATTGCTTCCCTGGATAGATTTTGCTAGAAATAAGACGCTCAATCAGTCGACTGTCATTTAGCCACGATGTCTTGCGTGGTTAACAGAATAGATTCGAGCCTCAGAAGACCCGCAAAATTCAAGAAGACCCGTGTATTAAGTGATATATACAGCGACAGTTATGAAGTGGATTTCACCAGTTTAAAGCCTGTCAAGACTGAGATGATTGGTTCTGAAGAATCTGCCTTAACTTCACCCTCAGAACTCAAGGATCTCAGAGCTCGGTGTAAAACTAAGAATAAGAAGGCTCCAAAAGCTATTTCTGAAGAATCTGGCACCAAGAATCAGTCTCAGTGTGGGGATTTTCGGGATGAAAGATCAGATGAGGAAGTTGATCTTGATGAGCCTCTTATTGCTTTGAAACAGAAGAAGGAAAAGATACCACCTTGTAAAGCAGAAAGAAAGATGGATGCATCATCTTCTCCACATGCTACAAAACCAGTTGATACATCACCAAAGAGAGATGAAATCAGTCTTGTACAAACTTTCCTATTTGAGTCAACACTCCATGACCCAATGACAGTGAAGCTTGAAACAAGAGCTGTAGATCAAGAGCACTGCACAATTGCTATTGGTGGGTATTGTTACCCAAGCAAAAATAAAATCTTATATTCCAGTTCTGTCTTTCAGCCATTACTTTTTTCTTGAATCAAACCTTTTTGGGGATCCTTTTTGCATCAAACTGACAAATGTTGTTTTTTTCTGTACTTGCAGAACATAATGAAGAAATAGCTGGGGAGGACATCTGCTCTGCCGAAATGGAAAATACAGTATTTCACACCGGTGACCATCTATCTGTTGTGCTGCATCAGTTTCCCATAGAAGATAATGGATGTGGACAGCAGACAGGTTTCATCACCCAACCGATTGAACAGGATGTTTCTGACACTGGAGCACAGTTGCATGACAACGTGGAGCAAAAAAAGACGGATCCCAATGTTTCTTCACTAGATCCAATTGATGAAGTGTGCAACCATCAGAAATCATTGGATGATACAAGTAATTCAGATGTGAATAAGTCTTCTGTTGGGAATGAGTTTCCGTTGTCTTCTGTTAATCGTTCTTGTGATGATCAGACAGATAACAATGAATACAGGTATCCAGAAGTTGTTCAAGTCAATACATCACAAAGCATAAAAGCTGTGGAAGAGTCTTCTCCAATTGATGAGTTTAAAACATATATGAGGCGCAAATTGGTAGTCATGCAACCTGATTCATGTGGAAGCACAGACAAGATTTGTACTTCACTTGAGGAGGTTGTGCAGATGCCGGTGGAGGGTCAATCAGATTCACTAGTCTGCCATGATGTGAAAACAAAGGATATATTACTGCATATGAATGTTGAACAAGCAGCCACAGGCTACAATTTCGCTTATGACAAAACTCTTGATTTGGCTCATACTGCCCATTTTGACGCTCAAGATGGGCGGCTAGAAAATATAGTTTATGATGCTCTGAATAATCATGTGCATCGGAATTGTTTTGAAGCAAAAACTTCTGTTGTAGTTCCAGATACTGCTGTGATTCTGAGCCCACCAACTGTAGCAGATGTTTCACATGATGGTCACATCTTACTTGCCAGCATGGATGAGCCATCAAAGGATATGAATCAGCTAAGTGGTACAATGAATGTTGACATTTGTAGATCTGTTAATGATCAAGAATCAAGAGAAGCATTTGTTGTTCAACAAGAGTTATCCCAGGCTTGTGTTAACATGGGCAAAACTGGATGTGCAATATCAGATAGCTCCTCTAATCTTGAAGAAATACAGGAAATTTCTGCTGAAGCTTCAATTTCAACTCCATCCTGCCTGGGAACTGATGGGCAAACTAGGGCGTCTGATATTTCCATTGATGAAGGATCAATTGAAGTTCATACTCCAAAAAAACTGTTGTCCAAGAGAAAGGTCTGCAGAGCTCTTTTAATCATGTTTCAAATAATAGTTGTGAACGAGTTTCTCATCTTTTACACTATCCTTTTATTTTCAGACTATGTCACCAGCTTGTCAGGAGAAGTTTTGCAATGCTTGGGCTGATATCGACTTGTGTGGAGTCCAAAGGACGAGTAAGCAATCTATGCTATCTGTAGTGTTTTTTTAGCAGAGTAGTTAATTTTATAGTATTTCTTATTGTTCATGTTACCATTGCTGTTTTCAGAGAGAAAGATTAATCTTGAAGACCAATCTATGTTAACCACAGACAGCAAACTTAAGAGCAGAACTTCTATCTCCACAAGCAAAGGGGATGTCAAGTCAACAGAATCTCCATCTCCTCAGATGACAAGTCCATCTGTTCTTTTGGACACTGAGAAAGCTGTTGAGTTTTCACAAAGGCAGATGCATGATATAGAGAACATTGCAGCAAATCTTATCAGGAGCTTGAAGCACATGAGAAGTTTAGTGGACGCAAATTTGTCATTGGAATCACATTCTTTGCTTCCCAGTTTTAACACTGCCGAGGTGAGACATTATTAATTGTACTAGATACTTGTGAACTCATTTGATTTTACTGCTGTGCAACTGATTGATGATCCAACAAAATAAGTAGATAATAATTGTTGCTCAATGAAGTTGCATCATATATTGGCTTTGGAGCACAAAAGTTGTATTTCAGATTTGTCTTTGTGCGTTTCTCTAATTTTGTTTCTGTTAGCTGCTTCTATTTATATCACATAATATAAAGCTAAAGCTCCTTCCGTTACTAGTACTATGATGCTATGATTTGTTCAAAGTTAGTTTCTTGTTGTACAGCAGAATTACTATTGATTTACATTTGCGGTTCTGATGTAAACCATCTGTTGGGACTGAAAATATCACATGCCTTATTAATTATTGGTGTACTTAAATGTGCTTTATCCGGTCTGTGCATTAATTAGTGCAAGTCTACCTTCTTTCCTTGGAATTAGGCGGGACTTGTTTAGGCTTACCAGAGCTTAAGATATTGTCAGATCATGAATTAGGAGCTGTTTTAAGTTCACAGCTACATCCCAACTCTAATCTGGTCAGATACTTGACTGATATCTTATGATTATCATTCACAGATGAGAGCAGCATCCAAGGATGCATTAGATGTCGAGAGAACTACAAGGAAATGGTTGTCAATAATGAACAAGGATTGCAACCGCTTTTGCAAAATATTGGTTGGTATTCCTGCTTTTAAGCTTGTTCAATAGTACTGCAGTGTTTTCTGAACTCTCAGCTTGCATTTGTGTCACCGCTCACCACTACTAAAACCCTAATTACAGATGCTGGAGGGAAAGAAGGCTGTTCCACATCCACAAGCGCCGAGGAAACGTAGGAAGATAACGTTCGCGGATGAAGCTGGAGGAACGCTCTGCTCTGTTAAGGTGTTTAGTGACGGACAGACCTCTCCTTCCGCATGCCAGGGCGAGTTATGAACATTATTTGGGCTGATAGCGTCAGGCAGTTCTTTCATAACAAGTTGATTTTCCATAATGAAGAATCAAACAAGACAGCCCTGGGGTTTTTGTTGTTGAAAGAGAGATGGATGGCCCTAGAGTTGGGAACCAAGTAGCGGGGGAATGCTTCTGTCATCGTGTCTATACTTGTTTTTCTTCTAGCAGGGTATTATGTTTAGATGCTTAGAGTCCATGTGGAGTGGCTTCTGAAACTGTTCCATCAGAATGCCACTTGTTGTAGTGTTTGTAGACAAGAATCAACTTGCTGCAGTTTGATGTTGCGGTTGATTTGATTGTGCAACTGATTGTTTCTTGATGTGGGCTTGTGGATTCCTCTGTCTTAGCCATGACTAAATCTGTCCCACTGTATCTAGCTAGATGAGTCAGTGTAGTCACCCATGACATTACAGTTCGATCAGTTTATGAATTACCATCTCTCATTTTTATGACATAATTTGTCAGGTGCACATATGTGTGTATCAATAGCCTAAGGGTTGTGCAGACTGCCTGTTGGACTACACTGATGTGTCTACTGTGATTGGCAGGGAGCAAAGCAACATCTGCCAAAAATTCCTGATTTGGCTATGTGCCTGCGGTACATATCTCATATTTTCCTGTCTTCCCTTCGGGGATTGTATAGCTGCTGTGTTGATCATCCTCATAAGAAAGTAGAATTTGCTACAAATCCGCAAAAACCACACACAATTGCATTTGGCAGAAACTACTCTCAAAAGATTGCTGGAATGATTAAGGTGCTAAAACCCAGCAGTAACTTCAAGGTAGCTAGTACAAAGCTTAAATTCCACGATATAAAAGACAAGACGCTAAGGAGACAACTGGTTCAGCTGGTGTCTGTCGCTTGGGTCATCGCTATCACTCGCCTTCATTTTGCACTCTCGGGAGCTTCTTCTTCTTCTTCTTCTTCCTCAGCTGAGAATAAAATGTTGAAACAGAGTTGTGTTAGCGGCTGGCGGCGATGGAAATCCCTACTGAGTGGACTCTTACAGAACTGGAAGATCGATGATTTATCACAGCAGATATGGAAAACAGTACACAACACAAATCTAGTTAAAAAAACGTAAAGTTAAAAAAAAAAAGTTGTAGCTCCATTCACGTTTAGAATTATACAAAACGTTATTTAGCTGACTTGTCACATCAACTCTGAAACAAGCACAGTGAATCTTTATTTTGATCTATGATGAAGACCTACAGTGCGTGACCGAAGCTGAAGAATATGGACAATATTACGGTGACCAAGGCCAATGGCACTATTATATCTAAAAATTGATACAAACAAAATAACCTAGCTGACTCCATACTGCAATGCAGACTTGTAATAATCTGGAACAAGCATCAATGATATTGATGATGAAAAACAGAATATGTTTGACACTATATGATGACTGTATTATTCACTCAGGGCTGACCTTTTGCTTTTCTCAATGCCCCTTGTTTTTCTTGGTGTCACGGCGCGCCCGCTTCAGACCCTTTATGTCGCTTGTTAAGGCCAATTTTGAAATCTTCAGTAAAAGAAAAAAAAAACATGCAGCGGATTAGTATACCAATAGGTCAAAATTTAAACTTCACAACTCTTAACAAAAAAAAATAATCAGACACAAACCTTCTGGTCTGGAATGTAGATCATGCCGCGCTTGCCGTCAATCACATGGTTCGTCACATTTTTCACCTGCAAAAATGTTTGTTAATGCAGTTGTGAATACATACTGACATGCTAGTCCTCAGTTACAATCAGAGCAGAAAGTATGGTTGTTTAGGGCCAATGACACGAGTCTGCAACCTAACCATCATGTTAACAATGTCTGATGACCAAAAGATAGTTGTGCCATCGGAATTACTCCCTCCGTTCCGAACATTTTCCTGTAAACTTTTAGCTGGACGATGTAAAAAAAATCCAAGTAAGCATTAACCTTCTACTCCCTCCGTACATCTAAACGCTCTTATATTAGTTTGCAGAGGGAGTATAAGCTAAGCTAGGTAGGGATGGCGACAGTATTTTCTTCTTCTTCAGGAAACAAGTGCAGCCAAGGTGAAAGGATTCAGGCACGCCAGGGCGCCGTCGCTGTCGCAGCAAAAGAAAAATAAAATCAAGAAGGCGAGGGCGGCGTCGAGGTACCTCCGGCGAGAAGGCCAGGGGAGGAAGAGCACGCCGGCGTCCTCAAGGCGGCGGCGGCGCGTCGCAGGAGAAGATACCGCACGCCCCTCCAGGCTCCAGTGGAATCGGGGACGAAACCTTTTTTTCTTTTCTGGACCGGGGATGTGTCAAATAGACAGCGCGACGAACAGGGAGGTCCGATTGGGCCGGCCCATTTTAGGCTACGGGTACAAGAAGTGACGCACTGCCATCTTTTATTGGTTTACATACAATTATTAGTTTTTCTATTGTGGTCCTATAGAAAATATAGATGGTTTTTTAAAACCTGGGAACATTTTCTGAAATTCTGTATTTTTAAATTTTCTTAAAAACACCCGTTTAACATGTTTTTTGAAAACCCCGAAAAATGTGTGTTAAATAATAAAAAATAAAGTTTATTGAAAACATAAATTTTTATGATTTTTCAAAAAATACGAATATTTTTTATGAAAGAACAAAAACGAATAGTACTTCAAAAAGTCCACCAAAATTTTAACATTTCAACCACTTCTTACAAAATCGATTTTTATTGAAAAGCGAGAACAAAATTAGGGAAACACGTATAATTCTGAAAAATTGAACAAAATTCTTGAAAATTCGAACATCTTTAACATTTCAGGAACATTTTTTGCAAAAAAAAGAAAATAATGGAAAAAGAAAATTTAAAAAATCCATGAAGGAAACAACATAAAACAAAACAAATAGATCAAAACCTTCTAGAAGGTTTCCAAAATCAGTAAAAAGCTGAACAAGACCTTCCAGGTTACCAAAAGCAGGATTGCTTTTTTTTAGCAAACTCGCAAAGCTTTTTATTCATCCGTCACACAGTTTACAGGGACGAAGCAAAGATCTCCAGGGTGACCTAGCCAAACATGGCGGCCGGTACCCAGAGTTAAAGCATGCTTTGCAAGCTTGTGGGCCTCAACATTTGAGGTTCTAAATTCATGTGAGAAAATACAAGAAATAAAATTCCTAGAAGACTGTTCTATCTCAAGCACCACTGCTCCATAACAAGATGATGAAGCTCCACTCTTAACTGCCTCCACTGCCGCCTTACAATCCGAAGCGACTGAAATCCTCGACGCGTATAGATCAGTTGGTAGTGCTAGAGCTTCTCTTATTGCCAAGACCTCAAGAACTTCGGGATCTTCAATGTGCATGAATTTGAGTGACGAAGCCCCCTGAAAAAGTCCTGTCTCATCTCTGCACGCCACTCCAACAACTCCAAATCCTCCAGACCTAGATGTCGCAGCATCGACATTGATCTTCAGGTGCTCCCTTTGTGGTTTTACCCATCCAGTCGGCTTCGGTGTAGGTGGCATCCGTACTCTATTGGTGGGTTTTGCAATCACTTGGATATCAGACAGAAATCTCTGCACAAAAGCATTTGTAGTAAAAGGGGTCTGTAAGATTCCTTCGTGAATCACTTTTCGCCTAGCATACTAGATAGCCCACAACGTGACTATCATGGTTGTGAACTCCTTCTGCGAGAGAGAGATGCTCATTACAAAAAGCCAGTCCTTTGCATTTTCTTGTCCACTCATGCACATGTGCTGAACAAGCTCATCATCAGATAATGCCCACACGCTCCTTGACAGTGTGCAGTCCAGTAGTGCATGCCTCCAGTTATCTTCTGCGCCACAGATTGCACAGACGTGACTAGGCGCCATCTTACGGTGTTTCAAGAGATCATATGTAGGTAATGAGTCTTGTGCTAATCTCCAAGTGAACACCTTCAGCTTTGATGGAACCTGCAAACTCCATAATGAAGACCAACCCCTCCTCTCTAGTGCCGGATCAGACGATGTCCCAGTGCTTTCCATCCACGCTTCTCTTCGCGATTTTATACCATATATGAGTTTATATGCAGACGCACCGAGAACAAACCTCTAGGATCAGCAGACCATACCCAGAAGTCATCAACTTGTCTCGTGCAAATCGGTATTTTGAGAATATCTTCAGCATCAATCGGTAAGAAGACTTGGCAGATCAACTCTTCCTTCCAACTCGCTGACGTATGGTCAATTAGCTCGTCCACTCGCTGACGTATGGTCAATTAGCTCGTCCACTCGCTGAGGTGGGTTCGGGACAAGAGAAGTGATCGGCCTCGGCAATCCTGCCCTCGTAATCCAGTTGTGTGTCCAAATTTCCGTTGTTGTTCCATCACTAATTCTGCGGATGATGCCTAGTTTCATTATGTTCCGTCCATCAACAATTGCTCTCCAAATTTGGGAGGGGTGTGACCCAAGTTCTGCCTCCAGTATAGATGATTCTGGGAAGTAGATGGCTCGAAGTAGACGGGCACTCAAGGACTCCGGATCCTGGAGAAGGCGCCATGCCTGTCTTGACAGTAAAGCAAGGTTGAATAATTCCATGTCTTTGAAGCCCAAACCTCCAAGGTTCTTAGGTTGCAGAATTACATCCCACGAAACCCAACAAGGCCTTCTCTTCCCTTGCTTACTCCCCCACCAGAATTGCCGGATAATCGTTGTGATGCTATCACAGACTCCCCTTGGAAGTCTAAAGCATGACATGGAGAAGGCCGGAATCGCCTGTGCCACTGCTTTAATGAGAATTTCCTTCCTAGCCGAGGATAATAACAACTCCAGCCAGCCTTTCACTTTTTCCAACACCCTATCCCTTAGATATTTAAATGTGTCATTTTTTGATTGCCCCACCTCCGTAGGCAGCCCCAAGTATTTCTCGCTGAGAGACTCATTCTGAACATTGAGGTTGTTTTTCACCTCCTCTCTTAGGGCAGTGGGACAACCCTTACTAAAAAAGATCGACGATTTGTCATGATTTACCTTTTGTCCCGAAGCAGCACAATATATATTCAACAGGTTTGATACTGAGTTTGCCCCCTCCACACTAGACTTAAATAGCAACAGGCTGTCATCTGCAAACAAGAGATGGTTCACAACTGGAGCAGTCGGAGCCACCCTAATGCCAAGTGATGATGACTGAGAACTGAATTTTAAAAGGCACGAAAGGCCCTCTGCTGCAAGTAAGAATAGATAGGGCGAAATCGGATCTCCCTGTCGAATACCTCTGGACGGTATAAACTGTTCGAGCTTCTCTCCATTGAACATAACTGAAAAAGAAACTGACCTCACCATAGACATTACAATGTCAACCCATTGGGCTGCAAACCCCAATTTTGTCATGATGGCTTGTAAATAATCCCACTCAAGCCTATCATAAGCCTTCATCATATCTAGCTTCAATGCACAAAAGCCGTTAGATCTCGACTTGTTTCTTCATAAAGTGCAGGCACTCGTAAGCACAAATGATGTTATCAGTAATGAGTCTACCGGGTACAAAGGCTGACTGTTCCTCGGAGATAATGTCAGGCAGGATAACCTTCAATCTTTTAGCCACCACCTTCGAAGCTATCTTGTATAACACATTGCGTAGGCTGATAGGTCTGAACTGGGATAGCAAGGTTGGATTTGTTACCTTCGGGATCAACACAAGCACCGTATCGTTTATGCTCTCAGGGCTTTCTTTTCCTCTGATTATCCTCAACATAACCGATGTTAATTCATCATCGCACAAATCCCAATGCCGTTGGTAGAAGTGAGCTGGAAAACCATCCGGGCCCGGTGCTTTGGATGGAAACATATGAAAAGGAGCGTGCTTCACCTCATCGTTTGTGTATGGCGCACAAAGGGTTGTATTCATAGCTGGCGTCACCTTGCATGGGACATGCATCAACACCACATCGATCCCCGAAACACCCTCTGATGTATAGAGAGATTTGTAAAATTCCAGAACCATTGATTTCAAGGTTGTTGGGTCCTCCGTGAAAATACCCAGTGAACTATACAACGCCTTTATCATGTTTGTCTTTCTCCTCATACTAGCCCGCATATGAAAAAAATTGGTATTTCTGTCCCCTTCGGATAGCCACTGAATCCTGGACCGTTGACGCCACATGATCTCCTCCCTGTGGTATAATTCCACAAGTCTATCGCTGATCTTAATCTCCAGATGTGCCGGTGCAGTTCGTGAAGGCTCATTCTGCAGCCGGTGAAGCTGTGCAGTCAGCTCCCTTATCTCGTTTCTAACATTGCCGAAGCACTCCCTGCTCCATGTTGTTACCTCTTTAGATATTCTCAGGAGCTTGTCCCGAAAGTCACCCACACCATACCCCGGAGAAACCGATCGCCACCTTGATGAAATAGTCTGTTGCCAATCCTCATGAGTTTACCACATTACCTCATAACGGAAATTTCTTGGGCGAGCCCTGTCCTCATGTGGGGTGACAAGTTGCCGCAAGATCGGCCCGTGGTCAGAAGAAGCTGCGGAGAGATGATGTAGAGATGCGGACGGGAACATGGAGCTCCAACTAGGCGACGCCAGAGCCCGATCCAGACGAACACGCGTGTATGACCCCCCAGAAACTTTCTTTTCAAACGTCCAGAAACAGCCTTGGTAGCCCAAATCTAGCAGCATGTAAACATCAACTGTGTCTCTAAACGCCTGAATCTGTGCATTACTCTTGTTGGCGACTCCTTGGTGTTCATCTGGACGTAAAACCTCGTTGAAATCCCCGATACAAAGCCACAATAGATCATTCAAACTTGTCAAACCTTTCATCAAGTCCCATGTCTGGCTTCTCAAGTGAGATTGAGCCTCCCCATAGCCACAAGTTAGCCTCCAAGGATCCAACCCCGGTTCCTGAACCTGTGCATCTATATGGTACACGGAGTCACCCAGGATCTGGACATCAACTGTATTATTCCAAAAGATACCCAAGCCACCACTTCTTCCTTGGCTGTTTACAACAGATGAATGATCATAGCCCAATGTACTAGCAAAAGCTTCTACACGTGTTCCACTAATTTGTGTCTCGACGATGCACAACACGGCAGGGGCAAACCTTCGCACAAAATCGCGAAGCTCTCGAACTACCGCAGGTTTGCCCGCGCCACGGCAGTTCCAACATAACAAACTCATTGGGACCGGTGGCGCTCCTCGAAGGAGCCCGCCAAGTTTTTTACAGCAGAAGTAGACCCCACTTTATCTTCCTCTTCAGTCTTGCTCCTCTTTGTCTCTCTTTGTGGTGGTGGGCTTCCCAGTGTGTTGCCTGCTGGAACAATTGCTAACTGGTTGTCATTTGTGGCTACATTCTTCTCAATTTCCAAGGTCCCCGATAACCTCTCTGATTCTTGTCTCTCCTCCTCTTCCTGCTTAGTTCTTCCATGTGAACATCATAGCTTGAAACAGCCAGGCCTCCTTGGTTTACCTTGCGCCCTTCTCTCATCCCCTGTGATCCTCCGTCCTCCTCCTCTGCAAATCGACCCCCTGGACGGCCTCCTCTGCCTCCTCTTCTACCGCCCCTTCTGGCTCGGCCTTCACCAGGTCCTCTTCCCGCACGCATGAACCAACTTGCACGGAGGTCCTTGAAGACGAGCGCCGAAGGCGGATGGATTCCAATACCGTGTGTTCCTTAAACAAATGACCTAGCATGCCACACACGCCGCACCAATCGGGGAGTCGTTCATATTTGACTTTATAAATCTGTCTCTTGCCATCTCTAATCATGGAAACAACGTTCTTCAAGGGTTTGAGGACGTTTAACCTAATCCAGACCCTGTAAAAATTCCCTCGGAAATCGGCCGAGCTAGTTTCCACAAACAGGACCTCGCCCACCTTTGCAGCCAGCGGACCAACGAGATGGGCGTACAGCTCTGGCACATCATGGATCTGAATCCATATGTCAATTGTCTCCAGTTTGATCGTTGAGGGTTTCGTAATGCCATAATATGGTGCCATCATCACTGCATCCCCTCTGAAATTCCAAGGACCTTCCTCCATAACCCTCTCCCAGTCTCCTAAACACGAAAACTTGACAGTATACAGATTGTCCTCCAAGGGTTTGAACTTCACCTCCTGGGCTGCGTCCCATGCCGAGCGCATGTTCCTGAAAAACCACGTATGGCTGTAAGTTTTGCTAGTATTGACTTTGGCCAGCGAATCCATCTAGCGCCCTCCTCTAGTGCCTCCGTCTCGTCGTAGACGACGTCGTCCAGATCCTCCTCACGCAAGCCGTCGTGGTTTTGTCACGGCAGATGTCCTCATGAAAGGACTTAGTCGCGGAGCCATCGCTACGGGTTAACTTAGAGGGGTTAAAGCGGACGCAAAGACACGAGAGTTATACTAGTTCGGCCCCTTCGATGAAGGTAAAAGCCTACGTCTAGTTTGTGATGGGATTGATGTGGTCTCGATGACTAGGGAGCAAACAGCTTCGCCTAGGCCTCGAGTTGTTGTTCTCTGTGCTTGAACCGCCCCGGGTCGTCCCCTTATATACACGGGTGACGCCCGTCGGCTCAGAGAGTCCCAACCTCCGGTTCATATTCGTATCCGGGTTGTTGTCTCTCTCTATTCCTAACTTACAATACAAGTTTACACATCAGGCCGGTTTACGGCTACAGTTTCTAAACCGACTACAGGCCTTGGGCCCTTACACTCATGCCTCTTGGGATTTTACACCATTGAACTACTGATGAAGTTAACCCGGCCCAGATAGGCCGGTTTACGCCCAGTAGTAACATCCCCAACATTAGGCCCCAGATTGATTTGAACAGGTTCATGTCAATCCTTGAGAAAAAACTTTTATCTTCAATGCCTTCTTGAAATCGATGAACCGCCGTGATGTCACTTTTCTCCGATGCTGTAAACCGGTCTGACGTCCTCAGAAAGATAGCATTCGCGATACATTCTTTGTTTTAATAGATCCGCAATAATCGAGGCGACAACTCCGCTTTCTAGGGTTATGGTTCCTTGATTCCCGCGCCTGACACAGGTATCCTGCCTTATAAATAGGCCCGAAGGGTCATCCCTTCTCTTCCCTTCGTCCCCCTTTCTCTTCGTCTTCCTCGCGTCGCTGGCCTCAGAGCTCCGCCGCCGCCGTCGACCTCTGCACCGTCTTGGGCCGCTGCATCGACCTGAACGCACCAGAGAAACGCAGATTCTTTCACCTCTCCTCGACTCAGGTAGGTCCTCGGTACCCTTCGACCTAGATCCATTCTAGGGTTTCCTGTCCTTGCCGTACTCCATGAACTGTTCCTGTTCATAACAGACTCTTGAATATATCTGTGATACTTTGCGCTGATTAGCAGTAACTTTTATGCTCCGCCTGTAGTCTCGTGCGTGCATCCAAGGATCTCGTGCATCCTCTCTGCTCATTGCATCAATACTGCTCTGCTGTCTTCCTTTTTTGAATATTTTTCTTATTTTCTGATCTGGCTTCAGATCCTTCGTTGTAGAAAAAACTTGCGAAACCTGTTTCTGCACACTTAGCCGTTCGCAACCTCCATTGCTTTCAATATTTAGACCTTAGACCAGGCGGTTTAACTTAACATAGAAAAAATTAGATCAACCGGTACACACCATTAGCCTTCTTGTTGAACCGCCAGAATTTCTGGAGCAGATAATGTCGCTTCATAAAACTCCGGTTTAGCATTGTATACCGGTTCTCTCTTTATCCCATCATATTTCTTTGAACCGGATTTATATATCTTTTGTAGATGGCCAAACAAGTGTATGAGTGCAACTGGGCTCCTTCCCGTGTCAGTCAGACTCAATTAAACAACCTGGTCCTCGACCGGGCGCTTTAGCCAAGAAAATAACATCCATTGGAGGGTCCTGGCAAAGAATGTCCACCCACCCCTCAGGAAGGAGAGGTTGTAGTTTTCGCAGATCACCTAGCCCGGGGCTTCAATCCACCCGGTTCAAAATTTTATCGAGATGTGCTAGCCAATTTTCAACTCCGTCCACAAGATACAGGCCCCAATTCTGTTACCAATATCTGCCACTTCCAAGTGCTCTGTGAGGCATACTTTCAAGAAGAACCCACAGTGGAGCTGTTTAGAGACTGCTTCCATATAAACCGCCGCACAGAATTCACTGACGGGCCTAACACGGAATTAGGTGGCGTGGCGATTCAGAAAAGAAAGGAGGTCACTTATCCTCATGTCAAATTGCATAGCCACCCCAAGGAATGAAATCAAACATGGTTTTATTGCAAAGATACTTCACCTGCTAATGAGAATCCTCGCCTGGTTTTCGTCTCAAGCGACTCAAAGAACACACATCCCTTTCCACAAAGATTAACTGCCGTGAGAGAAGTAAATATGCTCCTCAACTCTCCAAGCTCGAGCCTTCCTAGCTAACGGTTTAACCGGAATTGATCTTTATGGCGCTGTTGGATATCATGGAGCATACTGCCCCTCTCCCAGCGCCCCGGTTTAATGTGTGAGTATACTGGTAGTGTCGACGACCCCCTCCGACACATTAACATCCAGCTTACCGATGACGAGGTCACCGAGGCAGCGAAGAAGATGCTGAACGAACCGAAAAATCTCTGTGCCGGACCGTCTCGCTTCCCTTCTGCGCTACCAACAAACCGCCATCATCGTAAGATTTCTTATTATTTTTCACTGAATATATTATCGCCATCCCGGTATAACTTTTAATACCGACCGCTATTTGAACCAGGGCGATGATCCGCTCGAGCAAGAAACGCCCACAAGAGAAACCGGAGAAACCAGCATAAACCGAAAAACCACTTAGGCAAAAGAAAAAAGCTGTCAAGAAGACTGCTCATAAGAGAAAAACCACTGCCTCTTCTGATCCGGCTGCGGATGATGATGTGGGTAATCCGGACCTTGAGATAGAATTTGATTCACTTGGTTTACTTTTCACACGCCTAATTAATGATGATGTTTGTCAGGATGATGTCAAGCCAACGCTTGATGTTGTAGAGGTAACCGTTCTCCTCTCGACTCAAACCCTTTGCCTTCGCTAAAAACCGCTGTGCAAACCGGAAAATTAAATTTTCTCATCCCCTTGCTTACTTGGATCCCAAATTTCTTATGAAGACTCAACAACATGAAGCTTCCAGACAACTCGGCACAGACAAGGTGTAGTTACCTCCACCGGTTTACCAAACAGTCCGGTTCGGAAACGCCGTTCAGAGGTCTCTAATTTGCTTGTCAGTGCTCCTCCTAAAGCAGGCTGGTTTCGTCAACCCCTTAATCCATCTGATTCTGATTATCAGGTCACTTCCCACTCCTCGTCTGGCGAGTCATCAGCCACTCAGCTGCCGCCGCTAAAAACGGTGCTTGGGTAAGTTATACCTTTCATATTACCTCTACTGCATCACTGTGTAGTATATGCCGTATTTAACTCTTGTCGTGCTTTTTCAGGGCCAAGCCTAGGCCGAGCAAAAAGGCTCGTCTGGGCAAAGCGGCCGACGAAGAAACTGCCCCTGAACCGGGGAGCACCCCAAACCTTGAAGCGGCTATCTGTGAAGACACACCCAATGATCCGCCACAAAGAAAATGATGATCTTGTTATCAAGAAAGGCCTCATCGACACCGCCCTTCCTGCTGATCAGCCTAGAAGCCCAACCCGGATTGAAAAATCCACCAGTCCATTCCGGCCTGCTGACCAACCGACGGTTCCTGGTCAAACCGGCGGCTCCAAGGACGACGACGTCGTAATTACTGGTTTTGGCCACAGCGAACCGGGCAATCCAGTTGCTTTATCTAAACATTCTGCCAAGGAGGAGTTTGCCACTATGAGCAAGGGCAAGTGGGATGTTGATCTGGCAACTTATGCCGCTCTGAACCCTCAAGACCTTCACTCCGGCTACTTGAACCGGCTGTATACCAGCCGTGACTATGAAGCTGGCCTGGTGAAAATGATGAAAGAGAAACTCGAGGTAACCTCCATGTTCTTTTCTTGCCTGAATATTTCCATTTTTGTTAACTCTCCTAGTTCCCAAGGGCCGGTTCAACTTAGCATAGTTAAACCGGGACTTAGTATAAACTCAATGCTTCAGAATCCGCTGATGTAGTTTCAAGAGCCGGTTTAACTTAGCATAGTTAAACCGGGACTGTAGTTGATATCGCCACATCAAGACATGTTGAATAAATAGCCATTAGCCCCAAGTGCCAAGTTGAATACTTGTATTGAGCTTGGAACTTTGTGATTTTATTGACAGATGAAGATTAAATATGCATTAGCCCCAAGTGCCAAGCGTATAACAGGTTATGCAATCGGGACTTGAAATGACGATATGTAACATGCTCCTTTTTGTTGCAGAGTGAGATACGCCAACAAGCCTCACAAATCCAGGACCTCCAAGAAAATCTGAAATCTCAACAATCGAAACCTCCAAGGCCAAGGATGAGCTGAAAACCGTTAACTACTATGGAGCAACTCAAGGAGTGGTTCAAGTCTCGAGCGGCCGGCTGGGACACTGAAAAGGCCGCTTTGACCAAAAAGGTTGAAAATGCTGAGGCTGCCCTTAAACCGGTGGTAGATGAGCTGACCAGCGTGAAGCGGCAAGTGCATTCCATGACTACTGCCATCTTCGGTAAGCTTCCTTTGGATTCTATGATAATCTTGACCTTTCTTATGATAACTCTGGTTTGTAATTTCTCTTGCAATGCTGTAGGCACACGTATTGGTCACTTGGGGTCAGATGTTCGGAAAAAATTGAAGGTTGCCTATACCTTAATAGAGCAGCTGTATACTGGAGTGCAGCGGATCATCTCCACCGCATCTCATAACAATCCGGCACCTTCCTTAATTCAGGATACCCTTAAGAGGTTGTCCATGCTTCCCGCCCGGATTGAAGAGATGAAGAAATCTGCTGCTCGTACCGGCGCCATCAACGCCTTAATCCGGGCCAAAGCATGGGTGCCAGATTTCGATCCCATTGAAGCGGCTCAGGGCTATCCCAGTCTGAAGGAAGACGGCTCAGAATTCAACGAAGATGATTTGAGAGCAATAAACTGGGCAATGCGTCCTTTGGCTTGCCAATTAGCTGAAGAAGCCAACTTGTCGCATTATCAAGCTCAGTATGATGATCAGAACAAGCGAGTGGCTGCACCTATTCCTGAAGTGGAGAACCTGATCCCTCCAATCCGTAAGCATACTTATGCTCCTGATATTGACCTAACTTCCCTGATCCATGAAGAGGCTGTCTTTCAAGTTTTAATGGGAATCGACTGGACCACTGTTGACTTCCAGCAGCTGGGTAGAGAGGAAGAGGCTGAAGCGGCACAGGACGACCCACAACCATCAAACCGGGGCAGCGAGCAAGCATGAACCGGAAGCCGGTTTGAAGAGCTGCTTTATTATATTCCGCCAAGAAACAACGATCTTATTTGGGCACCATGTTGCCTTGTAATAGGATAGCCAACACGCTTGCTTTGAACATGCCTTCGTGCATGGGTGCTGATACTCTTGCTTGAATGATCAAAACGTTTCATCTTATATTGCCTGCAGTTACAAAATCTTAAACCGCCACAATGTTTATGCCGCCAACTGGTTTGTGATATTCATATATACATATAATGGAATATTTAAGGTATATAATCGAAATTTATGATATCAAATACCTGCCATTGTTGGGCATAAGGTTGGCTTAGCCAATCTTGAAGCGGAGGTTGTATAAACCCTTACCGTCAAAGGAGAAAACAGATCCTGTCATTTATACTGCCGGTTTACCACGTAAACCGTGCCGGGTCATAATAAGCCCCCCTGTTACTCCATAATAGGATGTTAACAGAAAAACATCAAACCGGTGAAATTATCACCGGATTAAAAATTTGACTGAATTCCATCAACTGATAGTTTTGAAAACGGTTTAAAAATATTGTCGGTTTAAGAAACGCAACAAAAATCAAATAACAGTGATGAAAAAATATGGAAGTAAAGGCAATGATAAAACCGTTTGAAAAAAGAGGCTTTACTGAGCCGATCAGATGGTGTTACCATGGTCGGACCACCAAGCTCCCAATAATGTATATCTATGGTTCAAGTCAGACAGGTCCCCAACTGAAACAGTTGCATTATGCCGATCACGTGGCGTGGCAATGGTTCGGGTTCGACCAAGCCCCCAAGTGACTCTATGGCCTTAGGCAGATCATGAAGCGTGGATCGGTTCAGACTTGACCATGTCCCCAAGTGATCCGGTGGCTTTCGCCTATCAAAGGTGTTGCATTGGTTGAATACGACCAAGCCCCCAAGTGATATCACAAAGCTTTTGAAAAGCAAACTCAAGGGGTAAACCGGAGGCCGCTTTAAGATGTAACAACTCCATGTAACCACGCATGATGTAATGTAACAGATACCCGCTTTAATGAGGCTCAGGTTTATTGCTTTATTCAAAATATATACAGTCAGAATATGTACATAAGTAGAGCCGATGGCTCAGGTATAATAAGGCCGAAGATGAGCTATGTTCCACGGCCTGTTGGTCTCCTCTTCTGACGTGCGTGAGTCTTTATGCTCTCGAACATCAATCAGATAGTACGACCCGTTGTGCAGATTCTTGCTGACCACGAAAGGTCCCTCCCAAGGTGGGGATAGCTTGTGCATATCTGTCTGGTCTTGAATGAGCCGAAGCACCAAATCTCCTTCTTGAAAGGTTACGGTTACGACCGGCGACTATGATAACGACGAAGATCCTGCCGGTAAATCGCCGAAGCGAGCATCTGCTATGTCTCGCTCTTCATCCAGCCGATCCAACGCGTCTTTGTCGTCTGTCTCGTTATCCGCTTCAACATAGGCTGCCACACGAGGTGAGTCATGACGGATGTCGCTGGGGAGAACCGCCTCCGCTCCATAAACCATAAAGAACGGCGTGTATCCCGTGGATCTGTTAGGTGTAGTATTTATACTCCATAACACAGACGACAGCTCTTCTACCCAACAACCCGACGTCCTCTGCAAAGGGACCATAAGACGGGGTTTGATGCCTCTCAGGATCTCTTGATTGGCTCTTTCCGCTTGACCATTGGACTGTGGGTGAGCTACTGAAGAAACGTCCAGCCAGATGTGCTCACATTCGCAGAACTCCTTCATGGCACCTTTGGACAAATTGGTACCATTATCTGTAATGATACTGTGTGGAAAAGCAAACTGGAAAATCACCTTTTTGATGAACTGAACCGCCGTGGCCGCATCACACTTGCTAACAGGTTCTGCCTCTACCCACTTTGTAAATTTGTCAACCGCCACCAACAGGTGTGTCTTCTTGTCCTTGGACCTTTTGAAAGGTCCAACCATATCCAGTCCCCAAGTCGCAAAATGGCCAAGTAATTGGAATCATCCTCAATTCTTGGGCTGGTACATGAGCACGTCTGGAAAACTTTTGGCAACCATCACATCGTCTGACCAGATCTTCCGCATCAGCATGGGCAGTCAACCAATAGAAACCGTGGCGGAACGCTTTAGCCACCAAGGATTTTGAACCGGCGTGGTGACCACAGTCTCCTTCGTGGATCTCATGCAATATTTCACAGCCTTCCTCAGGGGACACACAGCGTTGAAACGCCCCTGACACACTGCAATGATGCAACTCGCCATTAACAATGGTCATAGACTTAGACTGCCGAACTATCTGTCGGGCCAACGTCTCATCTTCTGGTAACTCGCCCCGGTTCATGTACGCCAGATAAGGGAGCGTCCAATCTGGAATGACATGCAGAGTTGCCACCAACTGAGCCTCCGGATCAGGAATAGCCAAATCCGCTTCATCAGGGAGCTTGACTGACGGATTGTACAGTACGTCGAGCAAAACATTGGGCGGGACCGGTTTGCGTTGAGAGCCCAACTGGCTCAAAGGTCCGCCGCTTCATTCTTCCGACGATCCACGTGGTCCACCTGATAGCCCTTGAAATGACCTGCGACAACATCCACCTCACGACGATATGCAGCCATGAGTGGGTCCTTGGAATCCCAAGTGCCGCATACACTGTTGAGCCACTAGGTCCGAGTCACCGAAGCACTTAACCCGGCTTAGATTCATCTCCTTAGCCATCCGAAGACCATGGAGCAAGGCTTCATACTCAGATGAATTGTTAGTACAAGGGAACATTAAGCGGAGGACGTAACAAAACTTGTCACCTCGTGGGGAAGTTAATACGACTCCAGCCCCCGAGCCCTCCAACTGCCTGGATCCGTCAAAATGGATGGTCCAATAGGTATGATCCGGCTTTTCTTCAGCGCTTGCAACTCCGTCCAATCATTAATGAAATCCACAAGTGCTTGAGACTTCACCGCCGTCCGAGGTACATACTTCAAACCGTGCGCCCAAGCTCTATAGCCCACTTGGCAATCCGCCGATCGCCTCCCGGTTACGTATGATATCACCTAAGGGAGCTGAATCGACCACCGTCTGGGTGCCTCGAAATACTGCTTCAGCTTCCGGCTTGCCATAAAAACTCCATACACCAGCTTCTGCCAATGTGGATATCTTTGCTTAGACTCAATAAGCACCTCGCTGATATAATAAACCAGACGTTGAACCGGATGCTCCTTCCCTGCCTCCTTCCGCTCTACCACAATGGCCACACTAACTGCCCTGGCGTTAGCAGCAACATACAGCAGAAGCGGCTCCTTGTCGATGGGAGCGGCGAGCACAGGCGGGTTGGCCAATTGCCGCTTTAAGTCTTCCAACGCTTCATCAGCGGCTGGACTCCAGACAAACTGATGTGTCTTCTTCAGCATCTGGTACAAAGGGATGGCCTTCTCTCCGAGGCGGCTGATAAACCGCTCAACAAGGGCAATCCGCCCGCCAAACGCTGGACATCATTAATACACTTTGGTTTAGCCAGGAGGTGATAGCCGTAATCTTCTCGGATTAGCTTCAATCCCCTGTTGGACACAAGAAAACCCAATAACTTGCCGGAACACCAAAAACACATTTGGCGGGTTGAGCATCATCTTGTAAACCCGCAGGTTGTCAAAGGTTTCTTTCAAGTCATCAATCAGTGTTTCCTTCTTCCTTGACTTAACCACAATATCATCCAGATAGGCATGCACATTACGGCCGATCTGCTCATGCAAGCAATTCTGCACACAACGCTGATAAGTTGCTTGGGCGCTCTTGAGCCCAAAAGGCATAGACACATAGCAGAAGGCTCCAAAGGGAGTGATAAACGTTGTCTTCTCCTGGTCCTTAACCGCCATCTTGATCTCATGATATCCAGAATACGCATCCAAAAAGCTCAAACGCTCACAACCCGCAGTGGCATCAATAATCTGGTCAATGCGGGGGAAGGCAAAAGGATCTGCCGGACAAGCCTTGTTAAGATCTGTGTAATCCACACACATGCGCCAAGTGCCGTTTTTCATAAGAACCAGCACCGGATTAGCAAGCCACTCTGGATGGAAAACTTCAACGATAAAACCCGCTGCTAAGAGCCTGGCAACCTCCTCTCCAATGGCCTTACGCCTCTCCTCGTTAAACCGACGGAGAAACTGCTTTATCGATTTGTACTTAGGATCAATATTAAGAGTGTGCTCAGCGAGCTCCCTCGGTACACCTGGCATGTCAGAAGGTTTCCATGCAAAAATGTCCCGATTCTCACGGATGAACTCGACGAGCGCGTTTTCCTATTTCGGATCCAAGTTGGCACTGATGCTGAACTGTTTGGACGAATCGCCAGGTACGAAGTCAACAAGCTTAGTCTCAGCTGCCAATTTGAACTTCAGGGCCGGATCGTGCTCCGTAGTTGGCTTTTTCAATGGAGTCATGTCCGCCGGATCAACATTGTCCTTATAATACTTCAACTCCTCGGTGGCACAAACTGACTCTGCGTAAGCCGCATCACCTTCCTCACACTCCAAAGCGATCTTGCGGCTCCCATGAACCGTTATTGTCCCCTTGTGACCCGGCATCTTGAGCTGCAAATAGATATAACAAGGTCGTGCCATGAACTTGGCATAAGCCGGTCGCCCAAACAGGGCGTGATAAGGACTTTGAATTTTCACCACTTCAAACGTCAATGTTTCTGATCTGGAGTCATGTTCATCCCGAAGGCCACCTGTGAGCTATTTTACCAACCGGATATGCTGACTTGCCAGGCACCACACCATGGAACACTGTATTGGATGGTCTGAGATGCTTATCTGTTAACCCCATACGACGGAAGGTCTCGTAGTACAGGATGTTGATGCTGCTCCCTCCGTCCATAAGCACCTTGGTGAACTTATAAACTCCCACCTGAGGTGCCACCACCAGGGCTAGCTGACCCGGATTGTCAACCCGGGGAGGATGATCCTCTCTACTCCACACAATGGGCTGCTCTGACCAGCGTAGGTAATGAGGCACGGCCGGTTCAACAACGTTGATTGCCCGCTCAAGCTTCCGGTCTCGCTTGTCTAAGCTGGTGGTGAAGACGTGGTACGCCCACTATTCAACTGCTTTGGGTTGCTCGATAACCCGACTGCTGCTGCTGCTGATTGTAACCACCTCGGTTATTCCGATTGTTACGATTGTTATGTCCGCCGGATTACCATTAAACCTCGGACCGGAATTTCCTCCACCGTAACCCGGGCGGACCACGAACCGCCGCCGGAACCTTGATCATCTTGGAAAGCATTAGAACTTTTGAACTCCTGCATAATGTAACAATCCTTCCAGAGGTGATTTGTCGGCGCCTCCTTCGTCCCATGCTTCGACGGGGTTGATTCAACAGATAGTTCAAGCGGTCCGGATTGGGATTAGGCGCTCCACCTCGATTCGGCTGTTTACCCTTGCGCGCTGGCCCTTGTCCTGCTTGGCGTTGGTGTTGGCTACTGAAGTCCATGTTGCCGCTCGCTTACGCTTATTTCCACCATTACACGCCGGGTGATGCCGCTGGCCTTTGGAGTTGCTGTTCTTCTTTCCCTTCCTGTCTCATCATCATCATCCGACTCGGGATCCTTGGTACTATCAGAATCAGCATACTTCACTAAAGCGCCCATGAGAGTGCCCATGTCATTGCAAAACCGCTTCATGCGTCACAGCTTTAACTTTAACGGTTTAAACCGGCAGTTGCCCTCTAGGGTCAAGATCGCAGAATCAGCGTTGATCCGGTCTGAAGAGTGCAAGATCTCCGAAACGCGGCGTACCCAATGGGTTGTTGACTCCCCTTCACCCTGGACACAAGCCGCCAAATCCACCACAGACATGGGCTGCTTACAGGTGTCTTTGAAATTCTGAATGAACCGGGTCCGCAACTGGGCCCATGAACTGATGGAATTGGGTGGCAAGCTTTTCAACCAAGTACGGGCCGTGCCCTCGAGCATCATGGTGAAGTACTTCGCACACACGGCTTCATCCACATCCAACATCTCCATGGCCATCTCATAACTCTCTATCCATGCTTCTGGAGCCAGATCGGCGGTGTAATTTGGCACCTTGCGCGGCCCCTTGAAATCCTTGGGCAAGCGTACATTGCGTAAAGCGGGGACGAGGCAAGGCACCCCCAAAGAGCTAGAGGTAACTCCAGGCTCAAAGATGGTCGGGCGAACCGGCGTAAGCTGATAATCCTGATGCTGTGCTGCTAACTCGGCCTCCCTACGTGCCCGGGCCCGGTCCACCACCTCCTGAGCATTGTCGAAACCACCCGCCGGGTTGTTGCCACGGGGCGCACCGCGCCGTGCATTACTTGATACGGCCGGTTCATCCACGCGCCTGCTATAGCTCCGGCTTGGGCGGGGGGTAGAGTGGATCCGATCGCGGCTGTACGAATACGCTTCCTGTTGGACCAGAGCTGTCCTAAGGAGTTCCTTGACCCGGCGCGTCTCTACCGCCTGTGGTGAATCGCCTTTCAATCGGAATCGCCTCCAACCGTGCCGCAGCTGCAACAAGGTTATCCATCGGGTTGGAGTAGTGACCTGGAGGTGTTTGCACAGCCTGAGGCGTGCCGGTATGATGGCGAGGTAGATCTATTACGCGGGGCTGAACCGGCGCGCCCGTCCCAGGTGCTTCCGTCCGGTTTACCACCGGCGGATTACCGTCCTCGCTCCCGGGTGTTGAAGAGATCTCTTCCTCGAAAACTGAAGGCAAACGGGATCTGTATTTCCTCTTCATGACTTCATGCGACGCGTTACGATCCGGCATGAGCCTATAAGCTTATGCATGCAAAGCGGCCGCTCTGCCGCCATCTGGCGTCTGCGGTTGCCAGATCCGCTTTAGCTTTGAGTGATTTGTTCCTTCACTTTTGCAATCTCCGCATTATGAATGTCCTGGTCCGCCGGGTTAGCCTCTGCCATGAGCACAGCCAACGCATCGAATAGTTCTGATAAAACTTGAGCCGGCGGGCGCACAGGGCCTCCTGCCCCGGCTGCCATCGCCGCTGTTGAACCGGCGACCATTGTCGCAGCGATCGAAGAGTGAAGCATCGCTTGTGTACCGGCCATGAATATTCCAACCCGGTTGGGCAGATCAAAGGGTCCGGAATCATCACCGTCGAACAGCCCCAATCTGGCCATCTTGCGGTAATCTGAGAGACTCGGTTTCTCCGGTCGACGACTTCGTCATCGAGTAGACGACGGTTTCGCCACCAGATTCTGATCCGTCCTCATAATTTCCTTCGTGGATGACTCCACGAAGCACGCTTTGACGGCCGGTTTAGCCTGGGCAGGTTTCAGACGCCGAGCCGTCTCGATGAGGTCGGTGCAGATGTCCGGCTCAGCCCCGGCTCACCGATCTTGCCGATTAAAACGTGTATGCCACCAAAGGGACCCGGTACCCGTACTCAATCGAGCCGGCCTCGGGGCCCCAGCCTGCATCGTCGATGTAGAGCTTGCCGCGACGACTCTTGGTCATCCGGCCCACAACGTAGCCTTCGAGTCCTTCGAGCTTGCCCTCCAAGATCATCAAACCATCATGCGATAGCCCCACGGTGGGCGCCAACTGTCGTGGTTTTTTCACGGCAACTCCTCCATCATCTTCTCCACATCGGTGAGACCAGAGGAGCCCGGGGTTCCATCAGATGCCACCTAGATCACTAACCCGCAAGAGAAACAGACGGTTTGTTTGGTGGGGAACCCTAGCAGCCGTCGCACCCTTCAACACCCGGATTGATGCGGGGACGGCAGGGCGATGATTGACGGCAGGGAAGTCAAAATCTCGACGGCGGCGTGGACGCCCCCGGGAGAACAAGGCGAAACCCTAACTAGAGGGAAAAAGCAGGATTTCTATAGCACCTACCTGGCTAATGGCCGGCCCAAATCAGGTTCGCTCTTTGCCTCTTTGTGCAAATCGCCATTTGAGGCAATGAGGGTCAAATGGGGTTCGTCGCCCGGGGCAGCCCGGTGTACCAAATCCCATGTTTTTTCTTTAGGTTCGCCCGGCCCACCCTGAATTTGATGACTACGGTTGGATGGCCTTCGCTCCTGGCGCTTTTCATGGACATGTTTAGATGTGTCTACAGACATTTAGTGTGCCCGTTTTGATGCACCGTGTTGAAGCTGTCCTTAAATGGATACACCCGTCAATCACTATCATGTAGTCAGATCCACTAGAACAACAAGCAAAAAACACAAATTATAACATATCTTGACTTGTCCATCACTTATATTTGTCACCCGCCATAACCTTGTTTTTTTTGTGTATTTTATCTATAAGAAAATCACTCTAACTAGTTTCTTGAATTCAAAAAGCACTTCGTAGACTCGTGGGGTCTAAATTGTGGCCACCGGGGTTTTTAGATGTTAGGCTTAGGCGAGAGATCTGGGTATTTGACTCAATATTTCTGCACCCCTTTAACAAGTGGATAGGAGTAGCGACAGATGTTGTCAAGATGGCGGATTCAGACATATTGATGTACTGCTTTTATAAGGTCTTCGTGAATAAATAATAAAATAACAGAAAAACTAACGCCAACACGTGTGGGCGTTTGCAGATCGCCCACACGCCTCCATCACCATCCATTTTATCATGTATGAATAGATGACATCAGCAGAAATCTTTTTGGTTTCCGGCTTAAAAATGTTTTATCTACTAAATAAAAAAGCAAACTAAAAATCCGTTTTCACCATTAAATCCGTCTTGACGAGATCTTCAAAACTAGACCCCATGTTGATATGTTTCGATTTAATTTTTTGCCCAGAAGTTGCCATGATGTTTACACTATAGTTGCCATAGTGCTTAAACTAAAATTGCCATGTGGCAATTTTAGTTTGTAGATCATGGCAATTTTAGTTTTTGATGATGACAATTCCAGTACTTTGACCATGAAAATATATTTTTTATTGAACCATGGCAATTTTAAGTGCATGTATCATGGCAATTTTAGTTTATGGTGCGTGGCAAGTCTAGTTTCTAAATTCTCCGTTTTATAATATGTTAAAATTTACTTTTAAATGTAAAAGAAAATAGTTAAAACATATCATGACAACTTCAGTGTAAATATCATGGCAATTCATATGCAATAGACATGGCAACTTTTAACAAAAAAAAATTTCGCCGAAATATATCAGTATGAGATCTAGTTTTAAAGATCTCGTCGCGGGGGATTTAATGATGAAAACGGATCTTTAATTGGATTTTTCATTTAAGAGATAAAACATTTTAAAAACTGAAAATCCAAAAAGATTCTCGCATGTATACATGCGATGACGTGGCAATCTATTTACATAAGAGACGTATGGTGCATCTCCTCTCCTACCACACATGTGGCAGTTATCGACGTCCTAAAATAACCGCATGCATCTTCTAGATGCAGAGGCCGGGGTCATCCTTCTTTTCAGAAAAAAAACACCCAGTCAATAAGTCCTTAACAATATTGATGATACCTAACGGTGGAGGGGTATTAATATGTAAAGGACATCAAAAGAGCTAACTTATTTTTCATATTTAACGACTGCTGTTGACTGTAGCCGCCTTGACTTCCGTGAAAGCCGGAACTTGAACCGCCGCCCGGGCCATGAAAGCCGCCGGCTCCTGAACCGCCGCCCGATCCATGATTGCCATCAAACATGTTGGAATTCTTAAAGGCCTTCATGATCGCGCAACCTTTCCATAAGTGGGTGGCGGGTCGTTCCCGAGTACCGTGTCTCGGACAAGGCTCATTGGGAAGCTGCTCAAGAGATGGACCTGACCCGCCAGATCAAGGGGGCGGTTTTCCCTTACGTCTCTGATTGTTACCCTGTGCATTGGCATTGGCCACAAACTCTGGGTTACCCTCCGCCTTACGCTTGTTGCCTCCTTGATTTACCGGGTTATGCTGCTGACCCTTTCCATTGCCGTTCTTCTTTCCCTTCCCTGTCTTTTCCTCATCAGACGCGGGATCCTTGGTACTATCAGAATCGGCATACTTGACTAAAGCCGCCATCAGCGTACCCATATCGTTGCAATCACGCTTAAGGCGCCCCAGTTTCTGCCTCAGCGGCTCAAAACGGCAATTCTTCTCCAACATGAGGACTGCAGAACCGGCATCCATCTTATCAGACGAATGTATTATTTCCTTGACCCGGCGCACCCAATGAGTTGTGGATTCACCCTCCTCCTGCTTACAATTGGTCAAGTCCACAATTGACATAGATTACTTGCAAGTGTCCTTGAAGTTATGGATAAACCGGACCTTTAGCTCTGCCCATGAACTAATGGAATTGGGTGGCAAACCCTTTAACCAAGACCGGGCTGTTCCGTCTAACATCATGGTGAAGTACTTAGCCATTGCTGCGTCGCTGACCTCCAGCAGCTCCATGGCCATCTCGTAACTTTCTATCCATGCTCCGGGCTGTAAGTCGGCCGTGTAATTCGGCACCTTTCGAGGTCCCTTGAAGTCCTTGGGTAGACGTACATCCCGCAGAGCCAGCACCAAACAAGGAACACCGCCGGTTCTGGTGGCCACTCCCGCTCCAACAGAAGTCGTCGGATACTCTGGGAGGTTTTGATATGCCGCCTGCTGAGCCGCTAGCTGAGCCGCCCGCTCGTCCTGCTGACGTATTCGGTCTTGCACCGGGTTATAGCCACCCGGCTGGTTACAACGCTGGGCGTTGCTTGACAAAGCTTCTGACTCCATGTGCCTGCTGTAACTCGGACTCCGGTTTTGACGAGGCGGTGCTAGCCAAGGCGGAGGAGTTGAATGAATCCTGTTTCGGCTGTAAGAATAGGTCTCTTGTTGCGCCAGGGCCGTCTGAATAAGATCTCTGACCCTCCGGGTCTCCACCCCTGTCGGATCATCACCATCCACTGGGAGAGCCGCAAAACGCGCCGATGCTGCTATCAAGTTCTCCATGGGGTTGGAGAAGTGACCCGGTGGTATTGGTACATAACGGGGTGGGGCCATACTCCCATGCGGAGGTGCCATCTCTTGAAGCTGAGCCCCCCGCTACCGGTGGTGTGAACTGATTTGCTCTGGGCGGGTTGCTAGGGCCGGCACCAGGTGTCGCGAAAAGGTTCCGAGGGTCATAAACCGGAGGCAACCGGGATTGGGTTTTCTGATGTCTCCTCCGCATCACCTCATTGGATGTGTTCATGCTCATATTAAGCTGGAAAGCCTCTGACTGGAGTTGCTGCGCCCGCGCGTCCAAAGCCGCCTGCTCTGTAGCTAACCTGGTGTCCTCAGCTGCCAAGGCCTCCTTGGCCCGGGCTATCTCCTCATGCACCTTTGCCACCTCCGCGTTATGCTCATCTTGATTTGCAGGAATAACCGTGGCGGTTAACAGGGCCGTTAGCTTATCCATAAGATCCATCAGCACCTGAGTCGGCGGGCGCACAGGGCCTCCTGCCCCGGCCGCTCCTGACCCGGACATTATTGTTGTTGCAGCCGTCGAGTTTTGACCAGGTTGAGTACCAGCCATGAAGAACCCCGCCCAGCTTGGCGGCTCATTGAAATCCGGAGTGCTAGAGCCGTCAGAACAGCCCCAAAGCATGCCCTCTTGGACTTGATATAAAGAATCTGTTGAACCGGCGGACGAATCATCATCCGAGGGGACGGCCGTCTCACCACCATCTTCAGATCCTTCAGGAAGTTCTTCTCCGTGGACGCAGCCCACGAAGGCACGCTTCACGACGGGTTGAGCTCGGGCGGGTCTCACACGTTGAGCCGTCTCGACGAGGTCGGTGCAGTTGTCCGGCTCAGGGCCCGGCTCACCGATTCGACCGATGAAGACGTGGATTCCGCCAAAGGGGACCCGGTACCCGTACTCAATTGAGTCGTCATCGGGGCCCCAGCCTTCGTTGTCGATGTAGATCTTGCCGCGACGACTCTTGGTCATCCGGCCCACTGCGTATCCCTTGAGCCCTTTGAAGCTGCCCTTCAAGAACTCAAATCCATCGTGCGCTGGCCCCACGGTGGGCGCCGACTGTCGTGGAATTGTCACGACAGATGTCCTCTTGCAAGGACTTAGTCGTGGAGCCATCGCAACTAGGAAGCTTAAAGGGGTTAATCGGGACAAAGGACACGAGAGATTTATAGTAGTTCGTCCCCTTGCGGTGAAGGAAGGCCTACGTCTAGTTGGGTTGGTATTGCTTGATGTTTCGATGACCAGGGAGCGAGATACGCTATGCCCGGCTCTCGATCAGTTGTTTCTTGCCCTAAGCCGCCAGCAGGTCGTCCCCTTATATACACGGGTTGACGCCCTGCGGCTTACAGAGTCCCGGCCGGCTTATAAACAGTGTCCGGCTCGGTGACTAGTTAAATCTACCTTATGATACAAGTCATGCCATTGTGGCGGTTTACTACAACGGGCCTTAAGTCGCCTGTGGGCCTTAAGCCCTTTATTGAACCGCTATCTTCACACTTGATTACAGGCTCGATCTGGCGAGTCTTCTTCGTGTAACCCGGCCCCTCCTGGGCGGCTTACACAAATAGTTATATCCCCAACAATGAGTGAATATGTGTAACGGTTTTCCTAATTCTGAGACGACTGAGATTTTTGTATAGTACAAGTCAACTTTGAAAAGTGGTGCTTTAGTTTAGTAAAAGGTGCAACTTACAATTTTCAAGAAATTTGTATGGAAAATTGCAAGTTACATTTTTAACTGAATTAAATTGCAATTTATTTTTTGGGTTGAAAAAGCTTCCTTCAAATCTCCCATTGAGCAGTCATCGCCGTTGCCTGCTCCAGCAACAGTGGGAGGGAGGGGAACTATGAAAGCTTGTTTCCACGTGCGCTGAATACTCTAGATGCCGTAGTTAGATTTTTGGTTGTCCATGGCTTCAACTCTAGTGGTGGTTAAGGCGGGGCCGAAAAAGCTTCCTCCAATCTCCCATCGAGCTGCCATTCTTGGATCTGCTAGGCTGCGTCTTTGCCATCTTGGGCCCTTTGGATCTGGGCAAGGCTTCGCGTATCTTTGTGTTGGTATCGATGTTATGTTGTCTTCTTTCTGTCTTTTCCGGTGGTGGTGGTGGTGGTGATGTATGTAACTAGCGGCATCGATGGCGGAAGGTCAGCCCTTGGGAATCAGTGTTATATATGTTCCCCCCTTTTGCGCCAGTAACGAGCTTGTGGCTTGTTTTTTTCCCTCCATGTTTATCCCTGTCGCAGCGGCATTCTCTTTGCCGTTGTTGCAAATCTGGCGGAAGTTTTGTTCAGGAAATTTAGAAGTTAAAAAAATTCTTGAAGTTCATTTTCTCAAAGTTATAATTTTAAAACTTTCAAAAGTCCTTAAATTCATGTACACAGATGGTATTATCCTTTTCTCTGGAAAAAATTGACAATAGTTCTCCTTTGACACAATGGCATTGAGCTAATAAATTCTTGCAGAAGCTAAATGCACTACTTCAACCATGAACGTAGGTAAAAGCTGAAAGACAACACTTGTCAATCAGAATATTTGGTCATATCTACCCAAATGCATGCTCAGACCAAATTAATTGACGATAAGAATCCATAAAATATATAGACAATACATATAACATATTGATGCGAATACTCATGTAGACACAATAAAACTGGATGTGCTATATATCTTTTCAAGACGAGCACTTGTAAACACTTAGCGGCTCCGTTGTCTCCACGTATGCGAACACCTGGCTATGGTTGTAGAAGCAACCAGATTTCGTGTCGAGGACTATGGTCGTCTCTCCTCTCCTCTCGCTGATCTCCACCACATCGCCGTCGCTCGGCTTGTGTTTATACACGTCACAAATTGACCGTGTCAACCTTTCTGTAAGAGCATCTTTAACAGCCATCCAACACGCGACGCGCTAAAAACCAGTTTGCAGCGCGCCCATCGCTTGGCTTGACGCGGCAGGCAGCGCTGGTTCTAGCAGCCGCAGTAAAATGCAGCGCCCGCGCATAGCTTCAGCAGGCGCGCTAAAATACACAACACGCTCTCTCGCACAAACACTACGGTGCATAGATAAAAAACATACATAATTCTTCATAGCATAGATAATCGATACAAAGATATTTTACAGTCATAGCATAGATAGACAAAACAGAACTATAGTGCAACTAGATAAACTACGGTGCAACTACATAAAAATTAGATAAACTAGATAAACGGTGCATAGATAAACTACGGTGCAACTAGTGCAGCTAAAACTACTCCGACTCGTCCTCATCATCATCCTCGTACTCGGTGGTGTTGTCCGAGGTATCGATCCATATGTGGTGCCAACGTTCATCGTCTGACGTGAAGATCGACTTCCCACCTGCTTCAACAATATCGCACTGCGATATGGCCAGTGCCTTCCGCCGACGCCGGTCCAACCGCTCCGCGCGGCGCCTTGCCGTCCTCTCTGCCCAGTAGGCGCGCTCGTTGGTGACGTCCTCCAGGTGGCGCCGGCGCCACTCCGCCATGGCTCGCTCGTCCTCCTTGGCAACGAGGAGGCGGCGCTGCCGCCGACTGTGCTCCGCACGGTCCTGGTCCGTGATAAGACGAGGCAGAGGGGCGACGGCCTGCGCCTGTTCGCGCGCGTAGACGTCACGAAAGTTCATCTGCGACGGTGGCCTCTCTAGGTGCCATGCCGCCGCGTCGTACGCGCGTGCGGCCTCGTGCGGGGTCTGGAACATGCCGAGGCCGAGCCGGACGTCGCCGGACCGAATCTCAGCGTAGTACCAACCGTTAAAGCGCTGGCGAACGCCGCGGTAGCCCGAAGTTCCTCCGCGGCGCCGCGGCATGGTGGCGGCGGGCTTGAGCGGTGAGGAAGCGGCGAGAAAGCAGTGGAAGCGACGAGCACTTGTAAACACTTAGCGGCTCCGTCGTCTCCACGTATGCGAACACCTGGCTACGGTTGTAGAAGCAATCAGATTTCGTGTCGGGGACTATCGTCGTCCCTCCGCCCCTCTCGCTGATCTCCACCACGCCGTCGTCGCCCGGCTTGTGTTAATTATACACGTCACAAATTGACCGTGTGAACCTCTCTGTAAGGAGGTACTCGCTGTGAGCAAAGTGTGGCGCCAGATCCCATACGACATGTCCCTCGCTCTCTGCACGATGTACCTGCGGCTCCATTTGTGTTCTTGCATCTTGGCTGTACCATCTCGAACCCACACCTGTACACCTAGCAAAACTTTAGGGGACATCTAGACGTGCTTTAATAATAGAATCGCAGAGCTTAAAATACATGTTTAGATCCGCTTTAGGGTACCATCCCGCCACCACCGCTCCCCCAGCGTGAACACCCGCACCAGGCGATACTTCCTCCTGCCCTCCCTGCCGCCGTAGAAGCACGGGACATGCACCATCTTGTACCGGCCCGTCGTGGGGTGGTAAGCGAAGCCATACATCTCGTGCGGACTTGCGCTGTGGCCTCTCACTTTGGCGCCTCCGGGACGGGCATGTTTTCCCCGGTGACCGGATTGACCAGACTGATGGCGCCGACGATCTTCTGGTTGTCGCAAAGGCAGATGAGGCCGTTGCAGGTGCCCACGACGCGCGTGCCTTTGTCGTCGCCGGTCCAGAATTTCCGGGGCATTCTGCGGCTCCCTGTTGTTGATAGATCGTCCAGGACGTACGCGGAGCCCGTGGAGGTGACGACGAGAGGCTTGGCGCGGCTCTGCATCTCCGTGGTGCGCGTGTCCACGGCGTCGCGCCATTGCCGGCAGACGATGACGCCATGGGTGTCGTCGCGTCGGTCGTCTCACCCTTGATCGCCTCTGCTAGCCAGGCCCAGGCGCGATCTACTTCGGATTGGCTCTTGTGATCTCGATCGATCAGCGATTTTATATATCCATTGACCATTGTGTGGTAGTACTAGTCACCAAGCACGGACATTGGCACCCGGCTAGGTTCCGTCACGGCACATGCATATGCATGTTTAAGGGTTCTTCTCTTGTGACGGGACACTTTGCCCACGATTAAGGTAACCCAAAAGATTTCTTTCCATCTAACAAATGGAATGTTTCCGTCAGGCCGACCAAATATTTCCATCCAATATTAGGTTTATCTCCGTTACACATGAAGTGTTCCACAACAATTACAAAAAACAAGTCAGTTCGACTAAACATACCACGCGTCCCGTCCTAACCCTAGCTGCCCTCGTCCTTTATTTTTTATACGAGAAAACTTTCGATCTATTCATCTTTCATCATGGCAGTACAATGAACATCAAAAATAATAAAAATTACATCTAGGTCCATTGACCACCCAGTGACGACTACAAGCACTGAAGCGAGCTTAAGGCGTGTCGCCGTCATCGCCCTTCCATCGCCGGAACCGGGTAAAACTTGTTGTAGTAGACAGTCGGAAAGTCATCATCGTGCTAAGGCCCTCCTCGCTACTCCTCCCCCTATTACTCCACAAAAGCCTCAACCCAACAATTTTGTCATGTCCCTCACATCCTCTCCTCCCACGCCATAGTGCGCTCGCGACCATGGCCGTTATGGCTACGACGAGACCACTCGCCGCACAGCACCCGTGCTATCATTTTCCCATGGTCGTGAGCTCACCTCTTTTGCTTCCCCTTCTATTCCCCTGAGACAACGGAAGAACTACCAGCCACATATCTACTTAACCCTAGCGGCGGGAAGTCAAGGAGGAGGATGTTGCCAGTGCACCCGAGGTTCTTGTCTGATGGATCGGACGACCTTACATCACGACCATGGTATGACACACCTTGAAGGCCTTCAACCTAGACGACCTCTCGGCTGACCTATTGGTGAGATAGGGGCATCCATGTGTACATATCACATCAAAAGAGGGTCTTATCGATGTAAAAAAAAGAGGATCTTAAATGTTGAGCACCAATTGGTGAGATTAAACAACAAATAATTTTGTCCAGTGGATAGCATTTGCATGCTAACTTAAAATTACCTACCAGCTAAGAAATGCATGCAAAGGCTAAGGACACGACTTCAAGATTAACTCCCTGGCGGGTGATTGCGCACATGTGCGCACTCCGGAGGGATCCTCTGTCGGGACGCGAGTAGCGGTGGGGGAGGGGCACACGTGTGGTTCCCCCCTTATCTCCCATCTCCTTTTCTTGGTGAGGCCTACACGCATGTAGCATCCTTTCTCAGTTTTTTCTTTCTTGAAAGCCCCAAAATTTGAAAAATTCACAAAATTCTAAATTTCTGGAAATTTAAATTTAAAAAAATTCAAAAATCCTTCGAGTTTCCGATATTCAAAGTTGTAATTTCTAAAAGTACCATTATGAAAGATAGGAAGTGTCAAAACTGAGAAGTTCATAAAACATGAAAAATATGTTCCCAGTGCGGGGGCAAAGGGCATGGCTTTTTTTTTGCGGGGTGGGCAAAGGGCATGGCTGCCTGGCAACCAACCCTACCACTACTTCAACCATGAACATAGCTTCAAGCTGAAAGAAAATGCTTCTCAATCAAAATATATGGTCATATCTGAACCAAATTCATGCTCAGATCAAATAGTTCACTTTAAGAATCCATAAAGATAGACAACACATTGAATTGAGAGTACACTAGAAGATCTTGACAGTTAAAAGTAAGTAGCAAAAATCTCATGTATACACAATACTGCTACCTTTAAGACCAACACCTATAAACATTTAGCGGCTCTGTCGTCTCCACGTAGGCAAATGCACGTCTACTAAGGATTAACATTCCTCCTCTCTTTTCATGGATCTCTGCCACACCGTTATCATTGCTCGACTTGTGTTTAGTCACAACATACCTAGTGAGATGACAGGCAATTGGCGATGACTGTGGTTGGCCCAATCCCACCATGTACAACCAGCTCCACTTGTGCTCTTTCATTGTCGATGCACCCTCTAGAACCCACACCTGCACACAACTCAAACAAATTTAGAGATGCAATACTTCCATGTGACCAAACTTAATCGATTGTCATTGTTTACACAATAATTAAGGGTGCAAAAATTTAAGTAAACAATGTCATGGTTAACCAGAAATTCCCAGGGACACCTAGGTGTGGGGCAGACACCTTGCTTCACGATTCGTAAACTCATTTACGTGATTAGTCCTTAATTGCTGCACATGGGGTCCATGCATAGCAGCTTTTCGCAGCTCTACCCATTCCACCTCACCCTCATGTTTATTTGTTTGGCTTTTAAATTTAAATGGTACTCCCTGCAGTCCATACTAATTATCGTTGATTTAGTATTTATATTTCGCTTGCATATTCATATTCCTTGCGACAAGGGCTTTGTAAGAATAACACTTTTGAATACGTTTTGATAAGTTTTAGAAACTTCATGAAGTTTCAGCTATTAAAACTTGATATCGCAATGTTAAGTTTTACAAAGTTTCACCAACTTTTATCAAGATCTATTTTTTCAGGTTTTTAGGGTTTAGAGTTTGGGATTTAGGGCTTAGGGCGTCGGGTTTCGGTTTAGGGTGCATGGTTTAAGTTTTAGTGTTTGAAACTTATTGAATTAATCATTCGATTTATCAAGTTTTAATAGTTGAAACCTGCTGAAGTTTTTAGAAGTAACCAAAATGTGATCAAAAGTAGTCTTTTTTCAAAGCCCTCGTCACAAGGAATACTACTATGCAAACGAAACATTAATTGAACTTTCGGTTCTGTAGATATAATAGATTCAAATTTAAAAGTCAAATGAAAAAGCATGCAAGGTTGAATGAGTGGAGCTGCCAAAAGCTGCGAAAACAGCTATTGCATGGACCCATCTAAAGTAATTAAGGGTTAAAGCACATGAAAAGACCAGGCTAGTTTTCGAATCAAGAGGTAATTGGAATCAAGAGGTAATTAAGGGTTCATTGTCCGTGTGTCCTCACCCCTGGGTGCCACAAACACTCTCTCATGTTTAATACCTAACGAAAAATAATTACCCAAGTAAATAGGCGTTATGGTGTTGCTACTTCTCAGTCAACTAAGGTTTTGCTTAAGTGCGACTTTAGCTTAGTTCAGAAATACAGATTTTCACTTTTCTAATTGATTGAGAGTTTGAGAATAGTAAGCTTTGGCCATCTCACAAAAAAAAAGAGCTATGCTTAAGTGAAACATAGACATGGACGCATCATAAGAGTAAAAAATTATGTAAATATGTACCTCACACTTTTGAATCCACTCGTGAAAAAACAGAATCCCCAACTTCCCCAGCACCGCCGTGAGGTGCCAGCTGTCAGACGACGCCTCCGGCAACGACTTGATGAACGTGAGACGCTCGCAGTCGAGGTCGAACGCCATGAGCTTCTTGCCGCGCTTGGCGGCCCAGTACATGGTGCCGTCGACGCCGACAATGCGGGCGCGGTAGTCGCATCTCGGGCCAGGGGCCGTGCATGGCGACGTCGCGCCACGACGCCTCCCCCAACGTGAACACCTTCACCTGAGGGTTCCCCTTCCTGCCGTAGTCTAGTCCCCCACATGCACCACCTTGTGCCGCCCAGTCGTGGGGTGGTAACCGAAGCCGTACCTCCCCTGCTCGCGTACCGTGAAGTCCCTCACCGTGGCGTGCGACGGCAGCGGCGGGAGAGGCAGCCTCTCGGCGGTGACCGGGTTGAGCAGGGTGGTCGCGCCGACCTCCTCCCGGTTGTCGCACAGGCAGATCAGGCCGTTGCAGGTGCCGACGACCATTATGCCTTCATAGGGGCGCGCGTAGTTTTTCCAAAGATATCTTCCTGTTGATAGATCGGACGCTAAGTACGCCGAGCCCGCGGGGGTGGTGACCAGAGGCTTGGCGCGGCTATGCATCTCCGCCATTGCCGGCAGACCAGGCGGGTCAGCCGCCGGGAGCTCGGAGGGAGCCGCGGGACGATGCTCACGAGGACGTCTGAGGGCAACTCCATGGGCGTCGTCTCTGCAAGATGCAAGTTCGGCTTGACTGTCGTGATTTCGACCGATCAGCAGTTGTATTCGGCGTGCTAGTTGCCAAGCACAGTCATGGAAGCGCCCGGCTTAGGTTCTGTCAATCGCCGCTGGTTTTTTTCAGGAACCGTACACATTCCAAATGAAATAAACTCTACACATATATATGGTCACGGCACATGCATGCATGTTTCTTCTTTACTAAATCCAATAAAATTTAGGTACAATAATACTAACTAATATCATGCTATAATTAATGGGAAACGATATGGTTCAGCCGGCGGATAAAGCACGGGGCGTCGACCGCCTCCCCGTCGCGCCATGCATCTCATGTGATGACCAACACAGTTTTGCAACAAGGGTTGCAATGGTGACAGGTACTGGCGGAGATGTTTTTTGCAACAAGGATCATGTTGCAAAAGAAATTTTGCAACAACGTCCCTGTTGCAAAGGACTTCACAAGTTATCCGTGGTTGTGGGCTTCACAACAACGTCTGTTTTGCAAAGAATCTTTTTGCAACAACGTCGTTGCTGCAAAGAATTGCAACAAAGGTTTTGTTGCAAAGGGACTTGTGCAACATGCTCATTGTTGCAAAATAACACGGGAAAACGAGATCAGATGGCTGCGAAACTTGCCATCCAACGGCTCGCTGGGCGGTGGATCTTTTAAAAAGATCCGCCGGCCAACGCGTAGCAGCCCCCATAATCATAATATTCTTGTGATGGGACACTTGTGGAGTCAATCAAGGTAACTAATCAAATCCACATGATACATGTGATTTGTGTCTATCAAACATGTTTTTCACATGGGACACTTGTGATTTGTGTCTATCAAACATGTGATTTGTTTCCACATGGGGGGGACTATGTTTTTCCCCTAGTTCCTCGGTTAGGGTTTAGGAATCCTCTGGCGGCGTCGATGACGTGAGTATTCATCTACCGACTGATCACCCCTCTCAACCACGCCATCCCTTCACGGACTCAACCTGATCCTAGTGGAGCTTGGCGCTCCTTCCTGTCCTTGGTCTGCGCTTAGGGTTTGTGTGTCCGCAGAGGGTGCAATTTTGATCTGATCTTAGAGGATGACAATGAAGGAGGTGGTCCCTGAAGGGAAGGAAAGGAAGAAGAGGATGTTGATGGGCTGCTCAATCGTCTCGAGCTGCATGAAGATGATTTCGTCTAGGAGGATGAATTTGATGTGCCGGATGTGCAAGCAAAGTGGTTACTGAAAAAGGCTTTCGCCCCGCTTTATATATAAAGCAAACCACCAGAGCCAACGAGTTCAACAAAGAGACCCACACCACACACCACACACACGGTAGCATAAGAACAAAGTACAAGAGGGTTATGCTGAGGGCACAACCGAACAAGCCCTAAAGAACATAAAAGAAAAACAGCGGACGTGGCAACGCCACAGTCGCCGCCACGGGAGTCCCATGGACTAATCCAGCTCAGGGGTGGTGGGGGAAGCGGAGGAGCCAAACAGAATGCCAACACGCGAAGATATGCAATGAGGATGTCGATGGCGTCTCGTTCCATCACCCGGTTAAGTGGCCGCCAGAGCTGCAAGTAGGCACACATTTTGTAGATAGCGTCATAAGGTTGTCGAAGCGGAGTACGCTGAATTACTAGCCTATTCCGAATCGTCAAAAGGGTCCACGCAAGAACCCCGATGCCCATCCACCTAATGTGGCGTAGCCTTAGTGCCTTGGCCTGAAGTTACGCGAAGGGTTAGGGAAATTGTTGTTACACCAAGTGACCCTCCCCCTCTCAGAAACAACTCCAAAGGAATTGCGTAGTCAAGCAAACAAAGAAGATGTGGTTGGAGTCTTCTACAGTCTCGCATAACAGACACAATCCATTGCCAGGACCATTGCGCTTAAGTGCCTCCACCTCTGAGGGCACATGGCCCTACCAAGGTACACACGAACAAGGGCTTTTAGCCCTTCAGCCCTCTATGTTGATATGTGATTTGCCCAGAACCCAACAAAGGAGGTCCACTCCGATTGATTGAAGAGAATCTCTTTATGGTACAATTCAATTGTTTGGGTATTGGAGCATGGCAATGATGAAATGGTCCTAGGTTGTTTATAAACCATGCTATAATTTTGCTGGATATGATGGATTCACAAACCCTAAGGTGATTGCACTGCATAAGATTGCGGTGCAGGCTCAAGTTCTAAACCTACCAAGTAATGTTGGAGCCTTTGTGAGAGTGAAGGTTAATCTTGATGTTAATAAGAAGTTGGAGATATTTCTTTGAGTCACTAAATATGCGAAGAAAAATAGGTACCAAGTTAAGTATGACAAACTTCCAACCTTTTGTAACAACTGTGCGCTGGTTCGACATTGGTACGAGGACTATGGTATGGGTTAGTGATGTTAACATGGCAGAGTAGTTCTTTCGGCAAGAAAGATATTGACGTTAAACTCCAATGTGGATATGGGGAGATGAGCAGAATTTAAAGGGGTTCCTGCAGGCTGCAGATGAGCCATCCAAGGTGGCAGACATGGTTGGCACTTTTTATGGAAGTACTATGGTAGACCCCTTAGCCACACCATAAGGAAATAAAAAACAAAAAAAGGAAAAGGAATATATGGAGTAGCAATCAACAATATAGTACACAGTGAAACGTCCAAAGGATCAGCGGCAACCCATGAGGGTGACCGCCGGGTGCAATATACTCTTATCTTGGAACTGTCGGGGCTTCGAGAATGGATCGACAGTTCGAGCTTTGCTGGATGTATAGAGAGATGTGGATCTGGATGTTTTGATCGGAGACTCATTTAGATAGCTATCTGGATAGATGCTTAAGGCCAAGAATGAAGATGGAACAAAAATTTGTTTGTATTAGTGATGATGAAAGAAAAGGAGGATTGTTGTTGTTGTAGAAAATTCATGTTAAGGTACAACGGTTGGAGTTGGATATACATCTCTTTAGCACAATGGCTTCCAACTAAGAAATGCATGCAAAGGCTAAGGTCACTACTTTTAGATTAACTCCCTGGCGGGTGATTGCACACATCTCGCACATTGAGGAGGGATCTCTGTTGGGACGCAACTAGGGGGAGGAGGTGGACTTCTCTATTAAGACGCGGTGGGTGAGGGGCATACATGTGGTTTTACCCCTTCTCTATCATCTCTTCTCATTTTCCTGGTAGGACACACACCCATGTAGGATTTTTTTTGTTTTTTTGTTGTAAGTTCCAAAATTTTAGAAGTTCACAAAATTTGAAATTTCAAAATTTCAAGAAATTCAATTTCTAAAGTTTTTTTTTAAGTTTCAAAAATCCTGTAATTTTCCAATATTGTAAGTTGTAGTTTCTAAAAGTGCCTAGAACATAAAGTTATGACAACTAGAAAGCGTCAAAACTGAAAAGTTCATAAAACAGGAAATGTTATGTCCCAGTGTGGGCAAACGGGAGTGGCTGCCCATCAATTAGCCCTACCTCGCTACTTCTACCATGAACATAGCTAGAAGATGAAAGACAATGCTTATCAAGGATAGTCATATCTGAACCAAATTCATGCTTAGATCAAATTAGTTGATACATATTGAATTGAGAGTACTGTAAAAGATCTTGACATTTAAAAGAAGCAAAAAATCTCATGTAGGCAAATACTGGTGCTACCTCTAAGACCAACACCTATAAACATCGAGGTTGACCACAAGTGTGGAGTGGAGTGGACTAAGCGTTGAGGTGTAACATGTAAAATGTAATGTCACACCAGTGGAGGGTTCTGTATGCCCTTTCTCTCTCTTTATAAAATGATATGCATGCTATGCGTAATCGGAAAAAAAGATCAACATCTATAAACACATAGCGGCACTGTTGTCTCCACGTAGACGAATGTGTGTCTACTAAGAATTATCCTTCCCCAACTTTTCTCATGGATCTCCACAACACCGTTATCGTTGCTCATCTTGTGTTTACTCACGACATCCCTAGTGAGATGACAGTACATCGGCGATGAGTGCGGTGGTATGTCCGACTCGACTATGTACAATCGGCTCCAATTGTGCTCTTTCATTGTCAAATTGTCCTCTAGAGCCCACACCTGCACACGTAACTCAAACAAATTTAAAGATGCAATACTTCCATGCGAACAAACAAATTCAATCCACTGATGCCCACTGTTTTACATGATAATGAAGGGTGCAAAACTTGAGTGAACAATGACATTTTCTTTATCTAATGGAAAAAATGAATTACCCAGGTTTTGCTACTTCTTATTCTTAAGCCTCGATTAAATGAGAAAGGATCGGCTTTAGTTTAGTAAATTAAACGATATACTTTTTCTAAACATAATTTCACTTTTCTGAATTGATTGGGACTTAAGTCTACTTAGTCATAGACGGATCCAAGTGTATGATAATTCTGTAAATATACATACCTCAGACTTTTCAGCCGGCGAGAGAGGATACAGGATCGCCAACCTCGCCCGCACCTCCGTCAGGTGCCAGCCGTCAGACGGCGTATCCGGTGGCGACTTGATGAAGGTGAGGCGCTCGCGGCCGAGGTCGAACGCCATGAGCTTCTTCCCCTTCTTGGCGGCCCAGTACATGGTGCCGTCGACGCCCACGATGCCGGCGCTGTAATTGCATCTCGGGAGAGAGCCCGTGGCAACGTCCCGCCATGACGACTCCCCCAACGTGAACACCTTCAATTGCTGCAAGTTTCCTCTCTTAGCGTATGCGTCCACATGCACGATCTTGTGCAGCCTGGCCGTGGGGTGGTACCCGAAGCCGTACGCCTCGTGCCAGCCTACCAAGCAGGTCCTCTCCGGGGCGCCGGCGGCGGACGGCAGCGGCGGGAGAGACAGCCTCTCGCCGGTGACCGGGTTGACCAGGGTGATGACGCCGTCGGGCTTCCGCTTGTCGCGGAGGCAGATCAGGCCGTTGCAGGTGCCGACGACCATCGGCATCGTGCCTTCGCGGGGGCCAGGGCGGGCGTTGGCGTCGTTTTCCCAAAGATATCTTCCTGCTGATGTTGATGGATCGTCGTCCACGACGACGTACGCGGAGCCCTCCCCGGTGCCGACGAGAAGCTTGGCGCGGCTCTGCATCTTGGCCGTGCGCGTGTCCACCACGTCGCGCCAGTGCCGGCAGACCAGGCGGGTCAGCCGCCGGGTGCTCGGAGGGAGCCGCTCGACGATGCTCGCGAGCACGTCCGAGGACAATTCCCGTGTCATCCTTGATCGCCTGCGCTAGCTAGCTAGCCAGAAGATGCGAGTTCGGCTCTTGGCTAGCTGTTGCGATCTCGATCAATCTTTACCTATAATAATATCCTTATATCCGGAGTACTAGTAGTTGCCAAGCACAGACCTAGGGTTCCTAATAATAACACGGACAAATTCCAAACGTACGGGTGAACTGTTGGTTAATTTGTAGCGTTGCTTTTTTTTTTGTGAAAAAGGATCAGATATATATTATAAAGATTCACTGAAAGTAAAAAACACCTCAAACCTAATAAAAATCACTTCGAGGTCCAGGGCCACCGAACGACCACCGCCTACGCGCCGCTGTCGCCGCTCCTATACCGGAGCTGGCTTGACATTGTGCATGGTAGCTGGGAAGTCTTCATACACATGCCCCTAAGAACCAGCGCCCCGAAGCTACAGTCGTTGCCGTTGAACCCTTAAATCGATCTAAAGAACCTGACACCAAATATCACCATTGCGAACGCATGACGAGAACACCTAACCTCGCCGCCCCGAGAAGCTGGCAGGAATCTACACCGGAGTTTCGTCTGATCCGTCCCAACGGACGAACTTGCGGAGGATCGGAGCCCGAAAGACTGACATGAAGAAGAAGCGCCCCTGCGAGGACTAAAACCCTACCTATCTACTAGCCGGATCCGAGGCAACAGAAACTCCCTCCCCGCCACAGGCCACCGGAGCGGCGGGCGGAGGGGAGGCAAATGCACGGGCTCGCCGGTGAAGATAGATGAGAGAAAGGCTTTCCCTAGTCGTCTTGCAAGAAGGGAAAGAAAAAAAACCAATTTGTAGCGTTATTTTACATTATGGCTTTTGTGGGATTCACTTCCATGAAACGGTGGCTATGATTTTTCACTGGCGCGCGTTATGTGTCGATCGGCTAACGTGAGGAGAAAATCAGCCGCTTCCCGGTTTGTTAGATTTCGTGAACGAGACTCCGATCGGCGAGCCAACACCAAATGTACTAGAACGTTTGCAACAAGAGTCTTGTTGCCACTGCAACATAGGCGACGTTGAAGCCCCTGACGGCCACTGCAACAATGCAATATTGCAAACCCGCCGCAAAAACATAGTGTAAAATATACATAAACTCCAATGTTGCAAACCCCGCCGCAAAAACATACCGTGAGAAAATATATAATCACCGTAAAAAATATTTTATGTTATGTAGAACTACAAACGTAAAAACATAATGTAAAATATACATAAACTCCATATTTTCTTGTCTTATGACCAATATTTTTATTTTTTATACAAAATTTTACATAGTGAATCAATAGGAATGTTTTGTGTTTTCTCGAACAAGTTGGCTGTGTGCATCATGTTATGTAGAAGATGGGAATTCACAAACTGCGTTTGTATTAGCTTGATAGGATGATGCGTTTGTATTTGCTTGATAGGATGATTGAATGAGATTTCCTCAGAAAAGAGAAGAGATATGTGATCCTATAAGGGGTTCCTGGCTCCACCGGGTCATATAAGGCGAGCTAGAGACTTTCTCGAGGGCATCCAAGACATTCCCACCTAGCGCATCCTCTTTCCTCTTTGCCGCCAGGCCGATAGGTTGTAACCCAACAAACCACCCCCTCAGCGATCTCCCTGATCATTGGCAAGCACTCATGCAATACAGACCACCAAAGGAAGGAGTAGTGTCATGTCAACGTAGCCAAACGTCCGTATGTGGTAACACCAGCTAGCTTTCATACAGACTATCATACCCGGACTCTTCTCACTTGTGGTTGCCACGCTGTTATTGTTGCTCGACTTGTGCTTATTCACGACATTCCAAATGATATGCCAGACCCTCCATGATGAGTGTTGCAGTACGCGCCGCCCCACAATGTACAAACAGCTCCACTTGTGCTCACTCATTGTCTTTGGACCATCTAAAACCCACACCTGCACACACGTAACTCAAAGCAATTTAAAGGCGTAAAACTTCCATGTGACCAAACTCAATCAACTGCTGTTTTTCACACGATAATTAAGCGTGCAGAGGTTAAGTGAACAATGTGATTTTCCATCAATTCAGCGTAATGGTTTTGCTACTTCTAGGTCGACTGAAATTATTTTTGGAAGTCCCCATCAATTTAGAGGACACGTCTAAATAATAGACGGTCATCAACACCACCCCGCGCCAGAGGCAAAGATGCAATATGCCAGCGTGAAGGCAAATCTGACGCCATAAGCCATCTGCAACCGAGAAAAACCGAGGGTCCACCAACGACACCCTCAAGAGGGGGATGACACCTGAAGGAAATATGCCCTAGAGGCAATAATAAAGTTATTATTTATTTCCTTATTTCATGATAAATGTTTATTATTCATGCTAAAATTGTATTAACCGGAAACATAATACATGTGTGGATACATAGACAATATAGTGTCACTAGTATGCCTCTACTTGACTAGCTCGTTAATCAAAGATGGTTAAGGTTTCCTAACCATAGACATGAGTTGTCATTTGATAAACAGGATCACATCATTAGGAGAATGATGTGGTTGACTTGACCCATTCTGTTAGCTTAGCACTTGATCGTTTTAGTTTACTGCTATTGCTTTCTTCATGACTTATACATGTTCCTATGACTATGAGATTATGCAACTCCCGATTACCGGAGGAACACTTTGTGTGCTACCAAACGTCACAACGTAATCGGGTGATTATAAAGGTGCTCTCTGGTGTTTCCGATGGTACTTGTTGAGTTGGCATAGATCGACATTAGGATTTGTCACTCCGATTGTCGGAGAGGTATCTCTGGGCCCTCTCGGTAATGCACATCACTATAAGCCTTGCAAGCAATGTGACTAATGAATTAGTCGCGGGATAATGCATTACGGAACGAGTAAAGAGACTTGCCGGTAATGAGATAGAGCTAGGTATTGAGATACGGACGATCGAATCTCGGGCAAGTAACATACCGATGACAAAGGGAACAACGTATGTTGTTATGCGGTTTGACCGATAAAGATCTTTGTAGAATATGTAGGAGCCAATATGAGCATCCAGGTTCCGCTATTGGTTATTGACCGGAGACATGTCTCGGTCATGTCTACATAGTTCTCGAACCCGTAGGATCCGCACGCTTAACGTTCGGTGACGATCGGTATTATGAGTTTATGTGTTTTGATGTACCAAATGTAGTTCGGAGTCCCGGATATGATCACGGACATGACGAGGAGTCTCGAAATGGTCGAGACATAAAGATTGATATATTGGATGACCATGTTTGGACTTCCGAAGTGTTCCGGGCAAGTTCGGGCAGATACCGGAGTACCGGGAGGTTATGCGAACCCCCTGGGGAGTGTAATGGGCCTATTGGGCCTTGGTGGAGAAGAGGAGGGGCGGCCAGGGCAGGCCGCGCCCCCCTCCCTCTCTAGTCCGAATTGGACAAGGAGGGGGGGGGCCCTTTCCTTCCTCCTCTCTCCTTCCCTTCCCCCTTCTCCTACTCCTACTAGGAAAGAAGGAGTCCTACTCCCGGTGGGAGTAGGACTCCCCCCTTGGCGCGCCCTCCTCCTAGCTGGCCGCCTCCCCCTAGCTCCTTTATATACGGGGGCGGGGGGCACCCCAAGACACACACGTTGATCATTGATCTTTAGCTGTGTGCGGTGCCCCACTCCACCATAATCCACCTCGGTAATATCGTAGCGGTGCTTAGGTGAAGCCTTGCGTCGGTAGCTTCATCAACACCTTCATCACGCTATTGTGCTGACGAAACTCTCCCTCGAAGCTCTACTGGATTGTGAGTTCGTGGGACGTCACCAAGCTGAACGTGTGCAGATCGCGGAGGGGCCATACGTTCTGTACTTGGATCGGTCGATCGTGAAGACTTACGACTACATCAACCGCGTTGTCATAACGCTTCCGCTTACGGTCTATGAGGGTACGTGGACGACACTCTCCCCCCTCATTGCTATGCATCACCATGATCTTGCATGTGCGTAGGAATTTTTTTGAAATTACTACGTTCCCCAACAATGGTATCCGAGCCTGGTTTATGCGTAGATGTTATATGCACGAGTAGAACACAAGTGAGTTGTGGGCGATACAAGTCATATTCTTTACCAGCATGTCATACTTTGATTCAGCGATATTGTTGGATGAAGCGGCCCAGACCGACATTACGCATACGCTTACGCGAGACTGGTTCTACCGACGTGCTTTGCACATAGGTGGCTGGCGGGTGTCAGTTTCTCCAACTTTAGTTGAACCGAGTGTGGCTACGCCCGGTCCTTGAGAAGGTTAAAACATCACTAACTTGACGAAATATCGTTGTGGTTTTGATGCGTAGGTAAGAACGAGTTCTTGCTCAGCCCATAGCAGCCACGTAAAACTTGCAACAACAAAGTAGAGGACGTCTAACTTTTTTTTGCAGGGCATGTTGTGATGTTATATGGTCAAGACATGACGCTAAATTTTATTGTATGAGATGATCATGTTTTGTAACAGAGTTATCGGCAACTGGCAGGAGCCATATGGTTGTCATTTTATTGTATGCAATGCAATCGCCCTGTAATTGCTTTACTTTATCACTAAGCGGTAGCGATAGTCGTAGAAGCAATAGTTGGCGAGACGACAACGATGCTACGATGAAGATCAAGGTGTCGCGCCGGTGACGATGGTGATCATGACGGTGCTTTGGAGATGGAGATCAAAGGCACAAGATAACGATGGCCATATCATATCACTTATATTGATTGCATGTGATTCTATCCTTTATGCATCTTATTTTGCTTTGATTGACGGTAGCATTATAAGATGATCTCTCACTAAATTTCAAGGTATAAGTGTTCTCACTGAGTATGCAACGTTGCCAAAGTTCGTCGTGCCGAGACACCACGTGATGATCGGGTGTGATAAGCTCAATGTTCAACTACAAAGGGTACATGCCAGTTTTGCACACGCATAAATACTCGGGTTAAACTTGACGAGCCTAGCATATGCATATATGGCCTCGGAACACTGAGACCGAAAGGTCGAGCGTGAATCATATAGTAGATATGATCAACATAGTGATGTTCACCATTGAAAACTACTCCATCTCACGTGATGATCGGTTTTGGTTTAGTTGATTTGGATCACGTGATCACTTAGATGATTAGAGGGATGTCTATCTAAGTGGGAGTTCTTAAGTAATATGATTAACTGAACTTAAATTTATCACGAACTTAGTACCTGATAGTATTTTGCTTGTCTATGTTGTTGTAGATAGATGGCCCATGCTGTTGTTCCGTTGAATTTTAATGCGTTCCTTGAGAAAGCAAAGTTGAAAGATGATGGTCCATAACTTGAGGATTATCCTCATTGCTGCACAGAAGAATTACATCCTGGAAGCACCGCTGGGTGCCAGGCTGCTGCAGATGCAACTGACGATGTTAAGAACGTCTGGCAGAGCAAAGCTGATGACTACTCGATAGTTCGATTGTGCCATGCTTTACGGCTTAGAACCGGGACTTCAACGATGTTTTGAACGTCATGGAGCATATGAGATGTTCCAAGAGTTGCAGTTAATATTTCAAGCAAATGCCCGGATTGAGAGATATGAAGTCTCCAATAAGTCCTATAGCTGCAAGATGGAGGAGAATAGTTCTGTTAGTGAACATATACTCAAAATGTCTGGGTATAATAATTACTTGATTCAACTGGGAGTTAATCTTCCGAATGATAGTGTCATTGACAGAATTCTTCAATCACTGTCACCAAGCTACAAGAGCTTCATGATGAACTATAATATGCAAGGGATGAACAAGATAATTCCCGAGCTCTTCGCAATGCTAAAGGCTGCGGAGGTAGAAATCAAGAAGGAGCATCAAGTGTTGATGGTCAACAAGACCACCAGTTTCAAGAAAAAGGGTAAAGGGAAGAAGAAGGGGAACTTCAAGAAAAACGGCAAACAAGTTGCTGCTCAAGAGAAGAAACCTAAATCTGGACCTAAGCCTAAGACTGAGTGCTTCTACTGCAAAGGGACTGGTCACTGGAAGCAGAACTGCCCCAAGTATTTGGCTGATAAGAAGGATGGCAAGGTGAACAAAGGTATATGTGATATACATGTTATTGATGTGTACCTTACTAGAGCTCGCAGTAGCACCTGTGTATTTGATACTGGTTCTGTTGCTAATATTTGCAACTCGAAATAGGGACTACGGACTGAGCGAAGATTGGCTAAGGACGAGGTGACGATGCGCGTGGGAAATGGTTCCAAAATTGATGTGATCGCCGTCGGCACGCTACCTCTACATCTACCTTTGGGATTAGTTTTAGACCTGGATAATTGTTATTTGGTGCCAGCGTTAAGCATGAACATTATATCTAGATCTTGTTTGATGCGAGACGGTTATTCATTTAAATCTGAGAATAATGGTTGTTCTATTTATGTGAGTAATATCTCTTATGGTCATGCACCTTTAAAGAGTGGTCTATTTGTCTTGAATCTCGATAGTAGTGATACACATATTCATAATGTCGAAGCCAAAAAGATGCAGAATTGATAATGATAGTGCAACTTATTTGTGGCACTGCCGTTTAGGTCATATTGGTGTAAAGCGCATGAAGAAACTGCATACTGATGGACTTCTAGAATCACTTGATTATGAATCACTTGGTACTTGCGAACCATGCCTCATGGGCAAGATGACTAAAACGTCGTTATCCGGAACAATGGAGCGAGCAACAGATTTATTGAGGCTCGCGGCGGGTATCGTTATTTTCTCACCTTCACAGATGATTTAAGCAGATATGGGTATATCTACTTAATGAAACATAAGTCTGAAACATTTGAAAAGTTCAAAGAATTTCAGAGTGAAGTTGAAAATCATCGCAACAAGAAAATAAAGTTTCTACGATCTGATCGTGGAGGAGAATATTTGAGTTACGAGTTTGGTCTACATTTGAAACAATGCGAATAGTTTCGCAACTCACGCCACCCGGAACTCCACAACAGAATGGTGTGTCCGAACGTCAGAATCGTACTTTACTAGATATGGTGCGATCTATGATGTCTCTTCTTGATTCTGACTATCATTTTGGGGTTATGCTTTAGAGACGGCTGCATTCATGTTAAATAGGGCACCATCGAAATCCGTTGAGACAACGCCTTATGAACTATGGTTTGGCAAGAAACCAAAGTTGTCGTTTCTTAAAGTTTGGTGCTGCGATGCTTATGTGAAAAAGCTTCAACTTGATAAGCTCGAACCAAATCGAAGAAATGCATCTTCATAGGATACCCAAAGGAGACTGTTGGGTACACCTTCTATCACAGATCCGAAGGCAAGACATTTGTTGCTAAGAATGGATCCTTTCTAGAGAAGGAGTTTCTCTCGAAAGAAGTGAGTGAAAGGAAAGTAGAACTTGATGAGGTAACTGTACCTGCTCCCTTATTGGAAAATAGTTCATCATAGAAACCGGTTCCTGTGACACCTACACCAATTAGTGAGGAAGCTAATGATATTGATCATGAAACTTTAGATCAAGTTACTACCAAACCTCGTAGGTCAACCAGAGTAAGATCCACACCAGAGTGGTACGGTAATCCTATTCTCGAGGTCATGTTACTTGACCATGGCGAACCTGCAAACTATGAGGAAGCGATGATGAGCCCAGATTCCGCAAAATGGCTTGAGGCCATGAAATCTGAGATGGGATCCATGTATGAGAACAAAGTGTGGACTTTGGTTGACTTGCCCGATGATCGGCAAGCCGTCGAGAATAAATGGATCTTCAAGAAGAAGACTGACGCTGACGGTAATGTTACTGTCTACAAAGCTCGACTTGTTGCGAAAGGTTTTCGACAAGTTCAAGGGGTTGACTACGATGAGACTTTCTCACCCGTAGCGATGCTTAAGTCTGTCCGAATCATGTTAGCAATTGCCGCATTTTATGATTATGAAATTTGGCAAAAGGATGTCAAACTGCATTCCTGAATGGATTTCTAGAAGAAGAGTTATATATGATGCACCCAAAAGGTTTTGTCGATCCGAAAGGTGCTAACAAAGTGTGCAAGCTCCGGCGATCCATTTATGGACTGGTGCAAGCCTCTCGGAGTTGGAATAAGCGTTTTGATATTGTGAACAAAGCATATGGTTTTATACAGACTTTTGGAGAAGCCTGTATTGACAAGAAAGTGAGTGGGAGCTCTGTAGCATTTCTAATATTATATGTGGATGACATATTGTTGATTGGAAATGATATAGAATTTCTGGATAGCATAAAAGGATACTTGAATAAGAGTTTTTCAATGAAAGACCTCGGTGAAGCTGCTTACATATTGGGCATCAAGATCTATAGACATAGATCAAGACGCTTAATTGGACTTTCACAAAGTACATACCTTGATAAAGTTTTGAAAAAATTCAAAATGGATCAAGCAAAGAAAGGGTTCTTGCCTGTGTTACAAGGTGTGAAGTTGACACTACAAAAAAAAAGACACATCCGTGACATTTTGGGCCGAACGAAAATTTTATCTGTCATACATATGACACTTCTATGACGATAATTGTGACAATACCCGGTATCATCATAGATGTGGTGGGCTCCTAGTTCTATGACAAAAAATCATGACAGAAAATGGGCTTTTCATCCTGGGCGGGTCGGAGACGCAGCTGCATGACATTCTTTGGGCCGTCCATGACGGAAAAAACCGTGGTAGAAGCGAGGCGAGGAAAATTTCAGGAGTTGCGGTTACGGTGGGAGGTCGGGGCCGAGCGATGCGCTGCTTTCTCGTGACACGCACGCTGCGTGTGCGAGGCGTTGGCTCTAATCGAACCCGAGCGAGGCATTGGGCTCTAATCGAACCCGAGCGATTTCACTGCGGGCTACGCGTTATCGAACCCGAGCGATCGATCGATGGTTGTTAATCGAATCCGATCGGCGATTCTTCGCCATCGCTGCTAATCAAGCCGATCGATTGGATGAACAGTGAGTGTTGCGGGGGTTGGATGAACAATGAGCGGTGGCGTTGCCTGTGGAACCGTGGCAACATATTAGTGAGACGACGGCGAGTAGTAGGAGTATTTCCGAACGCGGCCAGATTGCATTTTGCAAGAGAAATTACACACCATGTTTCGTTGACATGTGGTCCCGTTCCAACATATCAGTGAGACGACGGCGAGTAGTAGGAGTATTTCCGAACGGACGTGTAGGTCGGGGCGCCTCTTCGTGAACCGTGGCAAACTGGCAACCGTCCACCGACTCTTCGCCTTTCCCTCTCGATTTGGAACTGGTGTCGCACCCTCTTCCTCTCCCTCCTCCATTTTCCTTTAGCCCTTCACCCTTTCTTCTGCCGTTGTTCGATCGTCTTCTCCATGGAGGGAACTGGGCGGAAACGACCCCGTTATTCTTGCCCCGATCTGAAAGATGACGTGGTGGAGGAACTCATTGATCGGTGCGACGTCATCACCTCGGCTAGCATGGCAGGTTTATTCAAGCCCATTCACGACTCAACTAATAACATCATTACAAGGAACCCAAGAGTCAAGGAGCGGTTTGATCTCCCCTATCTTCTTCGCCGTGACCCTGATGACTACTGGCGCGGGGACGATGGAGGCCTCACCTTGTGCCAGTTGATGCCGCTTGATAATGATACGTATGATGTTAAGATGCCATTGCTTGAGGGCAAGGCTTGGGCAGGAGCAAATGGAGATTGAGTTGTTTACATTGGGTCCAACTGCGAGTGGGAACTTGTGAATGTGTACACTCGTGACCGGGTTCCACTTCCAAAAATCTCAGCAGACTTCCCAGATGTTGAGCACACCGGTATTGTACGCACGTTCAAATACAATCATGGTGACTGTCTTCTATGGAAGATAGCAATTTGTCGAGTTCCCAACCGCTCTTGGAATTACAACAACTATGAAGTTGTTGCTATCTTTGACAAGCTTGTTGCCGTCCTTGGTGGTTTGAGTCAATGGATATTGCTCAAAAATCAGTTTCTGTACACGGATGAGTACTGTGATGCAATTCAATACGAGGGCCTTGTGTTTGCTGCCACCACTCGTGGCACTGTTTTTGCATGGAATCCTCGTAGTTTCGGTACGTTTGTATTCCACCGTAATTATAATTGTTTCATCCACATGCATGCGGGTTAGCAAGTTTCCCTTTACTAATTAACCTTCTTCTTGTGTTTCCAAGGTCCAGTGAACATTCCACCACCTATACTTGAAAATTTTTATAACCAAGGGGGAGATGACGATGGTGATGATCACGAGCATGAGGACGAGCAGCGCCCATATACTCTTTGGCGCCTGGCAACTAATTCCAATGGATCACCTCTTCTTGTGTGTATACAACCCACCGATGATGTTACTGCTAAGGAAGCAGGTGTAGTCTCCCATGGTCGCACTCTCCGGACCTATTCCAACACCCGTTGCATGGTATTCGGGATGGATACTAGTGTGCTAGCGCCAACTCCTTCTCCCTGGTACATAATTGATAGTCTTGGAGAAAACTCGCTCTTCCTTGGACAAAACTATCCAATGATGGTGAAAGGCGATCCAACTGCTGTTGACACAACGTTACTACCATTTATGAGAAGCAGCTGTGTCTATACCTCAGACATTTGGGTGGTTCCCTACCACGCATCTTGTCTGAGGGCCGCTTGACTGGATGATCGATCTGCATTGGTCTCCATATTGACAATGGATGGCCCGTCCCAGAGAATCACTTGTGTTTCAAAGCAAGCATTTCCAACGCTGAGGAATGGTTGAGTTGAAGTTCATTTAATTGCTTGTTATTTGTTGTGTGGTGAAAACTTTAGTATTTATAATCTATCCTCGTTGTCGATGTGGGTTGATGACCTGTTGTATGTAATAAAATGATATGCCTGTGATAAACTTACTAAATTTATGAATGGCTTTCGAGTTGCTTACGTGAGTGAGTGGTGCGACGAGGCAAAAAATATTTTCTGAATACATAATTATGCGTGCATTGCAACAGGTTATCGGATGAGGCCAATCAACAATATTAGTACACTATTTGTACTAGCTTCACATGCTTGGCGCCGGGCGTTGTTTTCTTGTAGCCATATGTTAATGTGTTTGTCAGACGTAACCAGCACCTCGAATCCTCGATACTAGTACTATATAGTAGGAGTAAGTAGTAGGAGTAGTAGGGTGGCATGGGCCGAACAAGCATTCACGCCCGTGAGCACGACACACGCAACCAAAGACGACTTCCATCGACACCATATTATTTCTTGGAGTCTGTGCTAGAGCAATCTCTTCAACCTCGTCGTTTCTCTAACTTCAGCCATCGCTCGGCGGGCGAGGTGGGGGTTTGCCGATAGTCGGTTTCCTTAACTGCGGTCCCACTTGTAAGGCCAACTCCAACGCACGACGCCAAACGGACCTCCGTTTTGCACGAACTCCAATGATAATTTTTACTAGAAAAGCAAGACCAAAGAAAACAAGAACCACAAGAATACATTTTACTACTCCTGTAAGTTGGATTAGTGCCTTCTCGATGCATTCATTGTTGATCTGCGAGGCTTGATCTTGCGTGCTTCTTTCTTCTTCGAGTGTAAAGAAGTAGACGTTGCTTCCTCGCATCTAGTCTCATGTCTAGCCTCTATTCTAGTAGGAGTATCAACAAGTGCACTAATCTCATCTCTAGCCTCTGTGCTAGCTAAAAGTGATAGAACATCTACTAAATTGCGCTCTATCAATATATGGATGTACTCTTCTTCGCAATACAAAAACTTGCATCCATTCTACTCCCTCCATTGCACAATACATGCCTTCTATTTGTCAAAATTTATATGTATCTAGACATGTTTTAGTATATAGGTACATCCATCTTTGGACAAATGGAAGTCAAGTATTTTGGAACGGAGGGAGTACACAATAAAATTTTAAGTTAGCACAACTAGTCTAATCTGAGAGCACAACCGAAGATTTGGTCGGGTTCTTCCTCCTTTTGCCGACACGTGGGACATCCAACATCCAGGTCGTGTCATGAAAGAAAATAGAGTGGTAGTTGAAGCCACGAGATGTGCATCTTGGGTTAAACTGTAAATAGAATCTTACTACTCTTGAGTAACTCCAAAAGCAGCCTGATACGTCTCCCACCTATCTATAATTTTTGATTGCTCCATGCTATATTATCTACTGTTTTGGGCAATATTGGGCTTTATTATCCACTTTTATATTATTTTTGGGACTAACCTATTAACCGGAGGCCCAGCCCAGATTTGCTGTTTTATGCCTATTTCAGTGTTTCGAAGAAAAGGAATATCAAACGGAGTCGAAACGGAACGAAATCAACTGGAGAAGTTATTTTTGGAAGGAAAGCCACCGGATAGACTTGGACTCTACGTCAGAAGATAGGGGAGCTGGTCACGAGGGTGGGGGCGCGCCCACCCCTCTAGGGCGCGCCCCCTGCCTCGTGGGGCCCCCGAAGCTCCACCGACGTACCCCCTGCACCCATATATACCTACATATCGTAAAACTTCCAAAACAGTGATTAGATCGGGAGTTCCGCCGCCGCAAGCCTCTGTAGCCACCAAAAACCTCTCAGGAGCCCGTTTCGGCACCCTGCTGGAGGAGGAACCCATCACCGGTGGTCATCTTCATCATCCCGACGCTCTCCATGACGAGGAGGGAGTAGTTCACCCTCGGGGCTGAGGGTATGTACTAGTAGCTATGTGTTTGATCTCTCTCTGTCTCTCTCTCTCTCTCTCTCTCTCTCTCTCGTGTTCTTGATGTGGCACGATCTTGATGTATCACGAGCTTTGCTATTATAGTTGGATCTTATATTTCTTCCCCTCTACTCTCTTGTAATGGATTGAGTTTTCCCTTTGAGTAATCTTATCAGATTGAGTCTTTAAAGATTTGAGAACACTTGATGTATGTCTTGCCTTGCGTATATGTGGTGACAATGGGATATCACGTGACTCACTTGATGTATGTTTTGGTGATCAACTTGCGGGTTCCGCCCATGAACCTATGCATAGGGGTTGGCACACGTTTTCGTCGTGATTCTCCAAAGAGAAATTTTGGGGCACTCTTTGAGGTTCTATGTGTTGGTTGAATAGATGAATCGAGATTGTGTGATGCATATCGTATAATCATACCCACGGATACTTGAGGTGACAATGGAGTATCTAGGTGACATTAGGGTTTTGGTTGATTTGTGTCTTAAGGTGTTATTCTAGTATGAACTCTAGGACTGTTTGTGACACTTATAGGAATAGCCCAACGAATTGATTAGAAAGAATAACTTTGAGGTGGTTTCGTACCCTACCATAATCTCTTCATTTGCTCTCCACTATTACTGACTTTGGAGTGACTCTTTGTTGCATGTTGAGGGATAGTTATATGATCCAGCTATGTTATTATTGTTGAGAGAACTTGCACTAGTGAAAGTATGAACCCTAGGCCTTGTTTCCTATCATTGCAATACCGTTTACGCTCACTTTTATCATTAGTTACCTTGCTGTTTTTATATTTTCAGATTACAAAAACCTATATCTATCATCCATATTGCACTTGTATCACCATCTCTTACGCCCGAACTAGTGCACCTATACAATTTACCATTGTATTGGGTGTGTTGGGGACACAAGAGACTCTTTGTTATTTGGTTGCGGGGTTGTTTGAGAGAGACCATCTTCATCCCACGCCTCCCACGGATTGATAAACATTTAGGTCATCCACTTGAGGGAAATTTGCTCTTGTCCTACAAACCTGTGCACTTGCGGGCCCAACAACGTCTACAAGAAGAAGGTTGTGTGGTAGACATCAAGCTCTTTTTCCGGCGCCGCTGTCGGGAGGTGAGTGCTTGAAGGTATATCTTTAGATCTTGCAATTGAATCTTTTTGTTTGTTGTTTTATCACTAGTTTAGTTTATAAAAGAAAACTACAAAAAAATGGAATTCAGTTTGTCTCATACGCTTCGTCTTTTTAATATCTTTCGTGAGGATGATGGAAAGGAAAATTGTGCCAAAGTGTTAGAAGAAGAATGCATTAAAATGTTTGGCACTAAATATTTGTATGATGAGCATGATTGCAATGTTGTTAGTATGAATTCCTTGAATATCCATGATGCTAATGATATGCAAAGCCACAAGCTTGGGGAAGCTATGTGTCATGAAGATGATATTTTTTGTCCCCCAAGCTTTGTTGAGCAAATTTATTATGATGAAAGCATTCCTCCTATCTATGATGATTATTGTGATGACACGTATGCTTTAAAGAATAATGATAACTATGAAACTTGTCATCTTGATCTTAATTTTAAATCACATGATAGTTATTTTGTTGAGTTTGCTCCCACTACTATTCATGAGAAGAATTTTGCTTATGTGGAGAGTAGAAAATTTGGAATACAGTAGAGAAGTTGGAATACAGTAGGTTTAACACCAATATAAACAAAGAATGAGTTCATCACAGTACCTTGAAGTGGTGTTTTGTTTTCTTTAAGCTAGCAGAGCTTCTGAGTTTTCTGTTAAGTTTTGTGTTGTGAAGTTTTCAAGTTTTGGGTAAAGATTCGATGGACTATGGAATAAGGAGTGGCAAGAGCCTAAGCTTGGGGATGCCCAAGGCACCCCAAGGTAATATTCAAGGACAACCAAGAGCCTAAGCGTGGGGATGCCTCAAGGCATCCCTCTTTAAATCTTCGTTCATCGGTAACTTTACTTGGAGCTATATTTTTATTCGCCACATGATATGTGTTTTGCTTGGAGCGTCATTTACTTTTGTTAGTTTTTGTGTAACATCCCAAATTTTCAATTTGGAATGTTATACATAGAGCATCATTGCATATCATATTTTTTGTTGCATTTTCGCTTGATCCTAGAAATTGTACACAACTCAAGGACCCACGGAGAGAGTTGGGGATTTCGTTATTTTCATATTTGAGTTTTGTCAAATTTTGAAAATAGGACCATTTGATTTTAATTATTTTATCTTCAATTATTTCTACTATCAAAATATGAGAGAGGGAATAAAATGACTTTCCCAAAATAAAGAAATAATGAAGATTTAATAATAAAATCAAATAAGATTTTATTTTGGAGTTTTTCGCCTTTTTATTTGAATTTAGGAAAAATGCGTGTTTTCAAAATTGCATTTAGGCCCCAAATAAATGTTCATCTTGTCCGGCTTGATTTCCGAAGCCGGGGAAAATTTATTTCGGGATTTTTGGAGTTCGTTTAGTATTTCTTTTATTTTTTCTTACATGAATTATTTAAAAAAAACACGCCACCGACCTACGGGCCGTGTCCGCCTAGGACTCCCGGCCCGCGGGGCTCTATAAGCCGGAGGGGAGCCAGCCCGAGGCCCAGCCGCCGCCCCCAGTGCCCCAAACCCTAGCGCTCGACCAGCGCCCGCGCCACTTGACCGGCTGCCGCCTTGAACCTCGCCGCCGCTTGAGCCTCATGGGACCCCGCCGCCGACCTCGCCGAGGTTCGCCGCCGCCTCGAAAACCATGCCGCCGGTTTTTTTTCTAAAAACCGGGCGGTTTTCCTTCGGTTTATTTTCTGTTTTTTTAGTTTCGTTTTTTTTATTAGTTTCGGTTTTTTTTCGGTTTAGGTTAAATAGCGAACGTTCGTTCGTTCGTTCATTTTTAACGAACACGTTCGTCAGATTATTTTAGTTAACGAACGTCCGTTCGTTAACCCGTTCATCGTTTTTCTTTTTCTCGGATTTAATTCGTGATTTTTTTTATCGCGATTCCTGATCCGATTTTCGTTTTAGTATAACTTTTCGCTAGTTTATCGGAATCAGGCGATTCAAGCGCCTAGAGTTTCATCTCGAAACCCTCTTTTCAAATAACCTACTTAAACAAGTTTTTGCTTCTGTAAAATTTGACTTAGATCCAGATTAGTAAAACGAAGCTGTTTTCTTCCGCCGTTTGACTTTCATTGCTTCGTTTGATTTGATTCTTTTTGCAAACCGGAGTTCTTAAGTTGAACTATCTGGTTAGATCTATTTGAGTTTTACCTGTGCATTAGATGAGTACTTATTGTATGCTTGTTTGTCTGTGATACAATACCCGGAGTGCGCCGCTTTGTTACTTGAGTCTCTAGGTTTCATGGATCATCGCTAAGGCAAGTAACACTTTGATCATACCCTTTCTACTACCCAGTTTTTATGCATTAGATCTATCCTCAAACATTGCATGATTAGGATCTAATTAAATTGTGGGATGGGAAGTAGATTGAGGTAATACCTATTACCTGATTTATATTCAAACCCTTGGGAGTTACTTCTACGTTTGCTTATTATGCCATGCTATGCTAATAGACGTGGATTGGGTGAGTGAATTCCATGACAGATGTGAGATTTTTATTTAATGGTTTATTTAAGGTGGCAACTTAAACACACATCTGGGTGGATTGAGGCACTGGTTTCTATCAGGACTTACTGTATTTCTTCGGACCGCCACCTGTGCTCAAAGGGATCCTGAGATTATTCATGCTAGAAACTTACGTGTGCAGCCACAAGCCATTATGGGCTCTGGCGTAGTTGATTAAGTTGTGCAAACTCTTACGGGTAGACTAGCTGATGTAGGGGTTGTAGGTTGGTACGGTCTACCCACATGTAAGGTGCTAGCGCTTCTGAAAGACTATGTCTCAGTCATCCGTCTCTCAAACACCATGTAGTGCGAGAAATCAAGCGGAGGAGATCGAGTCTTGTGGGGAAAAGTGCGCAAACCTCTGCAGAGTGTATAAACTAATCATGGTTAGCCGTGTCCCCGGTTATGGACATCTTGAGTATCTAGTACTTGGATATCATGTTTGGGATTGAGAATGCTGTCAACCATTCTCAATGTTTCACAACCACCATGATAGTTAAATAAATTTATTCCTTTGCAGTAGGGAAAAATTGGCTTTACGCATAACTGTAACCATAGAGCTTTCCACCAGCCATATATGCATGTAGTATAGGCTTATCATTCCGTTATTCTCTATGTGTTATATTGCCAGCATATTCCATGTGCTGACCCGTTTTCGGGCTGCAACGTTTCATGTTGCAGACTTTTCAGACGACGAGTATGGTGTTTAGGTCATGGTTCTATACTCAGTGATGCCGTTGGAGTTGATGGACTCGCTTATTCTTCCAAGCCTTCCGCTGTTATCGTATTTAGATGGCCTTAAGCCATATTTATTTTATTAAGTTCTCTCTTGAGACATCCGATTGTAATAAGTGTGTGATTGCTACTGCATTATAAATCCTCCGAAAGTCTTGTGTGGTGTCGGACATCGATCCAGGGATGACATCGAGCACGGAGATCGAGACTATTTGAGGTCTGGTCGCTACAAAGATGGTATCGAGCACCTGCCGATCGTGAGACACGACCATTAAGCTAAAGCCCTAGATCACTACTCTGTCTTCTCATTTCTAACTCCTCATATTTTCTACTCTTTTAGGATGACAGAAGCGAGGTTCAAGTTCACCCAGCCGGATGAAGATACACCCTTTGGACGACACCTGAAGGAAGTCACTAAGTACCTGAACATCGGAATACCAAGTTTCACCGGGACCTACAATTCCACTTTACCCGAAGAAGAGCGCTGGAAGATTCAAGCTCAAGTTCCCGGAAGGACGTTTGCGCTAATCACGGAGCCCATTGAGATTGTTTTCAATGCACCAACTTGGAGTCTAGGAAAGAGCATGGCAGCTCACATAACCATGGGACGCAGATTTGTGGGCGCCGAGATGAACAATGGGAGATAGTTGGCACTAAGAAGGATCGGTCCATTGCAGCTTTCATCCAGGAGTTAAACTAGCACATTCGGCCTTGAGAGAACCGGATGTCTTAGCAGACATGATAGAGTTGAAGACAGCAAAAGCCAAGATTATCGAACTAGAATGAGAACTGAAGGCCACTCGCAAGGACTACATGGAGGATAATGTAGCTCTAGTGGGACAAAACGGCGATCTTAAGGAGAAGATTGAAGAACTCATGGGAAATTCAGCACCCGGAGGAGAAGATGAAGATTGCACCTGTCCAGAGAACTACACCATCATCGACGACACCGATTCCAATCCTAGTGATGATGATTTCAAAGATGAAGCTGGAGCAGATATCATGGAGTCTTCATCGGAGCAGTTTTTCTAGTTGACCACCATAACAGTAGTAGATTTCCCCCATTTTAATATTAGTTTTAAGTTCCAACACTTTGTAACGATAGATAGACCGTTGTATGCCCTTGTTTGAATTGATTGGAGTGATATTGTGTGATTTGTCTCATGTGCATATGGGTAGTGTTTTCTCCCTAGACCTCATTCTATTCTTAACTCTCGTCTTTTCTTTAAACCCTCAGATGCCTCCGAGACGCGACCCCGGATTTGTTTTCCCGCAAGAGATCACTCAGTTGATTCAGCAGCAGAATGCCTTGATTCAAACATTGGTACAGAATCAAGGCAACAACAACAACAACAACAACAACAACCCACCGCCACCACCACCTGTTGACCATTTGACCCGTTTCTTAAGGCTGAATCCGCCGGTGTTTTCCAGTAGCACCGAGCCGATTGTTGCAGATGATTGGCTTCGTAAGATAGGGAGGGAGTTGACCACTGCAGGATGTACATATGGAGAAAGGGTGAAATTTGCCGCACATCAGCTCGAAGGACCCGCAACAGCATGGTGGGAGAATTTTACAGCCACTTACCACAGTAGACACCATCACATGGGATCGGTTTGACAAGCTTTCCGTCGCCCATGTTTCAGCAGGAGCTATGGCCATGAAGAAGCGTGAGTTTCGCAACTTGCGCCAAGGAGGAGGACCAGACAGTTGGCAAGATGTAGATGATTTTAGTAAGTTAGCACGTTATGCCCCGAGATAACGTTGCTACAGAGATGCACTAAGCAGGAGAAGTTTCTAGAAGGACTGAATGATGAGCTAAGCATGCAGTTGATGGTAGCCACTTTCAACAACTACCAGGAGTTGCTAGATCGTGCGCTTATGATTGAAGGGAAGCAGCAGCAGATTGACAATCGCAAGATAAAGTATGGACAGGGGGGAAATAACTCTGGAGCTCAGCAGAAACTTCGCTTTACCCCGAAGCCAGGAGGACAATTTCAGCATACCCATGGAGGAGGTAGCTCGCACAACCATAATGGCACCCATAATGGGAACGGGAATGGAGGAAGCAATGGACAAAACCGCACCAACCCGTCAACACCATCCAAGGTAGACCCGAGCCATATCACTTGCTTTAAGTGCCGCAAGACCGGGCATTATGCAAATGATTGTCCAGAAGGCCAAAATGGTAATGGTAATGGAAGCTCAGGAAAGAAGCCTAACCCTTTCAACAGGGGACAAGTGAACCACGTTACCGTGGAGGAGGTTGAAGCTTCGGCCAGACGATAATAGGTAAGTTTTTGGTTAAGACTTTTACTGCAGATGTTCTTTTGATGATCTTGGTGCATCGCATTCATACATATCAAGGGGATTTGTGGATAAGTATAAACTACCAACCCAAGCCCTTAGGTCACCCATGTTAGTAACCTCACGGAGGCGAATACATGGCTAGTATATGGTGTGATCGACTGCCATTAAGGATTGGACACTATGTTTTTCCCTCAGACCTAATAGTTCTGGAATCGCAAGGATTGGATGTGATATTAGGCATGGATTGGTTATCGAAGTATGGAGGGAACATAGATTGCAGCAGTAAGTCGATTTTGCTTACCACCCCAGAAGGGAGGAGAATCAAGTTTGTATCACGGCATGAGCCGAGGAGAGCACATGTAAATTCCTTAACGGGAGTTGTGCAGGAGGAAGTACCAGTGGTAAGGGATTACCCGGACGTGTTTCCAGAAGAGTTGCCAGGCATGCCACTTTGGATAGGGACATTGAGTTTACGATTGAACTATCGCCGAACCTTTGGGCGATATCTAAGAGACCGTATAGGATGCCAGCCCAAGATTTGGAGGAAATTAAGAAGCAGATTAAGGAGTTATTGGATAAAGGTTTTATTCGCCCAAGTTCTTCGCCTTGGGGATCACCATACTTCTAGTGGAGAAGAAGGATGGATCATTAAGAATGGTTGTTGATTATCGAGGATTGAATGAAGTGACCATCAAGAACAAGTACTCGTTGCCGATGATCAATGACTTGTTTGACCAATTGCAAGGAGCTAAGGTGTTTTCCAAGATCGATTTGCGATCGTGGTACCATCGATTGAAGATTCGAGCGCATGATATACCTAAGACGGCTTTTACCACAGTGCAGGCTGTATGAGTATACCGTTATGTCCTTTGGTGCGACTAATGCACTGCCTATTTTATGAACATGATGAACAAAGTGTTTATGGAGTTTTTGGATAAGTTCATCGTGGTGTTCATTGATGATATTTTGGTTTAATCGAAGAATGAAGAAGAACATAAGGAGCATTTGCGTTTGGTACTCGAGAAGCTCAGAGAACACCAGTTATATGCCAAGTTCAGCAAGTGTGAGTTTTGGTTGAAGGAAGTTGGATTTATCCGGAGATGGTATAGCAGTAGACCCCACTAAAGTTGTCCTTTGTGACAACCGGGAAGCGCCAACAACAGTTGGGGAGATCCAGAGTTTCCTTGGACTCATGAGGATACTACCGGAGATTCATTGAGAATTTCTCAAGAATTGCGAAGCCTATGATGTAATTGTTGAAGAAGGATACCAAGTTCATATGGGTGAGGAGTGTGAAGCTAGTTTCCAAGAGTTGAAGAAAGCGTTTGGTTACCTCACGGTGTTAATCCTGCCAGATCAGACCAAGGATTATGAGGTGTATTGCGACGCTTCACGTCGAGGACTTGGAGCAGTGCTTATGCAGGAGGGAAGAGTTGTTTCGTATGCTTCACGACAACTTATGCCTCATGAGCTAAACTATGCCACGCATGATTTGGAGTTAGCAGCCGTAGTGCATGCGTTGAATACTTGGAGACATTTCCTCATTGGAAATCATTGTGAGGTGTATACGGATCACAAGAGTTTGAAGTACGTCTTCACGCAGAAGGAGTTAAATCTCAGGCAGAGGAGATGGTTGGAGCTCATTAAGGATTATGACATGAGATTGCATTACGACCCCGGAAAGGCTAACATGGTAGCAGACGCGTTGAGCCGTAAGAGTCATGTTAACATCCTAATGACCGGAGGTTTACCAAAAGAATTAGCCAAGGAATTTCGGGAGCTATGTTTGGAAATAGTTCCGTGAGGCTATGTATCAGCGTTGGAGATTCAATCTACTTTGATGGACAAAATCAGAGAAGCTCAAAGGACAGATAAGGAAGTTGCTTCTATTAAGGAGAAAATGAGCGAAGGAAAGGCTATGGGATTTCGTGAGGATGAGCACGATACCCTATGGTTTGAAGACCGTGTTTATGTGCCCAATGACCCGGAGATCAGGAAGTTGATTCTACAAGAGGCACCTGATTCACCATATTCGATTCATCCAGGAAATACCAAGATCTATTTGGATTTGAAGAATACTTTCTGGTGGACCGGAATGAAGAAGGACATTGCAGAGTACGTAGCAGTTTGTGATGTATGTCAGAGGGTGAAAGTAGAACATCAGAAGCCAGCAGGATTGTTACAGCCGTTGCCTATACCCGAATGGAAGTGGGATAAACTAGGTATGGATTTCATCACGGGATTGCCCAGGACTCGTTCAGGCTATGACTCGATTTGGGTTATAGTCGATCGTTTGACGAAGGTAGCTCATTTCATTCCAAAGAAGACTACCTACAGCAGTGCCAAATTGGCTAAGATATACATGACAAGGATTGTATGCTTGCATGGAGTTCCGAGGAGTATCGTATCAGACAAAGGAACCCAATTCACCTCAAAGTTCTGGAAGCAGTTGCACGAAACTTTGGGAGCCAGGCTGGAGTTTAGCACAACTTTTCATCCACAGACAGATGGACAAACCGAGAGTCAACCAGATTTTGGATGATATGCTTAGAGCTTGTGCCTTGGATTATGGATCCAGCTGGGACGAAAATTTTCCATATGCGGAGTTTTCTTACAAAAACAGTTATCAATCCAATTTGAAGATGGCACCTTTCGAAGCCTTGTACGGACGGAGGTGCAGGACCCCGTTGTTGTGGGATGAAGTTGGAGATCGCCAGTTGTTTGGACCGAATTTGATTAAGGAGTCTGAACGGAAAGTAAAGTTGATTCACGATAGGCTCAAGGTAGCCCAGTCAAGACAGAAAAGTTATGCGGATTCAAAACGCAAGGAGACAGAATACGAAGTCAGAGACAGAGTTTATCTTCGTGTATCGCCACTTCGAGGCGTTAAGTGTTTTGGTGTTAAAGGAAAATTAGCGCCACGTTTTGTGGGACCATACAAAGTTTTGGAACGTATGGGAGAAGTTGCGTACAAGTTGGAATTACCCGAAGGGTTGTCAGGTGTTCATGATGTGTTTCATGTTTCTCAGTTGAAGAAGTGTCACGCAGAGATGGCTGATATACCACTGAGAGATACAGTGCCACTGGAAGTGATTCAGTTGAATGATGATTTGACCTACGAGGAGAAACCAGTTAAGATTCTCGAGTTTGCTAGTCGAGTTACTCGCCGCAAGGTCATTAAGTTTTGCAAAGTTCAGTGGAGCCACCACACTGAGGATGAAGCCACCTGGGAGCGAGAGGAAGATTTGCTTAAGGACCACCCTCACCCATTTTCTAGCCAACCCGAATCTCGAGGGCGAGATTCATCTTAAGGGGGTAGGTTTGTAACATCCCAAATTTTCAATTTGGAATGTTATACATACAACATCATTGCATATCATATTTTTTGTTGCATTTTCGCTTGATCCTAGAAATTTTACACAACTAAAGGACCCACGGAGAGAGTTGGGGATTTCGTTATTTTCATATTTGAGTTTTCTCAAATTTTGAAAATAGGATCATTTGATTTTAATTATTTTATCTTCAATTATTTCTACTATCAAAATATGAGAGAGGGAATAAAATGACTTTCCCAAAATAAAGAAATAATGAAGATTTAATAATAAAATCAAATAAGATTTTATTTTTGAGTTTTTCGCCTTTTTATTTGAATTTAGGAAAAAATGCGTGTTTTTAAAAATTGCATTTAGGCCCCAAATAAATGTTCATCTTGTACGGCTTGATTTTAGAAGCCGGGGAAAATTTATTTCGGGAATTTTGGAGTTCATTTAGTATTTCTTTTTATTTTTCTTCTGCGCGGAATTATTTAAAAAAAACACGCCACCGACCTACGGGCCGTGTCCGCCTAGGACTCCTGGCCCTTGGGCTTTAAGCCGGGGAGCCAGCCGAGGCCCACCGCCTCAGCCCCTAAACCCTAGCCTTGACCACGCGCCGCCCTTGACCAGCATGGCCGGCCAAACCTTGGGACCTTGGCGGACCTCGCCGGACCCCGCCGACCCCGCCGGACCCCGCCGCCGACCTCGCCGAGGTTCGCCGCCGCCTCGAAAACCATGCCGCCGGGTTTTTTTCTAAAAATCGGGCGGTTTTCCTTCGGTTTTTTAGTTTCGTTTTTTTATTAATTTCGGTTTTTTCGGGTTTAGGTTAAATAGCGAACGTTCGTTCGTTCGTTCGTTTTTAACGAACGCGTTCATCAGATTAGTTTAGTTAACGAACGTCCGTTCGTTAACCCGCTCGTCGTTTTTCTTTTTCTCGGATTTAATTCGTGATTTTTCTAATGGCGATTCCTGATCCGATTTTCGTTTTAGTATAACTTTTCGCTTGTTTATCGGAATCAGGCGATTCAAGCGCCTAGAGTTTCTTCTCGAAACCCTCTTTCCAAATAACCTACTTAAACAAGTTTTTGCTTCTGTAAAATTTGACTTAGATCCATATTAGTAAAACGAAGCTGTTTTCTTCCGCCGTTTGACTTTCGTTGCTTCGTTTGATTTGATTCTTTTTGCAAACCGGAGTTCTTAAGTTGAACTATCTGGTTAGATCTATTTGAGTTTTACATGTGCATTAGATGAGTACTTATTGTATGCTTGTTTGTCTGCGATAGAATACCTGAGTGCGCTTTGTTACTTCGAGTCTCTAGGTTTCATGGATCATCGCAAAAGGCAAGTAACACTTTGATCATACCCTTTCTACTACCCAGTTTTTATGCATTAGATCTATCCTCAAACATTGCATGATTAGGATCTAATTAAATTGTGGGATGGGAAGTAGATTGAGGTAGTACCTATTACCTGATTTATATTCAAACCCTTGGGAGTTACTTCTACGTTTTCTTATTATGCCATGCTATGCTAATAGACGTGGATTGGGTGAGTGAATTCCATGACAGATGTGAGATTGTTATTTAATGGTTTATTTAAGGTGGCAACTTAAACACACATCCGGGTGGATTGAGGCACTTGGTTTCTATCAGGACTTGCCTGTATTTCTTCGGACCGCCACCCAGGCTCAAAGGGATCATGAGATTATTCATGCTAGAAACTTACGTGTGCAGCCACAAGCCATTATGGGCTCTGGCGTAGTTGATTAAGTTGTGCAAACTCTTACGGGTAGACTAGCTGATGTAGGGGTTGTAGGTTGGTACGGTCTACCCACATGTAAGGTGCTAGCGCTTCTGAAAGGCTATGTCTCAGTCATCCGTCTCTCAAACACCATGTAGTGCGAGAAATCAAGCGGAGGAGATCGAGTCGTGTGGGGAAAAGTGCGCAAACCTCTGCAGAGTGTATAAACTAATCATGGTTAGCCATGTCCCCGGTTATGGACATCTTGAGTATCTAGTACTTGGATATCATGTGAATCTCATCATGTTACTTCTAATTAATATTGTTGGGTTTTTAATGAGTACTTTTAATTGGGATTGAGAATGTCACAACCATTCTCAATGTTTCACAACCAACATGATAGTTAAATAAATTTATTCCTTTGCAGTAGGGAAAAATTGGCTTTACGCAAAACTGTAACCATAGAGCTTCCCACCAGCCATATATGCATGTAGTATAGGCTTATCATTCCGTTATTCTCTATGTGTTATATTGCCAGCATATTCCATGTGCTGACCCATTTTCGGGCTGCAACGTTTCATGTTGCAGACTTTTCAGACGACGAGTATGGTGTTTAGGTCGTGGTTCTATACTCAGTGATGCCGTTGGAGTTGATGGACTCGCTTATTCTTCCAAGCCTTTCGCTGTTATCGTATTTAGATGGCCTTAAGCCATATTTATTTTATTAAGTTCTCTCTTGAGACATTCGATTGTAATAAGTGTGTGATTGCTACTCTGTTATAAATCCTCCGAGTACTGTGTGGTGTCAGCATTACTGATCCAGGGATGACACTGAGCACAAAGATCAGACTGTTTGAGTTCTGGTCGCTACATTTTGCTTGCTTTTATTTAGAATAATGTTTTGCATCTTTAGTTCCAATAAAAATGTCAAGGATAGCCTTTGCCATGCTTATTTTGCTAGTATACATGTTGCTGTTTGAAAACAGAAAGTTTACCTCTGTTGCAAAAATTCTCTAGAAAAGTCAGAGCATGTTATAATGTTGAATCTTTTTGCATATTGAGCTCTGATAAATTTATTACAGTGGGAATTTTAGTTCATAATTTTTGGAGTTAGGTAAGTATTGATACTCTTGCATTCTTTACAGACTGTACTGTTTCGGCAGATTGCTGTTATGTTTGCATTGTTTGCATATGTTTGCTTGTTTAATGATTCTATTTAAGGATAGGAGTATTAAATATGCAGAGGCATTTAGTATGCAATGTTGAATAATAATGTTAGTGATTTGTTACAGTAGAAAATGATAAGGTTTTGCATTGGTTTATACTAACCTATCTCACGAGTTCTTGTTGAGTTTGTTGTGAATGAAGCTTTTGATAAAAGAGAAACCATGATATGAGAGGAATTAAGGAGACACAAAATTTCAAGCTTGGGGATGCCCAAGGCACCCCAAGATAATATTTCAAGAAGTCTCAAGCATCTAATCTTGGGGATGCCCCGGTAGGCATCCCACCTTTCTTCTTCAACAACTATCGGTTAGTATCGGTTGAGCCTAAGTTTTTGCTTCTTCACATGAGTTGTGCTATCCTTGCAATGTAATTTCATTTTGTTTTGCATGCTGTTTGAATAAAGTACCAAGATCTGGAATTCCTTAATGTTGGAGATTCTTCACATAGTTGTATAATTATTCGACTACTCATTGATCTTCACTTATATCTTTCGGAGTAGTTTGTCATTTGCTCTAGTGCTTCACTTATATCTTTTAGAGCACAATGGTGGTTTTATTTTGAAGAAATATATGAACTCTCATGCTTCACTTATATTATTTTGAGAGTCTTAAATAGCATGGTAGTTTGCTTAAATAATCATAATGTGCTACGCATACAAGATTTGTAAGAATTCTTATGAGTGTGTTGAATACTATGAGAAGTTTGATGCTTGATAATTGTTTTGAGATATGAAGATGGTGATATTAGAGTCATGCTATTTGAGTAGTTGTGAATTTGAGAAATACTTGTGTTAATGTTTGTGATTCTCGTAGCATGCACGTTGGTGAACCGTTATGTGATGAAGTCGGAGCATGCTTTATTTATCGATTGTCTTCCTTATGAGTGGCGGTCGGGGACGAGCGATGGTCTTTTCCTACCAATCTATCCCCCTAGGAGCATGCGCGTAATACTTTGCTTTGATAACTTGTAGATTTTTGCAATAAGTATATGAGTTCTATATGACTAATGTTGAGTCCATGGATTATACGCACTCTCACACTTCCACCATTGCTAGCCTCTCTAATACCGCGCACTTTTCGCCGGTATCATACACCCACCATATACCTTCCTTAAAACAACCACCATACCTACCTATCATGGCATTTCCATAGCCATTCCGAGATACATTGCCATGCAAATTTCCATCGTTTCGTTTATTATGACACGCTCCATCATTGTCATATTGCTTTGCATGATCATGTAGTTGACATTGTATTTGTGGCAAAGCCACCGTTCATAATTCTTTCATACATGTCACTCATGAGTCATTGCACATCCCGGTACATCACGGAGGCATTCATATAGAGTCATATATTGTTCCAAGTATCGAGTTGTAATTCTTGAGTTGTAAGTAAATAAAAGTGTGATGATCATCATTTTTAGAGCATTGTCCCAAGTAAGGAAAGGATGATGGAGACTATGATTCCCCCACAAGTCGGGATGAGACTCCGGACAAAAAAGAGGAAGAGGCCATACAAAAAAAAGGCCAAAAAAACAAAAAAATGAGAGAAAAAGAGAGAAGGGACAATGTTACTATCCTTTTACCACACTTGTGCTTCAAAGTGGCACCATGATCTTCATGATAGAGAGTCTCTCATTTTGTCACTTTCTTACACTAGTGGGAATTTTTCATTATAGAACTTGGCTTGTATATTCCAATGATGGGCTTCCTCAAATTGCCCTAGGTCTTCGTGAGCAAGCGAGTTGGATGCACATCCACTTAGTTTCTTTTATTGAGCTTTCATATACTTATAGCTCTAGTGCATCCGTTGCATGGCAATCCCTACTCACACACATTGATATCTATTGATGGGCATCTCCATAGCCCGTTGATACGCCTAGTTGATGTGAGACTATCTTCTCCCTTTTTGTCTTCTCCACAACCACCATCCTATTCCACATATAGTGCTATATCCATGGCTCACGCTCATGTATTGCGTGAAGATTGAAAAAGTTTGAGAATGTCAAAAGTATGAAACAATTGCTTGGCTTGTCATCGGGGTTGTGCACGATTTAAATACTTTGTGTGGTGAAGATAGAGCATAGCCAGACTATATGATTTTGTAGGGATAACTTTCTTTGGCCATGCTATTTTGAGAAGACATGATTGCTTTGTTAGTATGCTTGAAGTATTATTATTTTTATGTCAATATGAACTTTTTTCTTGAATCTTTCGGATCTGAATATTCATGTCACAATTAAGAAGAATTACATTTAAATTATGCCAACAAGCATTCCACATCAAAAATTATCATTTTTATCATTTACCTACTCGAGGACGAGCATGAATTAAGCTTGGGGATGCTTGATACGTCTTCAACGTATCTATAATTTTTGATTGCTCCATGCTATATTATCTACTGTTTTGGGCAATATTGGGCTTTATTATCCACTTCTATATTATTTTTGAGACTAACCTATTAACCGGAGGCCCAGCCCAGATTTGCTGTTTTATCGTATTTGATGTTTCAAGAAAAGGAATATCAAACGAATTGAAACGGAACGAAATCAAGCTGGAGAAGTTATTTTTGAAGGAAAGCCACCGGATAGACTTGGACTCTACGTCAGAAGATACGGGAGCTGTCCACGAGGGTGGGGGGCGCGCCCACCCCCCTAGGGCGCGCCCCCTGCCTCGTGGGGCCCCCAAAGCTCCACCGACATACCCCCTGCACCCATATATACTACGTATCGTAGAACTTCCAGAACAGAGATTAGATCGGGAGTTCCGCCGCCGCAAGCCTCTGTAGCCACCAAAAACTTCTCGGGAGCCCGTTCCGGCACTCTGCCGGAGGGGGAACCCATCACCGGTGGTCATCTTCATCATCCCGGCGCTCTTCATGACGAGGAGGGAGTAGTTCACCCTCGGGGCTGAGGGTATGTACCAGTAGCTATGTGTTTGATCTCTCTCTCTCTCGTGTTCTTGATTTGGCACGATCTTGATGTATCGCGAGCTTTGCTATTATAGTTGGATCTTATATTTCTTCTCCCCCTCTACTCTCTTGTAATGGATTGAGTTTTCCCCTTTGAGTAATCTTATCAGATTGAGTCTTTAAAGATTTGAGACCACTTGATGTATGTCTTGCCTTGCGTATATGTGGTGACAATGGGATATCACGTGACTCACTTGATGTATGTTTTGGTGATCAACTTGCGGGTTCCGCCCATGAACCTATGCATAGGGGTTGGCACACGATTTCGTCGTGATTCTCTGGTAGAAACTTTGGGGCACTCTTTGAGGTTCTATGTGTTGGTTGAATAGATGAATCTGAGATTGTGTGATGCATATCGTATAATCATACCCACGGATACTTGAGGTGACAATGGAGTATCTAGGTGACATTAGGGTTTTGGTTGATTTGTGTCTTAAGGTGTTATTCTAGTACGAACTCTAGGGCTGTTTGTGACACTTATAGGAATAGCCCAACGAATTGATTGGAAAGAATAACTTTGAGGTGGTTTTGTACCCTACCATAATCTCTTCGTTTGCTCTCCACTATTAGTGACTTTGGAGTGACTCTTTGTTGCATGTTGAGGGATAGTTATATGATCCAGCTATGTTATTATTGTTGAGAGAACTTGCACTAGTGAAAGTATGAACCCTAGGCCTTGTTTCCTATCATTGCAATACCGTTTACGCTCACTTTTATCATTAGTTACCTTGCTGTTTTTATATTTTCAGATGACAAACACCTATATCTATCATCCATATTGCACTTGTATCACCATCTCTTCGCCGAACTAGTGCACCTATACAATTTACCATTGTATTGGGTGTGTTGGGGACACAAGAGACTCTTTGTTATTTGGTTGCAGGTTGTTTGAGAGAGACCATCTTCATCCTACGCCTCCCACGGATTGATAAACCTTAGGTCATCCACTTGAGGGAAATTTGCTACTGTCCTACAAACCTGTGCACTTGCATGCCCAACAACGTCTACAAAAAGAAGGTTGTGTAGTAGACATCACAGCCACCGAAGATCTTTCTTGGATTTGTTTTTCATCACCAGCACGTCGAGGTGAAAGATGTGTAGGTTCAGTGGGTCCGCTTGCGTTTTCACTTACATGTGGGACCGCATGTGAGCAAACAGACGATGGGCTCCAGGAAATGCAGGAAATTTGTTCTACGTACCTCGATATAGGCTCGATATAGTGGGGTGGCATGGGCCATAACTAGCATTCACGTCTAGTAGTACGGCACACGCCACCCACACGAGTCCCATCTGACGCCAATTTTCTTGGAGTCCATGCTACAGCTATGTCTTCTCCCTCCTGTTTTCTCAGCCATCGCGCGGTGGGCGGGGTGGGGGTTTGCCGATAGTCGGTTTGCTCAACTGTGGTCCCACTTGTAAGTGAAAATGCAACACTGCATTCATTCCCGCTTGAGCGGCGTGCCGGACCAACCGTGTGGGGGGTGCGACGCGAACGCGGCAGGCTTTTCCTTTTGAACTCGTAACTTGTAAAATTTGGTTCTGCTCCATGGCGCGACCGATAGATAGAAAATAACGATTTTGCAATGAGAAGTTTGGTTACGGCGCCGTTCATGCATGGAGTATGTCTGAAAATTATGAAGTTGATGCGAAAGGTAAGATAATTACTGTAGTATCATATACTACTACATGGATTTGACGGAAAGATAAAAATACATACGGATCCATCAACGACATCCTCACGCCCTAGTGCGTCGGGTCACCAACCGACGTGTGAGGAGCAGCTGCATTGGCGGCGAGCTCAACGTGCTTCTGAGCTGTGTCATCCAAGGTTGCCCTGCAGTCCAAGAAGGCCAGCGTCCTATCGTCCTCCTCTTGCATGTAGTAGTCCTTGTGGACGATTTGCGCGTAGATGTGGGTGATTATGTCGATCTTGTCTTCTTTGCGCCAGGCTGCGGGCGAAGCGCGACCTCGAGGTGGACATTCTCCGGCGCGACGGCGGGCAGTCGAAGGGCCACCAGTGCGTCGAAGAGGTTGTCACCATAGTGGCCGTTGGGGGTGGCGGGCATCGCAGAGCCTAGGCGCGTCGGCTGGATGCTTACGTCAAAGTCGTTCGCGAGCTTCTTGACGACGGTGAACTTGTCGAGGAAACCAACGAGGACCTCGTTGAACAAGGAGACAAAGCTATTGTCCAAGCGGCCCCTCGCCCTGGCGGCCTCAAGCAATACTACCTGGAGACGTTCCTCAGTGTCGGGCCACAGGCCGGCGTCGTGGACCATCTGGCGCAGCCGGCTGATGCTCGCACTCATCTCCTCCATGGGTCTAGCTTAGCTTCTAGTCAACTGATCTTGCGATTCGAGTGATCACTCTTGCCCTTGGTTAGCGTGCGTAGGTGCGTAGGATTTCGTACTACTCCTCGGCCTCTCTTTTGCCTTTGGTCTGTATGATAGGTGGGCCAGCCACCCCACAGGCCCACGTGTCATTCACCCAAAGGCAGTTGCCGTAAGTCAATGAAGCTGTGTCCCCCTCCGTGCGGTGCAAGATAGTCATCTCACCGGACCTCTAGTTGGGGCCAAACGATAGAAGTTTGATGTTTACTGGTTTATTGGTCCCCTTTGCATTTTGCGCCAAGTTTTGACCTTTGATCTAACTAATAAAATGTTAATGCATGTAAACAAAAATGTTGTGTAAGTCACCTTACGAAAACCAAATAATCCAAAACACTTAGGCACGGTGCATTAACTCCCTCCTTGTTTCTTATTTCGTGACATATCAACCAATGAGAGATGTGGGCCGTGCATGCTTTCAATGACTTGAGACTGCCAAACATGACAAGCAGTGTTTAGTTCATTGCATGTAATCCTATTAGTACTCTAGTTAGCAAAAAAAAAAACATTAAGTTCTCTCGCCGATAGGAATAAAACACCATGTATTTATTTACAGAGGGAGTAGTACTAGATATTGCTAGTCAAATACTAAAATCCAGATGGACGTGGTAGTACTCCTAAATCCAGACGGTGGTGCTACTAGTACTAGTAGTAGTACTACCAATGTAGTAGTAGGAGTACTAGCACTTTGTACTACCCGCTGGTCGATTATTACGTCTGCTCCTCACGGTGAAGTGACAAGACCTCACTGCGGAGATGACACTGAGTATAGGCACCGTGTTCAGCATACCATAGTCAGCCTCACCGATGCAAATCACTATCATCATGGTTGTAGAGCTAGCCTGCTTACAACTAGCCCTGTTCGACATAATTTCCCGAGCGTAGATGCCCGTGCATTGCACGGAACACCAAGATTGGGGGTGGACGGCTCCGGCAGCGGCCATCGCACCAGATTTTTCCACGGCCATCTAGATGTGGTGGGGAGGAGATAAGGCTGATTGTGAGAGACAATGAGTTGTTTGTAAATAGGGAACAAGTGCGGCCATCTTTTTGCAAAAATGGAGAAGCTTGGTTTGTATGCATCAGATCTAGATCCGACGGCTATTGGTGAAAGATGGGAGGCACAACATCATCACCAACTCAGGACCTGTTTGATTCGCATGATTTTGAAAACGCATGAATAGGACATGGCAATTGAGGGAGTCCTGGATTAGGGGGTGTCCGGATGGCCGGACTATAACCTTTGGCCGGACTCCTGGACTATGAAGATACAAGATTGAAGACTTCGTCCCGTGTCCGGATGGGACTTTCCTTGGCGATGCGGATATGTAGATCTCCTCCCATTGTAACCGACTCTATGTAACCCTAACCCTCTCCGGTGTCTATATAAACCGGAGGGTTTTAGTCCGTAGGACGAACAACAATCAACCATAGGCTAGCTTCCAGGGTTTAGCCTCTCTGATCTCGTGGTAGATCTACTCTTGTACTACCCATATCATCAATATTAATCAAGCAGGAGTAGGGTTTTACCTCCATCGAGAGGGCCCGAACCTGGGTAAAAACATCGTGTCCCTTGTCTCCTGTTACCATCCGCCTAGACGCACAGTTCGGGACCCCCTACCCGAGATCCGCCGGTTTGACACCGACATTGGTGCTTTAATTGAGAGTTCCTACGTCGCCGTCATCTTTAGGTCCGATGGCTCCTACGATCATCAACAACGATGCGGTCCAGGTCGACTTTTCTCCCGGACAGATCTTCAGATTCGGCGGCTTTGCTGCGGGCCAATTCGCTGGCCATCCGGAGCAGATCGAAAGCTACGCCTCGCCATCGAGTTAGATTAGGAAGTTTGAACTATACGGCTAACGTCCGCGGAAACTTGATCTTCGACGGGGTCGAGCCACAGCCAAGCGCGTCGCACTGTCGCAATGGGCATGATCTAGCTCTGCTGCCGAACAGTGCCCTGGAGGCCGCACTAGTGTCCGCTCCGACCTCTAGCTCGGAGCCGACTGCGCCAATCGGGGATGGGTGGCTAGACACCGCCTCGGGGCTGCAATCTCTACGGCGATCGAGTGAACACCAGCCTTGTCCTTTGCGGAGCTCGTGACTCCAAGGTGTCGAACTTTTCTCCGGACTCTGAACCTTCCGCGCCCCTGCCAATCGAATCCGATTGGGCGCCGATCATGGAGTTCACCGCCGCGGACATCTTTCAGCACTCGCCCTTTGGAGACATCCTGAATTCACTAAAGTCTCTCTCTTTATCAGAAGAGCCCTTGCCGGATTATGGTCGGCAAGGTTGGGATGCGGACGACGAAGAAATTCAAAGCCCACACACCACCCACTTTGTAGCCACTGTCGATGATTTAACCGACATGCTCGACTTCGACTCCGAAGACATCGACGGTATCGACGACGATGTAGGAGACAAACAGGAACCAGCGCCTATAGGCCACTGGACAACCACCCCATCTCACGATGTATACATGGTGGATACACCTAAAGGAAACGACGACGAGGAACAAAGGGACGCAACGAGGGATCGTTCCCTCGAAAAGCAACCAAAGTGGCGTCGTAAGTGCCGCTCCAAACCCCACCTCGACAGAGAAAGCAGCCATACAGACCCAGCCATAGAGCAGGGCTAACCGGCGGACGACGAACATGCCATCGAGCAACCGTCCGAACAGGGCAACTTGGATAAACAACCCATCCCCGGCGAAGACAACGATGCGGGCGACCTCACGCCGGACAAGTTGCTGGAGCAGAAGAACCTCCAAAAAAGGCTCGTCGCCACTGCGCGTAGCCTGAAAAAGCAGAAGCGGAAGCTTAAAACAGCGGTAGATGCACTCAGAATTAGATGGAGCAAAGTACTCAACACCACAGACAAATACGGGCGATGACGCCACACAAAGAGCTATTCGAAGCGAAAATTACTGCCGGAATTTGATGATGAGGCCTTAGAGCCTCCACAATCAAAAAATAAGGAAGCCACCCGGTCGGACAAACGACCCCATGGCCAACACAGTGCGGCAAAGGACACTGCACACAAGCCGGCACGCGATCTGCACAAGGATTCGCATCAAAAAGATGGCCCAGCCAGATCAATCTATGGGCCAAGAAAGCAAGTTCTAGTAAGCAATGCAACATATCAAATATCCGAACATCACGGTACGCCTAGATATAGGGGTGCCGCACACCCCCTATGTTTCACCGATGAGGTGCTGGATCATGAATTTCCAGCGGGATTCAAGCCCGTAAACATAGAGGCATATGACGGAACAACATACCCTGGTGTCTGGATTGAGGATTACATCCTCCACATACACATGGCTAGAGGAGATGACCTCCATGCCATAAAATACTTACTCCTCAAGCTCAAAGGGCCAGCCCGGAATTGGCTTAAAAGCCTTCCCGAAACACCATTGGAAGTTGGGAAGAGCTCGAGGATGCTTTTCGGGCAAATTTTCAAGGGACCTATGTCCGACCTCCGGATGCAGACGATTTAAGTCACATAACTCAACAACCCGGAGAGTCAGCCCGGAAATTCTGGAACAGATTCCTTACTAAAAGAACCAAATAGTCGACAGACAGGACGCTGAAGCCTTAGCATCTTTCAAACACAACATCCGAGATGAATGGCTCGCTTGGACACCTCGCCAAGAAAAGCCAAGAACAATGGCCGCATTAACAAGCCTCATGACCCGCTTTTGCGCAGGAGAAGATAGCTGGTTGGCAAGATGCAGTACCAGCGACCCAAGTACATCCGAAGTTAGGGATGGAAACGGGAAACCGCAACGCAGCAAGGACCTGCGCCGGACCAAGGGAAACAACCCGAAGAGCACAGCAGTCAACGTCGGATTCAAAAGCTCTCGGCAGAATCAGAAAAAGCTGCCCCTCAAAGATAACAGGGATGAGCTATCTAACCTAAACAAAATCTTGGACAAGATATGTCAAATCAACAGTACTCCCGGGAAGCCTGCAAACCATACCCACAGAGATTGTTGGGTCTTCAAGCAATCCGGCAAACTCAACGCCGAACACAAGGGGCTCGACACACCAAGCGAGGACGATGACGAACCCCACAACTAGAGCACCGGAAAACAAAAGAATTTCCCACAAGAAGTCAAAACAGTAAATTCACTTCACGTGACAAAAGGGGAGAAACAGTGGCGCCTATAGAGATACAGCGCCATACGGCCTATCCTGCAGGAGTCCCGCCATCGGGTTGTTAAAACCAATCACCTTCGACCATCGATTACTCTAGAAGTATCCAGAATGCATTTGGACTGCCTTGGTATTAGATCCGATAATTGACGGACTCCACTTTACACAAGTCCTAATGGACGGCGGCAGTGATTTAAACCTGCTATGTCAGGACACAATCCGCAAAATGGGGATAGACCCAACAACAATTCGCCATAGCAACACTTCCTTTCAAGGGGTAACGCCAGGCCTAGATGCCCATTGTGCGGGCCCTCTCCTGCTAGAAGTTATGTTCGGCTCACCCGACAACTTCCGCCGCGAAAAGCTAACCTTCCAAATTCCCCCATTTACAAGTATCTATCAAGCACTACTGGTACGCGAAGCTTTCGCCCGCTTTAACGCAATACCGCATTATGCATCCCTTATACTTAAAATGCCCGGTCCACGAGGCATCATCTCATTAAAGGGAAATATCGAGTGTTCCTCGAGCGCGGAAGATTGTGCGGCTGCCTTAACAGCCACACACTAAACCGCATTCACTAATCAAAGCACCTAAACAGGTCGTTCGGACCCGGACACGGCTAGACGAGTCCGGCGTAAACATACAATGGCTTACTAGCCGCATACCCCCGTTCAAGGGCTCCGCATGTACAACAAGAGACAATAAAGCTCAATTTTATTCATTTTTAAATTGTACTTTGTTTATTTAATATAACGTACATTTTCATACGATCTTTTCAACTAAGTTCCTCTCTTTTACAGATGAACACCGTGCTACACCCGTCGAGGATACGGCACAACGGAGATACAGCGCAGAGCGATGCGGTAGGGACCCGTTCCAAGGATTCTTTTCAGATTAAGACCCTGCGTAAACCTTTTTTACTGTCTCTTGTTGATACACATCCCCCAGTTTCTTGCTATATATAACCGAGGTGGAGGCTGGCGTCTTGGCATTGGCCACGTCAGGATTTTGCGTGCACTGGACACGAGGGCTTATTACTAAGGGCGTTGTTCAGCCCGTTTTCATAAAGACCGAATACCTTAGGGAGTGTTCAGCGTCGCGAGTTTGGCCTTATATGCATCAGCTCCGAATCATGTCTTTGGTCAAATGTTGGGTTTGCCCGCCTCCTGTGTTTTGCTGCTTTACGTTCCGCTCTATTGGCTAAGGCGGCACCAGGAGAACTACTGCGATTGTGCCCCGGTTCGTCCAGGCGAGCACCTCAGTAGAGAAAGCTGAAACCTGACTGTCATGATATAGCGTGAGACTGGTCAACCACTCGATGACCCACCAGAATCTTTAGGATTCCTCCGCATTAACGAAGGGCCGTTTCGGTCAGTACACACGCCGCCCAATTCGGGCGAAGCGTGGTGCCCCTAGGGGCTATATAGTAGCCCCCGTCAAACTCCTATGGCTAAGTGAAAGTGATAAAGCATTATAGTCCGGTTGCCTAGTTCGCTGCGCTATCACCTCCTTTATAGGACCAAGACGTTGGATCAAGTGTGAAAATGCGCTTTCAGAAACACCCCCGCATTATATGCGTGGGGGCTGAAGCCGAAGACTGCCATCTTTCAGGTTATATACACATATACATTAACGGCCACACAGGAGGTATTTTAATTATTGCAGGCACAAGTATAAAAATCTTTTATATTCCATCGAAACATTGTTTTACAATAATACATGTTATTCGAACATGGTATCCTTCGAGCACTGCGTCTCTATTAAATGAGCGCCCTGCAGAACTTCCTGAAAATAGTGCTCGGCAGGTACTCAGCTCCCGTCCGAATCTTGGGATGCAACGTCGGTGGCCTTCATCTCCGCCCAGTATGTCTTGACACGGGCAAGAGCCATCCGCGCACCCTCTATGCATGCTGACCTCTTCATTGCATTGATATGCGGCACCGCACCAAGGAACTGCTGCACCAAACCGAAATAACGCTTCGACTCGGGCCTTTCCGGCAACAGATGACTCACGACATCCTTCATGGCGAGTCCGGATAACCTATTCAGCTCCGCCCATTTGGCCAAACGCTCGGTTAATGGAAGTGGGCGCTCTGGATTGTGGAACTGCGACCAAAAAAGTTTTCCACTTCGTGATCCTGTTGATCTCGGAAGTGTTCGGCCGCGTCCGCAGCACTTGCCGCCAAGTCCAGATAAGTATCCGCCGCACTCCACAACCGGTCCAACTGAGCATATTTAGGATCCCCGAACTTCATCCGCAGCATAAAGGGCTTTCCAGCTGCGATATCTTCGGCCTGACGTAGCTCCTGCTTCATGGCTCTCATTGCAGAGCGAGCATCCTTGGCCTCGGTAGTGGCCTTCACCAGGTCATTTTGTTCCGCCCGATCTTCTTTTTCAAGAAGCTTGCAGCGGTAGGCAGCATCCTTCAACTTCACAGCCATCTCGGCCATTTCCTTCCTGCTTCGGCAGTGAGCAGCATGTTCGGCTTTCAGCTCTTCGGCCGCCTTTAAGGCAGCTGCATCACTTTTTTTGGCCTACTCCTTGGCTCGGGCGAGTTCCGCCTGAAGGTTCTCCATGGCAGCGGCACCGTCTGCATCAAGCATACATGTTGTAAGGCACTGGCATCAAGCCCCCTTACCAGGTGTCCGCGGAGAAATTGCATACCTTGTGACTCGTCAAGCCGCTTGTTAACAAGCGCGATGTCGGCATCTGCCACGTCAAGTTGCCGCTTTAGCTCGGCAAATTCATAAGTCCGGCTAGCCACCAGACACTTCACCACCTACGTAGGAATGGCGACATGTTATACCTGGGACTATGATCCTCGGCGCGCTGTCATTTTTGACAACGCACCGAGTCTCAGGGGCTACTATCTATACAGGGCGCATCTTTTATATGCGGAACTGTCAAAAGGTACATCATTTCGCGTACCTCAAAACATGTCAGTAAACTCATGACGGCCTCGTGCAACCCGCTCTCCGCGGATGAAATCCTTTCAATCATCGTGCCCATCAATGCACGGTGTTCTTCTGAGATAGACGCTCGCCCGAGCAGATCCTTCAGCTCCTCCGACCGTGCACCGGACGGTGCCGGACTCGTCCGATGGCCTTTTTCGAAGGCCGGACACGAAGGGCTTTGGGGAGCCATACGACTGCTTTCCGGCCCTGCCGGATTCGGAGAAACCCTCCGTGACGACACCTCAGGGTCGCCCGCCTGCATAAAGGCGGCACGGGCAGGGGAGGCGTTCCGCTCTCCATCATCTTCGGACGAAGATCCCCTGAAGATGGGCTCTGCTGAGAAGGGCTGAGATCCGAACTACAAGGTAAAAATTCAGTTATCTTTCTCAAGAATAGAATAGGGATGTCTCTTATTTTAAAACTCCCCTCTCTACTTACGGCTCGCTGGAGGGATGATCCCCTTGAGGGCACAATGCGGCCGAGGCACCTCCCGGCGCAGGAACCTCTGATGAAGATTTCTTCCCCCGCTTTGAGACCATGGTCTCCGGGTCTTCAGAGGCGGTCCTCTTCTTTCCCTGGATGGAGGGATTCTCGATTCCTCCTTTCCTGACAGCCTCCTTCGGGGAGACGGTAGCTTCCTTGTTCCCCCCTTCGCCTTCTTCCAAAGGCGCAACCTCCAGCATCCTGGTTAACACGGGATCCGGCGTGGTCTCGGGGAGGGGGCCGGACACCTGATTAGCTTTGCTTTCGCTATCCACTCCTGTTTAAGGGACAACTCTTTTAAGGGCAATTTTATGATGAATATACGGATAGCATGTCCGGGTACAGGGCTACTTACTTGAGTATCCGGGCGATTGTAGCTCAGACCTGCGTCCTTGGTCGAGTCCGGACACATTGCTTGTGATTCGAAGAACAATTTGTACATCTCCATGGGCGTCGCACCCGTAAAGTGTTGGAGAGCTCGTGGTCCCTCCGGATTAAACTCCCACAGGCGGAGGGGGCGGCATTTGCAGGGAAAAGTGCGGCGAATCAACATGACCTGAGTCACTACGGCCAGGTTGATGTCTCTTTCCAGGAGATCGCGAATGCGGCCCTGCAACAAGGGCACGTCCTTGGACGGCCCCCAGTCAAGCCCTTTATTGACCCATGACGCCAGCCGTGGGGGAGGACCCGAGCGAAAGGTAGGTGGCGCCACCCACTTGGTGCCCCTGGGAGTTGTGATATAAAACCACTCTCGTTGCCATAAGCTGAACTCCTCTTGAAAAGAGCCCTCGGGCCATGGAGCGTCAGCATTCTTGCTTATAACAGCCCCTCTGCACTCCGCTTGCTGCCCCTTGATCATCTTCGGCTCCACTTTGAAGGTCTTAAGCCACAATCCGAAGTGAGGGGTAATGCGGAGGAAGGCTTCGCACACGACAATGAACGATGAGATTTGGAGGATGGACTCCAGATCCAAGTCGTGAAATTCCAACCCATAATAAAACATGAGCCCCCTCACGAAGGGGTCCGTCGAGAAGCCTAGCTGAGGGAGTTCCGGACTAGGGGGTGTCCGGATAGCCGAACTATCATCATCCGCCGGACTCCAAGACTATGAAGATACAAGATTGAAGACTTCGTCCCGTGTCCGGATGGGACTTTCCTTGGCGTGGAAGGCAAGCTTGGCGTCTGGATATGTAGATCTCCTACCATTGTAACCGACTACTGTGTAACCCTAGCCCTCTCCGTGTCTATATAAACCGGATGGCTTTAGTCCATAGGACGAAAAACAATCATACCATAGGCTAGCTTCTATGGTTTAGCCTCTTTGATCTCGTGGTAGATCCACTCTTGTAACACACATCATCAATATTAATCAAGCAGGACGTAGGGTTTTACCTCCATCAAGAGGGCCCGAACCTGGGTAAAACATCGTGTCCTTTGTCTCCTGTTACCATCCGCCTAGACGCACAGTTCGGGACCCCTACCCGAGATCCGCCGGTTTTGACACCGACACTAGCCCTCGAAGGAAGTGAGACGCGAACACCACGCTCTCACTAGGCTTGGGAGTGGGAATAACCTGCCCTTGAGCAGGCAGCCTATGCGAAATTTCGCCGGTTAAATACCCGGCATCTCTTAGCTTTAGCACATCTTCTTCCGTAACGGAGGAAGGCATCCACCGGCCTTGAAGGTCGGAGCCAGACATCATCAAAGGTCCGAAGCGCCTGAATCTGGAGCTTTGGGTGTTGGAACTCGAGGCGAGGGGCAGATTCGATTGAGATTGAAAGAAAGGAGTAGAGCCTTGGTCTCTTTATAAAGAGGTTGAATATCAAGAGCCCTCCCCGTGACCATTTGGGACTCGCCTTCGATAGAGGAGACGTGCCAACGGGCACGATTGGGTTACCCACGCCCGTATTAATGAGAAACCCGGAATAAGGGGACACGATCTCTGCTTTGACAAGACATGCCAAGGAAACCGCCTTGCTAAATGCGCTGAGGTGGGACAATAAAAACGATTCGAATAAAGGCTTGGTCGTGGTGTGATGTCACACTGCGGAATATGTCAGCAGATTGGATTTATGCAAATATTATTCTCTCTACAGTGGTACGTGGAACTTATTTTGCAGAGACGGACACTATCCTTGTGTTCAAAATCTTCTATGAAGTATTCGGAGGAGGAACCCGCCTTGCAATGCCGAAGACAATCTGCGCGCCGGAATCGTCGTCATTGAAGCCTGGTTCAGAGACTCTTGAGGGAGTCTGGATTAGGGGTGTCCGGATGGCGGACTATAACCTTTGGCGGACTCCTGGACTATGAAGATACAAGATTGAAGACTTCGTCCCGTGTCCGGATGGGACTTTCCTTGGCGTGGAAGGCAAGCTTGGCGATGCGGATATGTAGATCTCCTCCCATTGTAACCGACTCTATGTAACCCTAACCCTCTCCGGTGTCTATATAAACCGGAGGGTTTTAGTCCGTAGGACGAACAACAATCATACCATAGGCTAGCTTCTAGGGTTTAGCCTCTACGATCTCGTGGTAGATCTACTCTTGTACTACCCATATCATCAATATTAATCAAGCGGTGAGTAGGGTATTACCTCCATCGAGAGGGCCCGAACCTGGGTAAAAACATCGTGTCCCTTGTCTCCTGTTACCATCCGCCTAGACGCACAGTTCGGGACCCCCTACCCGAGATCTGCCGGTTTTGACACCGACAGCAATATTACAAGTTTCAAACTGATATTACAAATGTTAGGAGTAATGCTGCACCTACGAAGAGGGAATTACTAGGAAGTTTACGTAAGAACTTTTGTTACTTTAGGTGGATGCAGCATTATCGTACAAACTAAAATCCACCGCCCTGACAAGTAACTAATGGGCAAATAAGTTTTCGAGTCTGTGGCCACTTGATGTTTCAAAAACAATTTCAGCTTCATGGAGACTTTGTCATTTAGGCTTAGACGCTATGCGGTGATCAAAGACGCCATTCATCAAGGCGCCAGAGAACGCCAAACCTCATTACCTTGAGCACACTTGCCTCCAGAACAAAGAACCTGGCCAATTTAATCTCAGATGTGCTGCCTCGGTAGTCGATCAAATCAATTTCTGTAAGATGGAGATCAAGGCATTCGATGAGACAGTTATAGTGCAGCACAATTTTCACTTTCGGGTCTTTTTTATCTGCAAAAGAAGAGAACATATTAGAGCAGCTGGCTGCATAAGATTGCCGTGTCATCAAGAGGTACCAATATCATTCGCTCATACGATAGGGTTGGCTGGCTAGTGATATTTTTTCACTCTCTCTCTCTCTCTCTCTCTCTCTCTCTTTCTGTTTCCTCTCATTTAACTAGGAGCACGTGAAGAGCTTGGGCATTTGTTGCCTTCCACTATGTGGCCGATGCCATATTTGGCAAAAGTATGCCACATAATACGCAACGATGTCAAATCAAAAGATTTTGGCACCGCTCTCGTGATGTGAGAGAGTTGGCACCTGTCGGTGTCAAAACCGGCGGATCTCGGGTAGGGGTCCCGAACTGTGCGTCTAGGCGGATGGTAACAGGAGACAAGGGACACGATGTTTTTACCCAGGTTCGGGCCCTCTCGATGGAGGTAAAACCCTACTCCTGCTTGATTAATATTGATGATATGGGTAGTACAAGAGTAGATCTACCACGAGATCAGAGAGGCTAAACCCTAGAAGCTAGCCGATGGTATGATTGTTTTTCGTCCTACGGACTAAAACCCTCCGGTTTATATAGACAAGAAGAGGGTTAGGGTTACATAGAGTCGGTTACAATGGGAGGAGATCTACATATCCGTATCGCCAAGCTTGCCTTCCACGCCAAGGAAAGTCCCATCCGGACACGGGACGAAGTCTTCAATCTTGTATCTTCATAGTCCAGAGTCCGCCAAAGGTTATAGTCCGCCATCCGGACACCCCTAATCCAGGACTCCTCAAGAGTCTCTGAACCAGGCTTCAATGACGACGAGTCCGCGCCGCAGATTGTCTTCGCATTGCAAGGTGGGTTCCTCCTCCGAATACTTCATAGAAGATTTTGAACACAAGGATAGTGTCCGCTCTGCAAAATAATTTCCACATACCACCGTAGAGAGAATAATATTTACACAAATTCAACTCACGACATATTCCGCAGCGTGACATCACACCACAGCCAAGCCTTTATTCAATCGCTTTTTACCGTCCCCACCTCAACAAGACTTAGCGAGGCGGTTTCCTTGGCACATCTTGTTGAAGCAGAGATCATGTCCCCTTATTCCGGGATTCTCATCAATACGGGCATGGGTAACCGAACCGTGCCATTAATTTACGGCACTTGGGAGATAAGCGAGTTTTACCAGGCTGGTGGGGGCACATAGTTTCGTCCGCCCATATAAGGGGATAAGGATCCACCTTTTCCATCTACGCCTTCTTCCTCCTTTGCTTATCCATTTTCGCAAGACTTTTCGAGCTCCAGCCAAGTCCGCACATCCCACCTCTACCTTCTCCAGCCATGTCCGGAGCGGGAGGCAAGTGGATGGTCTCCTCCGTCACGGAGGGACACATCAAGAAGCTGAGGGAGGCCGGATACTTGTCTAACAACATTGCGCACCGGCTCCCAGACAGTGGGCAGCTCATCCCCACCCCCAGGCCCCATGAGAGGGTGGTGTTCCTCACCCATTTCCTCCGCGGACTAGGTTTCCCACTTCACTCGTTTGTCCGGGAGCTCATGTTCTACTACGGCCTGGATTTCCACGATCTGGGCCCGAACTTCGTCCTCAACACCTCGGCGTTTATCGTCATGTGCGAGGCTTTCCTCCGCATCGAGCCCCACTTCGGCTTATGGCTGAAGTCCTTCAATGGCAAGCCGAAGGTAGTGGGCAGCCAGCAAGCGGAGTGCGGAGGCGCCATGGTGGGCAAGATGCCCAACATTACATGGCTCGAGGGCTCCTTCGTGGAGACCATAAAGGGGTGGCAATCGGGGTGGTTCTACATCACCGAGCCGCGTGACCCTGAATGGGCAGCGGCCCCCGAATTCCGATCTGGCATCCCCACACGGCTCAACTCCTGAAAAGAGAAGGGCATGTCGTGGGGTAATTCGGAAGATCGGACCGAACTCCAAACCTGCATCCAAGACCTGGTGAACAAAGAGGTTAAACTCGTCAACGTAGTCCAGGTCATGCTCATCCGCCGGATCTTCCCGTGTCAAGACGGGCTTTTAACTTATGGGAGTTCAACCCGGCCCAGCACCAAACTCTGACCAGGCTCTTTGACACAACGCACGAGGATGCCTGGAAGGTTCTTGTCGGTGTCAAAACCGGCGGATCTCGGGTAGGAGGTCCCGAACTGTGCGTCTAGGCGGATGGTAACAGGAGACAAGGGACACTATGTTTTTACCCAGGTTCGGGCCCTCTCGATGGAGGTAATACCCTACTCCTGCTTGATTAATATTAATGATATGGGTAGTACAAGAGTAGATCTACCACGAGATCAGAGAGGCTAAACCCTAGAAGCTAGCCTATGGTATGATTGTTGTCCCTCTATCGACTAGCCTGGCCTCGGTTTATATAATGCACCAGAGGCCTAGGATAACAAGAGTCCTAGCCGAATACGCCGGTAGGGGAGGAGTCCTTGTCTTGATCGCCAAGTCTTGTGGAATCTTCCTTGTATGCGGCAACTGTCCGGACTGGCCCATGAGTATACGGCCATGGGGATCCTCGGCCCAATCCCACTGATCCGGAGACGACGTGGTGAGTACCCCCTAGTCCAGGACACCGTCAGTAGCCCCCTGAATCGGTCTTCAAGTTAGGGACGCTCCTCGATTCTTCCGAACTGTTCTTCATCTTCGGTCGTTGATCTTGAAAACTGGTTCAACAAATCTTCTCATCTTCGATCTTGAGGATCGCCGAAATGCATTCGACGAGTTTACACGTCGGGTATCCGAGGAGCCCCTTTAAGTTTCCGGCCTTTATCAATGCCTTGTTATTTTTATGCCACACCTCGGGTTTGAAGTTATTCTCGGCGTAGCGTCCTCTTGCGTCCGAGCTCCAACGCCGGACTGCATTCGAGGTATCTTTTGCAGCCGAGCACCAACGCCGGACCGCTTCCGAGCTCTAACGCCGGAATGTATCCGAGATCCAACGCCGGACTATGTATCCGAGCTCCAACACCGGACTATGTATCCGAGCTCCAACGCTGGACTTTATCCGAGGTGTCGTAAATTACCTTGGTTCAAAGAAGTTTGAAGGAGTTTAGCCGAGCTTAATGCCGGAAATGCCCTCTATGGAGCCAGCCACTAGCGCTTGAGCTTTATGCCGGATCGCTTCGAGGTGGTGCACCACCCGAATGTGGGCTGATTTTTGTCAATATATTTGATTGGTGCAATTTATTCTCTGCCGAGATACATAGCCTTGAGCCCTCAAGGTGGGTATCGGTCTAAAACCCGAGATGCACATGAAGGATGACATAAGACCGCTAATCCCCGTAGCCGCTGAGACTCAGGTTGATTTGCAAAATCGGTCTGAGGATCAAGTCCTAGCTTGGAAGAATACTTCGGGACACAAAAAGCGGCGTGCTCAGTCCTCAAGACTCAGGTTGGGTGTGGCCGACCAACCTGAGGATCAAAATCTCCTCGGAGACTCAGATACACTTAAAATTTTCTGCATAGAACAGGCAATGCAGTAGCCCCCGAGACACTGGTCGGGTGGCAACACCAGATCAGGGGATTGATGTGCCCCTTTAATATTTGTAAATAATAAGCCCGGAGCCTAGTAGCCCCCGAGCCTTTATGCGGGCACGGGTGGCCGAATTAAGGATTGATATCCATAATAAAATCACAAATTATGTGAAATGACTCTATGTATCCAAGTACTGTACGTCATTAATGCTCGGATTCGCATTGTACAAAACTTTGTTGACCGACCATCGGCTTCCACCTCCTCGGTCAATAGCCGAGGAGTGTTTGTCCTACTTTATAAAGCCTTTATGAGGGCAAAGATTTACGACAAACAAGGCAATCTGACCATACGGTTTTATAAACAAAGGTACGCAGAGAGATATGTTATATTACTGTTTAACAGAAGAAATGTCTTCCAAAGAAAATAGTCCCGCTATCGGTTCCTTTCTTTGGGTTGTCATGCTAAGCATGATCATGAAACCTCAGCTTCAATGTAAGAGCAAAATATTGAGGATTTAGTTTGGGAGGCCAGTTACTAGCCCCCGGTAGTGTTCGGCGACAGTCGAGGTCAAGCCGGAAACACTTCGGCCAATTTTATGAATGGCCCGTCATTTAATATAGTCATCGGATTGCTGACCAGTTTACACCTATTGTGACAGTCAGTTTTCGGCTCCACTGAGGTGCTTGACCAAGCGAGCTGGAAGCACAGTCGCAGTGGTTCTCCCTTTGCACACCTAGCCGAACAAAGCGGAACGTAGGAGACAAGCGCGGGAGCTGGGCAACCCAACTATTGACCGAAGACACAATTTGAAACTGATGCATATATAGAAATATCCGAGAATGTTTTTGCCGAATCTCTAAAGGTGTCCGGGTTGCATCATGAGACTTGTGCTGAAAACACACAAATAGTTTAAAAGTGCCAAAAGCTTGGAAGACCAAAAACGCGTCAATAAAAACATGACGTCCGAACAAGATCAAGTGTTCGTGCCAATCCGAAAATTGGACTTTAGAAAAAAGTGCTTCGCCGTGCTTTAACATGACACATCCTATCTCAAGACTTCAAGCGGGTCAGCCTACGGCTTCAGTCTCCCATCCCGAAGGCGGAGTACTTCTCATTAGGCCAGTTTAGAAAATTAAGCTCTAGCAGTTTTGAGAGAGAAATTAGGCTCCCCGGCTAGAGACCGCACACTCGTGTCGAGAAAAGGAGTGATAAATAAATAATAAAAACTCTGCAATGACTAAGAAGAAAAACACTTAATATAAAACGGCTCAAATAAACATAAGAGCCCCCAAGTGACTTGGGTAAAAGAATGATTGTACGTACCGAAGTACTTATATCATATCTATGTTCAACCGAACTTTAAACGCGTCTTAACCAACCGTCGGCTTCTCCCTCTTCGGTCAAGGACCGAAAAGTGTTATGTACTCCATCTGTCGAGAATATCGACGGTGTTTCCAATAACCAGGCAATCAGGTCATAAGGCTGTAACAGACAAAGCGCTCGTGGAACTTATGCTATATTATCGATAAAGTGTAAGAAGCATCTTGAAGAAAATAGTACCCCACCGATACCTTTCTTCGGTGCTCATTGTTAATATGAGACTTGCGCAATAGATTTTTTGTACTCATGAGTTCCGTTGTGTGCCGACCATTATTGAAAACAGTAAGAGCGCTAGCTTTCGGCTTCACCCAGTCTGAGGTCCGGCTCGGGTGACCCGATCGTGCAATCGCAGAGGTGCCCCCTTTACTCCCTAGCCGAACAATCGGGAACGTAGGGGTAAACATAGGAGCAAGGCAACCCAGCTTGCAAATCGCTTAAGTCAATATGGTGCATATTGTGGCATAATACACGAACAAGGAATGAAGCCGTACAAGTATAATCATATGCAAGAGGAAAAGCTTCATGAAGGAAGCCCAAATGAATTGGGTATTTGAATTTATGCGTCACAAACAAAGTTTGGAAAAGCAAATTTTTTACAAGCAATTTTTTTCCAAAAAAGTATAATGCTTGGTTGAACCGAACACAAGTTAGAAATTAAAGCTTTGAGCATGAAAGCGACTTAGCTGGTTAATGTGTTCGGTATTGATGACGCGGTCCGAGCTTGATACGGGACAAGGTTCCATCCCCCAAGCCGGTCCCGAGGTGGCGGAGCAGAGAGCTCGACACGCCGAAGTAGTGACATAGCATGGTTCATGCAGACCGGCAGAGTGACGCCGAAGTCCCCGGATCATTTTCCTGTGCACAAAAAATGGTGCAAACTGGAGATAATAGTAATAATGATAATTAAAAAAATCGTTGCAAATAATGAATAATTTATGCAAAGTGAGTAATAAAAGAAATATGGCCTGGCGCCAAAGTCAATGTCGATGCAGGTCGTCGGCGTAATGCAATAAAGGCGTGGCAAAGCCTGGATTCACAGGTCGGTCCGAGTTAGGATGCGGCGTCACGGACTATGTACGGAAGCGACCGAACCATCATGCGACCGTCGATAATGCGGCCACCATTTGATAGACCTGTGTACATATGATGGACAAACCAGAGTAATAATTTCTTGGGAAAACTTAACCCAAACAAGCAAAAAAATACTAGGATTAATAGCACCTGGTTTATTTGTTGTAGCAATCCGAAGGAAGGTGATTCCCAAAATTGGGACTCGATCCGCGCACCCATTGCTTGGTCGGCTAGTGACGCTGAAGTGTCTGGAGTAGGTTGATGAAGAGATGGCAAAGCCCCCGGTCCAGCCGAGATGTCGAAGTAGGTCGGCGTGATGGACACCAGCTTGAAGAAGCAATAGTGCGGCCCTGCCGATGCAGGTCGTGACGTGGTCGATGCTGGCTTGATGAAGCGACCGTGCGGCGATGCCGGTATGCCCGCTCCGTGTAATCGTGGGGCGGCGATGTTGGTGATGATTTATCCTTCGCGATGCCGGGCTCCTGATCGGCTTGCCGAGATGGTGATCCGAAGAAGTTGAGCTCGGCTCAACAAAGTGACGAAGTGTCTAGCATAGGTCGGTAGCCGTGGAGCAATATTGCCGGATTGGTTTGAGACCAGCATGATATTGAAGATCATGTTCAAAAGATTTGAAAGTTAGTGGGATGTGTTCGGAAACAAAACACAACACCCCATACAAAACTTCCTTCAAAAAGGGTGTCCGAAATCCCGTTCATAAAACAGACGAACTGGGTCGGATTCGTTTTCGCAGAAAACAGATCCGAAAAAGTGATGCACTAATCGGAAGGCTCCCGGAGTTTGGACGGTCGGATCGAGCTGAAATTTTGAGGGGTGGTAGATATAGGAATTCCGCAGCCGATCAACGGTTGGATCTTTCAAAGGAAGTCCAAGCTAGAAGCTGGACACCACGCCCTAAACTCGTCCAGATTCTCGTCCAGATTTAATGCGGCTCCGGTATATCGGAGATTGCCAGAGATCACTCCATCGGAACTCGACGAAATTTTCTAGGGTTGTTGTAGACTCAATTCCGCACAATTCCACCGAAGCGATCGTTAAAACGACGCTCGAGGAGGCGGTGGCGGTGGACACAAGTCCGCTGTCCAGAAAAATAGTATGGTCGCCCGAGGGCAATGTTGACTTGAGCCGCCGGGCTCCCTGGATGATTCCTCCATGATCTTGATAGAGATCGGAGTTGATGTTGATGAAGGCCCTCATCCGACCATGACGATCAGAGGTAGGGCGTAGTCCATGGTCAAATCAAGGTGACCAGTCGAGCTGGTGACGAAGATGCCGAAGTCGTAGTTGATCTGCAGGCGAGCCATCGACCTTTTGCCGAACACACATCGGAACTCCCAATGAAAGAACCAATGTCGGTGTCAAAACCGGCGGATCTCGGGTAGGGGGTCCCGAACTGTGCGTCTAGGCGGATGGTAATAGGAGACAAGGGACACGATGTTTTTACCCAGTTTTGGGCCCTCTCGATGGAGGTAATACCCTACTCCTGCTTGATTAATATTAATGATATGGGTAGTACAAGAGTAGATCTACCACGAGATCAGAGAGGCTAAACCCTAGAAGCTAGCCTATGGTATGATTGTTGTTCCTCTATCGACTAGCCTGTCCTCGGTTTATATAATGCACCAGAGGCCTAGGATAACAAGAGTCCTAGCCGAATATGCCGGTGGGGGAGGAGTCTTTGTCTTGATTGCCAAGTCTTGTGGAATCTTCCTTGTATGCAGCAACTGTCCGGACTGGCCCATGAGTATACGGCCATGGGGGTCCTCGTCCCAATCCAACTAATCAGGAGACGACATGGTGAGTACCCCCTAGTCCAGGACACCGTCAGTGCTATTCAAGGGCGTCGAGGTTCCCCCTCCCGTCACCGAGGATCGCGGATTCCGCGCGAAGCGCCAAGCCAGCGTAGTAAGCTTATTTTACCCTTTACGGGATACTCGTTTTTCATAGTTTAACTCTATGCGGGATCTAAGCTCCCGTTCCTTTGACAGGAATGGTAGAAGAAGACCAGACAGATCGACTGTCCGGCCCCTTTGCCCGAAGATCCAGCAGACGCCCACTTGACGGGGCTGCTGGTCCCGGCACCTTATGTGGTGCTGGAGAAGAAGGCCAAGAAGAAGGCCACGGGAACTCAAAAGAGTTCCCGGCGCCCGGTGGTGCCGGATTCATCGTCCGATGACTCCGAGGTGCATTCCTCCTCCGAAGACGAGGAGGAGGAAGAAGAAGCCTCTCCCCCTCCAGCGGGGGGATGAATGAAAAGGAAGGCCGCCCCAACTGGGGGGCCCGGAGGGTCCAAGAAGGGAAGGACCCTTCCTCCGGACTACTCCACCAACGCCGACGATGGCGAAGAGGAGTAGCCATCCAGGGCCAAGCCCCTGGCAAAATCGTAAGTATCCGGATACCAGAATAACTCATGGCGTTCATTTACTGCACAGTATCTTCTGACGCCGAATGTAATCATGCAGTCCGCCCGCAGCCTAGCTCGACGCTTCGTCGAGCGGATCCCTGGATTCGTCGGATGTGAATAGCCTTTCGCTTCCGACTGCTACCTCCCCTCGTCCTACAGACGATGCCGAGGTGGAGTCCCAAAAGGGTCCAAGCCAAGAGGGGTGGTCTCGAGGCGCCCGCAAGGCGACCTCCCGACTCCAGGCGCAAAGGGGATAAAACCCCGAAGGGCTCTAAGTCCGGCCCTAGGCCGGACACCACACTGGAACCTTCAACGGTTCCGGTGTCCGGCAGGCGACCCCCTACTAAGAAGGGCAAGCCTACGAAGCCGGTGACCTTCGTCCAACCGGAGGCACCGGATAATCTGCTGGAGGTGCTTAAAGGCGCCTCCATCGACGAGGAGCACCGCACTATTATGAGTGTGGTGATCCAGAAGGTTCGGTCCGCCAAGAGCGGGCTGACTGAAGCCTGTGCCAGCCTTCTAACAGGCTTTGAGGTATGTATTTAAGATATGTAAAAATATTACCGCATAGACAGTAGCCCCTGATGCTTAGTTTGGTGTTCGGAAAGAAAAGCCGAATTGAGGATCAAGAAGATATACGCAGGAGTCAAACATAAGTATGTCAATATGGGAATGCAGGCTGTGCTGCTGACTTCTGCCGCACTGACTGCGGGGGTCAATGCATTGAAGCAGAGCCTCGAGCGGTCCGAGAACGAGCTCGGCCTTGCCAAGAAGCAGCTCGAGGACAAGGAAGGTAAGTAATACCTTATGTAAGTATATAAAAAAGATGTGGTTGCAAAAAATGACAGGACCAACGTGAGTATTACAGGGGCCACAACCCAGGTGGCGACCCTGAAGGAAGCGTTGTCCAAGGCCGAAGAAAATACGGCCGTGGAGCGTACCCAGCGAGAAAAGCAGGAGGCGCGGGTGGAGGAGGTGCAACAAGAGCTCCATGCTCTCGTGGAAAAACACGAGAGTTTGGAGCTTGACTCAAAGACTCGAGAGTCCGAGCTCGCCTCGGCGCTTGAGAGCACCAAATCTTCCAAGGCCGAAGCCCAAAAAGCCCTCCAGGAAATTGAGGTGATGAAGAAGATAGCGGCGGGTAAGGCATTCTTTATGCAAAGCAAGCACGTGAAAGTGAATTACTTGTTACTTACCCGAGTCCGAAGCTATCCAGGAGCATTCGCAGATCTTCCCAGGAGTGTGTCCGACGCTGCCGCATTCTACCAAGCCGAAGAGGGGAGCTCGACGGAGAAGGTGTTCTGGTCTCAAGATATCGAGGCGGACACCCGTGCCCTTTTGAGCGACCGGGTCAAGCAGCTGGTCGAGCTCCATAAGTGGCCGAACAAGCTATGAAGGGTCTCAGAGTCCGGCTGTGGCCCGGGGAAGCCATGCCTGGAAGCTACTTCGGGCTGGTAAGGCGGCTGGTGGATGCCTGTCCAAGGCTTGAAGTCATCAAGCGCTCTGTATGCATCGAAGGTGCCCGTAGGGCCCTTGCCCGTGCTAAAGTGCACTGGGGCAAGATGGACGCTGAGAAGCTTGTGACGGACGGACCACCGCCGGGCAAGGAGCATCGCAAGCCCGAGGTGTATTATGAGGGCGTCTTGAAAGGTGCCCGCCGTACAGCGGATGAGTGCTCCAAAGATGTAATTTTTGAGTAAACTCGCATTTGTGATCCTGTACGCTGAAAACTTGTTCATATGCACTAAGCAACGCTTTTGAATTTAAAATATTACCTTATGTGCGGCCGTTTATTAAATTTGAGAGATGGCGAGTCGTCGGCACGCCCCATTCCACGAGTCTTTGGGGTGTTCGGGATAAACTTGAGCGCTTTTTTCCCATTATTGGGTCCTTCGAGGGAGGCGCTCAACACAACGAACAAGGCAATCGTACTATAATGCTTGAACACTCTCACTTAGCCATAGAATTCTATAATTTTAAATTTCGGCGAATCCCCTAGTATTCGGAAGACCGAGTTCGGGGCGCTATCCACGCCTAGGCCGGACAAAGCCGACTCCTCGCTCTAAGCGGCATAAGTTTTTAGGGACTCGAAAACCTCTCGAACAGCGACCAGCTCTCGCCTATCATGACGGCCAGTTTTAGCTTTCTCCACCGAGGTGCTTAGCCCAGCTCAACCGGGCACAATCGGTGGTTCTCACAGTGCTACCTTAGCCGATATAACAGAACGTAAGGTACCAAAACATGGGAGCCGGGCAAACCCAACTATTGACCCAAGACATGATTCGGAGCCGATGCATATAATGCTATAAGTTCGGGGTGCCGCACTCATGAGAGTGTTTGGACTTCTCACACCATATTCTGGGGTACGTAAGCCCCTGGTGTATTGGCCGTACCAAAGTGTACGGTTGCATAATGTCATAACTGAACATATTTTTATAAAAAAAGGAATGCAATAATAGACAAAAGCTATGTATTGTTTATTCGAAAAGTCTGCGGTAAAAGCAGAACGATACAAATAGTGCGATAAGCAAGAGATGGGACTATTTAACATGTCCCCCTCTAGGGGCGAGCTGTGGGATGATATGTGAAACAAGTATACTGCTCGTTATAGAGACCACCTGGACACTCGACGTAGCTTTCTGCCTCCCTGGCTGTTGCATCGTGTGTTCAGCGATTGTACTGCCGGACAGGCCTTCCGTAGAGTGGAGTCCTGAAAATAAGAAAAATATTGACAAAATCAGGAGCCCCTAGTCCGGTTGAGCCGCATTTTGGGCATGCCGTGGTCGTGCCCCTCCCCCTATGCCCATGGTATTTCCAGAGCGTAGTTATGTACGAGTAGTACTGGTTTCGCAGTTTCGTGAGGGCTGGGGTTGGGGCAGCACTGCTACGCGTGCTCAAAATGTGCCAGGCGGTCTTGTTGTAGGTTACTCCGGGCGCGCTTGACGGTGTCCGGACGTTTAATGGCCGGACTGGAGAATTGCCTTGAGAGGCTGCTTTGTACTTCCGCCGCGAGGGCCGCCGTATGCTCCTCCATTCGGAGAGAGCGTTCGGTGTTTCCATTGACCGCAATGACTCCTCGACGGCCTGGCATCTTGAGCTTGAGATATGCGTAGTGCGGCACCGCATTGAACTTTGTAAATGCGGTTCGTCCGAGCAGTGCGTGATAGCCACTGCGGAACGGGACTATGTCGAAGATTAACTCCTCGCTTCGGAAATTATCCGGGGATCCGAAGACCACCTCAATTGTAACTAAGCCTGTCCAGTTGGCCTCTACACCTGGTATGACGCCTTTAAAGGTCGTCTTTGTGGGTTTAATCCTTGAGGGATCTATGCCCATTTTTCACAGTGTATCCTGATAAAGCAGGTTCAAGCTGTTGCCGCCGTCCATAAGGACTCTAGTGAGGTGAAATCCGTCAGTGATTGGGTCTAGAACCAATGCGGCGAATCCTCCATGGCGGATGCTAGTGGGGTGGTCCCTTCGATCAAAAGTGATCGGGCAGGAGGACCATGGGTTGAACTTTGGGGCGACTGGCTCCAACGCATATACGTCCCTGAGTGCATGCTTCCGCTCCCTTTGGGGATGTGGGTTGCGTATATCATGTTCACCGTCTGCACTTGTGGGGGAAGCCCTTCATCCCCTATTGTTCGGGCGGTCGGGCTCCTCCTCGTCATCCCTATGCAGCCCCTTGTCATTGTTTTCGGTGTTTAACTTTCCTGCCTGCTTGAACACCCAACAATCCCTGTTGGTGTGGTTGGCTGGTTTTTCGGGGGTGGCTTGTATCTGGCACGAGCGATCGAGTATTTGGTCCAAATTGGATGGGCCCGGAGTATTTCTTTTGAATGGATTTTTCCGCTGACCGGGTTTAGAGCCTCTGAATCCGGCATTAACTGCCGTATCCTCAGCATTGTCGCCGTTAATGCAGCGCTTTTGCTTGTTGCGACGCGACCTGCCAATGTTGTCCTTGGTATCCGAATTACCGCGACTCTTGGTCATGTTATTACTACGAGCTAGCTGTTGTCTTCTCCTGCGCAAAAGCGGGTCATGAGTGTTGTGAGGGCTGCCATGGATTTCGGCTTTTCCTGTCCTAGGTGCCGGGCAAGCCACTCGTCACGGATGTTATGCTTGAAGGCTGCAAGGGCCTCTGCGTCTGGACAGTCGACTATTTGATTTTTCTTGGTTAGGAACTGTGTCCAGAATTGTCTGGCCGATTCCTCTGGCTGCTGAATTATGTGGCTTAGGTCATCGGCGTCTGGTGGTCGCACATAGGTGCCCTGGAAGTTGTCGAGGAATGCGGCTTCCAGGTCCTCCCAACAACCAATTTATTCTGCTGGCAAGCTGTTAAGCCAATGCCGAGCTGGTCCTTTAAGCTTGAGTGGGAGGTATTTGATGGCGTGTAGATCATCACCGCGGGCCATGTGGATATGAAGGAGATAATCCTCGATCCATACCACCGGATCTGTTGTGCCATCGTATGATTCGATGTTTACGGGTTTGAAACACTCGGGGATTTGATGATCCATTACTTCATCTGTGAAGCATAGTGGGTGTGCGGTGCCTCTGTATTGGGCTATATCACGACGTAGCTCAAATGAGCTTTGTCTACTGTGTACGGTCTGGCCGGATTTACCATATCCGGCATGACGGTTATCATCACATGTTGTGGGGCGCCCACGCGATCCATAGATAGATCTTGTTTGCCTTGCCCTGTCCTCCAATATATCTCGCAGGTCTGGCGCATTTCCCTGTGCCTTGGTATTCTTTGAGCGGCCTTGGTGCGGCTTGAGTGGAGGGCCGAGAGGCCTCTCTGTCGCGGCCACGAGGTGGCCGGTCGGCCGCATCATGCGCTGGTGATGTAGGTCTAGGTGTTTCCTCCTCTAATCGGGGTAGCAGCCTGCGTTTTGGGTAGCTCTTGAAGGGGCGTTCGAGTTCATACTCTTCAGCCGCAAGGACATCAGTCCATCTGTCGGCTAGCATGTCTTGGTCAGCTCTAAGCTGTTGCTGTTTTTTCTTGAGGCTGCTCGTCGTGGCCATAAGCCTGCGTTTGAAACGCTCTTGTTCGACGGGATCCTCAGGCACGACAAATTAAATGCCGTCGTCGAGGCTTGCCTCGTCTTGGAGGGAGGCATGTAATTATCGCCCTCTACCTCTCATGCGCCGCTCTCTCATGAGGGCTGGCTTCTCCATCCTCTGTGATGAATCCTGCTGGAGGGGTTGTCTTGACACTGTCCGGGTGTTATTATCTCCCGTGCGGAATCGTCATTTTGCTTTGGCGGGATTTAGAGCGGCGCCCGACGCTTGGCGCTTAGGCTTATTCTTGGAGGGGTCATCCTCCGTTGTTCCATCTTCGTTCCATTCTTTTGGGGTGTCCACCATGTATATGTCATACGACGAGGTGGCATTCCGGTTCCCTGTAGGAGCTGGTTCTTGGTAAATCTCTGCATCGGGCGTCCATACCGTCGATGTCTTCGGAGTCGAAGTCGAGCATGTCGGTTAAATCATCGACGGTGGCTATGAAGTGGGTGGTGGGTGGGCTTTGAATTTCTTCATCGTCCGCATCCCAACCTTGCTGACCATAGTCCGGCCAGGGCTCTCCTGATAAAGAGAGAGACTTTAGTGAATTCAGAATGTCGCCGAAGGGCGAGTGCTGAAAGATGTCCGCGGCGGTGAACTCCATGATCGGCGCCCAATCGGATTCGATTGGCAGGGGCACGGAAGGTTCGGAGTCCGGAGAGGAGTCCAGCACCTTGGAGTCACTAGCTTCGCAAAGGACAGGTAAGGTGTTCGGCTCGATCGCCGTAGAGATTGCAGCCCCCGAGGCGGTGTCCAGCCACCCGTCCTCGATTAGCAATCGGCTCCGAGCTAAGGGTCGGAGCGGACAATCTGCGGCCTCTGTGGCAATCGCTCGCGGCAGGGGCTAGATCATGCCCATCGTGACAGTGCGGCGCGCTTGGCTGTGGCTCGAACCCGTCGAAGATCAAGTCTCCGCGGACGTCGGCCGTGTAGTTCAAACTTCCAAATCTGACCTGATGGCCAGGGGCGTAGCTTTCGATCTGCTCCAGATGGCCAAGCGAATTGGCCCGCAGTGCAAAGCCGCCGAATACGAAGATCTGTCCGGGGAGAAAAGTCTCGCCTTGGACCGCATCGTTGTTGACGACCGGAGGAGCCTTCGGGCCTAAAGATGACGACACAGAGGAACTCTCAATGAAAGCACCAATGTCGGTGTCAAAACCGGCGGATCTCGGGTAGGGGGTCCCGAACTGTGCGTCTAGGCGGATGGTAACAGGAGACAAGGGACACGATGTTTTTACCATGTTCGGGCCCTCTCGATGGAGGTAAAACCCTACTCCTGCTTGATTAATATTGATGATATGGGTAGTACAAGAGTAGATCTACCACGAGATCAGAGAGGCCAAACCCTAGAAGCTAGCCTATGGTATGATTGTTTTTCGTCCTACGGACTAAAACCCTCCGGTTTATACAGACACCGGAGAGGGTTAGGGTTACATAGAGTCGGTTACAACGGGAGGAGATCTACATATCCGTATCACCAAGCTTGCCTTCCACGCCAAGGAAAGTCCCATCCGGACACGGGACGAAGTCTTCAATCTTGTGTCTTCATAGTCCAGGAGTCCGGCCAAAGGTTATAGTCCGGTCATCCGGACACCCCCTAATCCAGGACTCCCTCAGCACCGCTGTGCACACAGACCCACATGTATAAACAAAACAATCAAGCCAACTACACCAGCCTCTCACTCTCCCAAACAAGTGTTTTTTTATTTCCTCAGTCCTCTCTCTCTCCCACGCAGTGTTTTTTCATTGCGTGAGTTAATTTGGCACAGGAGCAAAGTAGGTGATCCAGATTTGGGCACCAGGGGTGCGTTTGGTTGCAAGGGCGGTCATGAATGGGTTGGGATCGTTCAGAAAATAGACATGTTTGGTTATAAAGCACATGAATGGTTCGAGCCAAAAAAAGAGAATATGCCATGAAGATGTTGAACCATTCCACCCAACCGAATCGGTCGAATCAAATGGCCACCCTTTGCATGCATGACTGGTGGTCCCGTCCTAAATAATTAGCTCACCACTTATATTCAGCCAAACACATGAATTGAATGGTTCGATCCCAAAAAAAATTTATCGGTCCCAACCCATTCATACGACACCTTCAACCAAACGCATCCCATGTGAGCAATGGGGGGCATCGATGCGAAATGCATCACAAGTGAATTTGGCACATGTTTTGGCCTACATAGCCCACTTTTGTACTCCCTCCGTCCCAAAATTCTTGTCTTAAATTTGTCTAAATACGGATGTATCTAGTTACATTTTAGTGTTAGATACATCCGTATCTAAACAAATGTAAGACAAGAATTTTGGGACGGAGGAATACTACTCAGATTTAGTATAAAATTTTGACCATAGATTTACCTAAGAAAATGCCAATGCATGTCACTAAAAATTACACCATTTGAAATTATGTTCAAATACGAATCCAACGATATAGTACTTAGTGACATGCGTTAACATTTTGTCAGTTAAATCTATGGTAAAATTTTGATACTAAAAAATTGGAAGAGTAAACCAGGACGGAGGTAGTACTTGCTCTTAGGGTAACCATAGAGTTACTGGAGTAGTCTAAGTTACTTTCCACTATGACAAGCCTAGGCTACTATAGTAGTACATCATAAAAACGATGCAGCTGATCACGTGAGAAAAAATACTAAAAACATTTCTTTCGGTGCAGTGCGTAGATGCAATTTTGAACACTACACTTGTCATCGTAATTTGGAAAAATTACGAAAAAATTGAGCTACGTTGTGATTACCGTTTACTTATAGGGAAGAAGTTTCACCTCGATGAGTAGCTTCTCCGTGCACGGAAAGCATGTAAGGAATCCAACAACTTGATCCAGATTGGGGCTGATAGATTTTAGTGCTAAGATCTTCACTGTGCGCATGGACTGGGTCAAGCTTGTGGGAATCATTTTCTGGAAGGCGGTCGTAAATACATCAAGAAGAAATTTAAAAATGTGAATTTCAAGAAGGCGGAGAAGAAGATGAGTGTTGTACACGAACGATTACGGGTCCAATAAAGAGTTCGGAGAATTTGGCGAGCAGTACACCAACGCTGTCAATTTCGCACGTCAATGACCCTGATTTTGTTGGACCTTCTAGATCCGATACAAGCAATCTCTTAAGGAAAGGCGCATTCTCAATGACCATAACATGGAACAGCTGGAGTGATCTCTTCCCAATTGATGTCTTGTTGCGGGGCCAGCAAGACACATAAATCCATCGTAGATTCCTCGAGGCGATGTGGAGGCTAATGAACCCGTGGATCTGCTCAAGATGAAGGTACTCGAGCGCAGTACAGCTGCGGAGCAGGTGCTCCATAGCCTTCTTCAAGATGACAACGTCGAAGAGGTCGAGCTGCTTGAGTTGAGGGAGAAGAAGGGCGGGTGCGGCATTAATCTGGGGAAGATAGCAGGAGCTGAAGCTGGCGCGGTGCATCGTTGGCGTGAGGCGGAGCGCGGACGGCGGTAGAGAGCGACATCGTCCAGCTTCAAAGTTGAGCTCCTCGAGCTGATCTAGGGTGGGGGATAAGAACCACTCGTCGAACTTGGGTTGGACCTTGCAGTTGGTACTGAACATGCGGATGTCAAGGCGTCTGGCTGGCCCAGGGTGCGATGAAAGGATCTTGGAGACTGCGACCATGCGTTTGCAATCCCCTGCGCAGAGGCAGTTGTCGACGGTGAGGTTGAGGGGTATGCAGCGCCATAGGGGGCGCCACCGCCGGGAGAGCAGGGCGGTCCGCACGCCAGATTTGGTGGGGAGGAGGCCGATGATGACGAGGAGCATGTCGTCGGGGAGGCTGCTGATGAAGTCCAGGCTCGCCAGATGCGGTTTTGGTCAAGCCGCCTCCGCTTGTTGGCTGCCTCGCCGTCCATCTCAACCGGCGGCGACACCGGTGTACATGTGTGTTGGTGTGTGTTGTGTGCTGGGTGTGCGCGAGTGCGTCCTTCTGCGCATGCCGCCGCGCAGTGGTTGTTGGGGAACGTTGCAGAAAATTAAAATTTTTCCTACGGTTTCACCAAGATCCATCTATGAGTTCATCTAGCAACGAGTCATGGGAGAGTGATTGCATCTACATACCACTTGTAGATCGCAGGCGGAAGCGTTCAATGGAACGGGATGATGGAGTCCTACTACGCCGTGATTCAGATCACCGATGACCTAGTGCTGAACGGACAGCACCTCCGCGTTCAACACACGACGGAGGCGGATGACGTCTCCTCCTTCTTGATCCAGCAAGGGGAAGGAGAGGTTGATGATGATCCAGCAGCGACGACGTGGTGGTGGATGCAGCAGAACTCGGCAGGCTTCGCTAAGCAACTACGGGAGGAGGAGGAGGTGTTGCAGGAGGAGGAGGCGCCAGGGCTTATGGGTTCGGCTGCCCTCCCTCCCTCCCTTTATATAGTGGCAAGAGAGAGGGGGCAGCCTTGCCCTTCCTCCAAGGAAGGGTGCGGCCAAGGGGGAAGGCGGCCATCCTCCCCAAGGCACCTCGGAGGTGCCTTCCCCTCTTAGGACTCTCCCCTCTCCTTGTCTCCTTGGCGCATGGGCCTCTTGGGGCTGGTGCCCTTTGCCCATATAGGCCAAAGCGCACCCCCTACAGCCCATGTGGCCCCCCGGGGCAGGTGGACCCCCCCGGTGGACCCCTGGACCCCTTTCGGCACTCCCGGTACAATACCGATAAAGTGCGAAACTTTTCCGGCGACCAAAATAAGACTTCCTATATATAAATCTTTACCTCCGGACCATTCCGGAACTCCTCGTGACGTCCGGGATCTCATCCGGGACTCCGAACAACATTTGGTTTGCTGCATACTCATATTCATACAACCCTAGCGTCACCGAACCTTAAGTGTGTAGACCCTACAGGTTCGGGAGACATGCAGACATGACCGAGACGGCTCTCCGGTCAATAACCAACAGCGGATCTGGATACCCATGTTGGCTCTACATGCTCCTCGATGATATCATCGGATGAACCACGATGTCGAGGATTCAATCAACCCCGTATACTATTCCCTTTGTCAATCAGTATTTTACTTGCCCGAGATTCGATCGTCGGTATCCCAATACTGCTCAATCTCGTTACCGCAAGTCACTTTACTAAATACCGTAATGCATGATCCCGTGACCAGACACTTGGTCACTTTGAGCTCATTATGATGATGCATTACCGAGTGGGCCCAGAGATACCTCTCCGTCATACGGAGTGACAAATCCCAGTCTCGATCCGTGTCAACCCAACAGATACTTTCGGAGGTACTTGTAGTGCACCATTATAGTCACCCAGTTACGTTGTGACGTTTGGTACACCCAAAGCACTCTTACGGTATCCGGGAGTTACACGATCTCACGGTCTAAGGAAGAGATACTTGACATTGGAAAAGCTCTAGGAAAACGAACTACACGATCTTGTGCTATGCTTAGGATTGGGTCTTGTCCATCATATCATTCTCCTAATGATGTGATCCCGTTATCAATGACATCCAATGTCCATAGTCAGGAAACCATGACTATCTGTTGATCAACGAGCTAGTCAACTAGAGGCTTACTAGGGACATGGTGTTGTCTATGTACCCACACATGTATCTGAGTTTCCTTTCAATACAATTATAGCATGGATAATAAACGATTATCGTGAACAAGGAAATATACTAATAACTAATTTATTATTGCCTCTAGGGCATATTTCCAACAGTATCCCACTTGCACTAGAGTCAATAATCTAGTCCACATCGTCATGTGATTAACACTGATAGGTCACATCACCATGTGACCAACATCCAAAGAGTTTACTAGTGTATGTAAACTAGTTCACATCATCATGTGATTAAGACTCAATGAGTTACGAGGTTTGATCATGTTTTGCTTGTGAGAGAGGTTTTAGTCAACGGTCCGAACCTTTCAGATCCGTGTGTGCTTTGCAAATTTCTAGGTCATATTGTAAACGCTGCTTCCACGCCTCCACTTGGAGCTATTCCAAATGGTTGCTCCACTATACGATCCGGTTTGCTACTCGAGTCACTTTCGGATAGGTGTTAAAGCTTGCACCGACGTAACCCTTTACGCCGAACTCTTTATTACCTCCATAATCGAGAAACATGTCCTCATTTACTCCAAGGACAATTTTGACCATTGTCCAATGATCCATTCCTGGATCATTCTTGTATCCCTTGACTGACTCATGGCAAGGCACACTTCCGGTGCGGTACACAGCATAGCATACTGTAGATCCTACGTCCAAGGCATAGGGGACGACCTTCGTCCTTTCTCTCTTTTCTACCATGGTTGAGCTTTAAGTCTTAACTTCATACCTTACATCTCAGGCAAGAACTCCTTCTTTGACTGATCCATCTTGAACACCTTCAAGATCATGTCAAGGTATATGCTCATTTGAAAGTACCATTAAGCGGTTTTGATCTATCCCTATAGATCTTGATGCTCAATGTTCAAGTAGCTTAATACAGGTTTTCACTTGAAAACACTTTTCAAATAACCCTATATGCTTTCCAGAAATTCTACATCATTTACGATCAACAATATGTCAACAACATATACTCATCAAAAATTCTATAGTGCTCCCACTCACTTCTTTGGAAATACAAGTTTCTCATAAACTTTGTATAAACCCAAAATCTTTGATCATCTTATCAAAGAGTATATTCCAACTCCGAGATGCTTACTCCGGTCCATGGAAGGATCATCGGAGCTAGCATACCTTTCAAAGCATCCTTAGGATCGACAAAACCTTTCCGATTGTATCTCATACAACCTTTCCTTACGGAAACTGGTAAGGAAACTCGTTTTGACATCCATCTGCTAGATTTCATAAATGCAGCTAATGCTAACATGATTCCGACGGACTTAAGCATCGCTACGGATGAGAAAATCTCATCGTAGTCAACTTGTGAAAAACTCTTTGCCACAAGTCGAGCTTCATAGACGGTGACATTACCGTCCACGTCCGTCTTCTTCTTAAAAATCCATTTATATCAATAGCTTGCCGATCATCGGGCAAGTCCACCAAAGTCCATGCTTTGTTCTGATACATGGATCCTATCTCGGATTTCATGGCCTCTAACCATTTGTCGGAATATGGGCCCACCATCCCTTCTCCATAGCTCGTAGGTTCATTGTTGTCTAGCAACATGACCTTCAAGACAGGATTACTTGTACCACTCAAGCAAAGACGCATCCTTGTCACCCTACGAGGTACGGTAGTGACTTGATCCAAGTTTCATGATCACTATCATAAGCTTCCACTTCAATTGGTGTAGGTGCCACAGAACAACTTCCTGTGCCCTGCTACACACACTAGTTGTAGTGACGGTTCAATAACCATATCAAGTCTCCACCATCCTCCCACTCAACTTTTTGAGACAAACTTTTCCTCGAGAAAGGACCTGATTCAAGAAACAATCCCTATTGCTTTCGGATCTGAATTAGGAGGTATACCTGTCACGCCCAATATGCGACCCTATCCAAAAGGAACTCGAAGGTCCCACCAAGGATAGACCCGCATATTGAAACGCTTTTGCAAGGTGGATATCATTACATCAACATTACATATTACATAGGGATACAACCAAGACATACAATGCCACATGAAAACAACAACATCTTACATGAGATCAACATCCGCCTACGGATGAAACATAAACAAAAACTCAAACAATATCCACCCTGCTAGCCCAGGCTGCCGACCTGGGACCTATCCCCTGATCGAAGAAGAAGCAGAAGAAGAACTCCAAAACAAGTAACATCGCTCTCACGTCATGATCATTGCGAAACCTGTACCTGCAACTGTTGGTGTAGTAATCTGTGAGCCACGAGGACTCAGCAATCCCATTACCATGGGTATCAAGACTACCAAAGCTTAATGGGAAAGGAAGGGGTAAAGTGGTGAGGTTGCAGCAGCGACTAAGCATATATGGTGGCTAACATATACGCAAATGAGAGCGAGAAGAGAATCAAAGGAACGGTCGTCAACTAGTAATGATCAAGAAGTGATCCTGCACTCCGACTTCCCCCAGACATCACCCAGAAACCGTGGTCTCCTCTCGATCAACCCAGAAAAGAGAGCCTCTCGTTTACGCACACGGTTGGTGTATATTAGAAGAGTTTGCTTCAAGTTTACTACAACCGGATATTAACAAATTCCCATCTGCCACATAACATGCGGGCGGCTCTCGAAAGTTTAAACCCTGCAGGGGTGTCCCAACTTAGCCCATGATAAGCTCTCGCGATCAACGAAGGATATTCCTTCTCCCTGGGAAGACCCGATCAGTCTCGGAATCCTGGCTACAAGACGTTTCGACAGCAATAGAACAAGACCAGCAAGACCGCCCGATGCGTCGACAATCCCGATAGGAGCTGCACATATCTCGTTCTCAGGGCAACACCGGATGAGCACACCGTACAACTAAAACCAACCCTCGAGTTTCCCCAAGGTGGCGCTACAAAGGACTCTAGTTCAGACCAACACTTAGACAAGCATTGGCCCGGGGGGGCTGAATAAAGATGACCCTTGGGTTGGCCGACCCAAGGGAAGGGTATAGGTGGTGGTGAGGCAAATGGTAAAATCAAGGTTGGGCCTTGCTGGACAAGTTTTATTCAAAGCGAACTGTCAAGGGGGTCCCATAAATCACCCAACCGCGTTAGGGACGCAAAATCCGGGAACATAATACCGATATGACGGAAACTAGTGCGGCAAGAGTGGAACAAAACACCAGGCATAAGGCCGAGCCTTCCACCCTTTACCAAGTATATAGATGCATTAATTAAATAAGAGATATTGTGATATCCCAACCAAAATCCTGTCCACCATGGAGCAATCTTCAACTTCACCTGCAACTAGCAACGCTATAAGAGGGGCTGAGCAAAGCGGTAACATAGCCAAGCAATGGTTTGGTAGGAAAGGTGACAAAGGTTAGGGGTTCATGGCAATTTGGGAGGCTTGAGCAGCAAGTGGTAGGTAAAGCAGCATAGCGATAGAACGAAGCAACTAGCATAGCAATGATAGTAGTGAGATCCAGGGTAGCGGTCATCTTGCCTGAAATCCCGCAAGGAATAAGAACGAGTCCATGAAGAAGATGAAGCCACGAAGACGAACCAAGCGTAGACGAACGAATCCTCACGATCGCAATGAAACAGGAATTATCGAGAAGAAGCACACAACATGGTAAACACACCACACATATACAAGACATGATGCTCGACCAAGCATGATGCATGACAAAGCTACATGAAACTACTCATGGCAATAGATGATGCAAACAAGAGCAACACATCAAGGCAAGTTTAAATGAGGCCGGAAACAACATATAACAATTCCGGTAAGTCCTCATATGCATATTTCGAAATTGGTCCAGATCTGAATAAACCTTATGTTCAAGTTGTTAAACAGCAAGTTAAGATGCACCACGATGATCTACACGAGATTCTAGTCAAGTTACATATAAAGTTCATTAGATTCGGAGCTACGGCCTAGAAGATATGAGCAAAACAAGTTAAACATGGCATTGATACAAAATGCATCCAAACATCACGCAAACACCTCAAAACAAGGATGCAACATGATAATATGAAACTACATGCAAAATCAAGCAAGTTTCATATAGAGCACACTCAAAACGGAGCAACGGTTCAACACATACACTCTATACAAGACATGACAACAATCTGTCCAAAACAGCAACTAGGCATATTGCAAGCATCAAAACACTATGCTACAGCATCTTCACATGATAACAAAAGGCATGGGCATGAAGTACAGGTAAAGCATGACAAAACATGAACACTGAGCTATCTCCAGAAATCACTAGAACATGCTCAAAATGACATGGCAAGATTGCAAATACTAACAGTTTCAGACTTATCAGGAAATAACATCAGGTTGCAATGTTTAGAGCTATCAAACGACATGTTACAGGAACTTATCATGGCAAAGAAAGGCATGGCATGAATCTAATAATTGCATAGAACAAAACTCCCTTACTTACCATGAGCCAAAAAGGATCAGAAGATATGATGACACCCATGTAAACATGGGAAGTTATATTACAGATTCATACATGGCAGGAACAACAATAAGTAGGCATGTTGGTGAGCTTGAACCACTCACCACAGAGAAATACATGGCATGGAAAGGCAATACACAGTAAAAAGACATGTTTATGAAGCTAATCATGGCAAGAGAAAGTTCATAGGGTGCATGTATCACTAGCAAAGCTGATGGAAAATCTGAACTTAATGTTAACAGGCTGACAGCAACATTATTTAGCAAATTTAGAGCAAGATAACAACAAGTTACATTAGGCTATAAATACAACCATGGGAATGGATGGATAGAGAATGACATGTATAACAAAACATCCTTAGTGAACATCTCCAGATTACGCATAGAATGACTTGTAGAAGCAGGTTAACATAGCATCATGATATAGCAGATTCAGACATGCAAAACAGCAACAGCAAGTACCCTACTTAACAAGCTTGATGCACTCACTACAGGAATCACAAAAATACATGGATGACACCACTGGAAATATGGCATGGCATAGTTCAAAACACATGTAAGCATCAACCTCATAGGATGCACACATCATATGCAACAAAAATGACAAATCATCAAGTTATAACAGTTTCAGCAGATTAACATCATATAGCACTCTTGCAACGATGATTCAGGCATCAAGATGAGCTCACATGAACATGATGCAATGTAAATAAATGAAGTACTCGTCGAGACGAACAATTTGACATATTACACGCACGAAACGGAGCAGTATGTAGCAAGTTATGATGCGATGAACATGGGCTAAAAATATGGCAGAAAAATGACTTAAACGAGATCGGGGTCAACCTCCGGTCCAGATCTAGGGTTCATAGCACGGTTCCCGAGGTGGCGGCGCGAGCTCGCCGGAATCCTCGCCGGAGAGGAGGGAGGTGGCCGGAGTGGAAGAAGGGGCCGGATCCGAGGCGCTCCTCGCCGGATCCGGTTGGAGGAGGCGAGGGGAGGCCGGGCGGCGCGGCGGCGGCCGGGGCCGGCGCGGGAGGCGGCAGGCGGCAGAGGGGCACGGCGCGGGGGGGCCGCCGGAGGCGAGCCGGGCGCTGGAGGCCGGGCGGCGAGGCGGCCTGAGGCCGCGCTGGGCGGGCGAGGACGGGCCCGCGGCGGGCGGGCGGCGGCCCCGTGGGCCCTGGCGGCGGAGGAGAGAGAGGGGGCCGGCGACGCGACGTGGCGGCCTGCGATTCGTCGGGGGCGGCGGGCGGACATGTCCGGCGCGCGGAGGAAGAAAGGGGCTAGGGTTTGGGGTAGAATTGATCCGCAAATTTCGGGGGAGGGGCTAATTTATAGGTAGAGGGAGCTAGGAGAGTCCAAATGAGGAGCGGTTTTCGGCCACGCTCTCGTGATCGCACGACGGAGAGCTGGGAGGGGAGTTTGATGGGTTTTGAGCCTCTTTGGAGGGGTTTTGTGCTGCAACACAAAGAGGTCTTTGCGGTTACCCGGTTTACCGTTGGAGTATCAAACGACCTCCAAATGGCACGAAACTTGACAGGCGGTCTACCGGTGCTATACCAAGGCCGCTTGGCAAACCTCGGTCCATTCCGAGACCGTTTAACACCCGCACACGAAAAGAGGCAAAAGGGGGCGCCGGGGAACATAGGAGTGCCGGATTGGAAAACGGACAACGGGGAAAATGCTCGGATGCATGAAACGAACACGTATGCAAAATGAAATGCACATGATGACATGGCAAAATGCAACACGCAAGCAAATGACAAGGCAACGACGGCGAATAACTGGCAGACACCTGGCGCATCGAATCCGGGGCGTTACAACACTCCTCCACTAAGAAGAGATCTCGTCCCGAGATCTTAGGACCGAGACGGAAGAGAAAAGGGATGAGGTGAAATAAGAACTCAAGATAAGAAGCAAAGAATCGAGAGCACTTGAGAAGAAGAGAGGAACGACGAGAATGACGGGAATCAAATGCTCATGGAAACATGATAGACTCTGAAAGCACTCCTGTTAGAACGAGATAAGAAACGAATAAGACTGAAAGGATTTAGGCAGCACTCCGGTTGAAAATGGAAGGAATAGAATATGAACTTGAGAGGATTGAATGATACCTGATGAAGACAAGACACAAAACCTCCGGAAAGAATTAAAAGAGTTGAATGAAAAGAACGGAGAAGAAAATGACAACTTGTGTCATGAATGAAATAGAAAGCAACCTTAAAAGAAAAGATTGAATGGAGTTGTTGAGAAAATTCAACAACGAAAAGAATAAGCTTGTCGTGGACTTATGGATAACATCTCAGAAAATATGAGGTGATAACCAGCCGCAAACGGAAATGATTGAATAGCTGAGAAGAACGAAAGAATGCAAAACTCCACTTCAAAAGAAAAAAGAAGAATTAATTACACTTCGAGACGCGAGAAGACAGATACTTGAATTCCACCAACAAAATCTTGATGAACTCTTGGGAGAATGAATTAAATCATGAAGATCCACCATGAAGAACTCCGATAACAAAATGATGATGAGATAGAATGAAGGATGAAGGAATAAGATGAGCCTTGCGATGATTTAGATAGAGGTTCCGACGAAAAGGCGGAGAAATTTGAACTCCGGAAAAGAAAAGATGAAAACACTTGGAACTAGAATTTATTCATCAATAACAAACTCCAAAGGAAGGGATTACTCACTTGGATGAAATAAGAATAAGATTTATTGTATGCTTATCCTTCATCAAATTAAATTGATGACAAGCAATGGATTTTGCATACTACTTATTCTTCTTGAAAAATAATTGAGAAGTGACATGTCGCAAACTTGAGAAAGTCTTCATGAACCACCGGTAGGATTGAAAAGAACGAATGGATTAATATGATAACAAGGAAAAGAATCTTGAACGAACCACCGTAAGAAATGAAAATGAACGAAGAAAAGAGAAAGAATCGCCGGGAAGAATTAGAAAAGCACGAAGATACTTGAGGGAATTTAAAGAAAAGAGATCGAAGAGATCACAAACTGATTAACGAATGCTTGAACGCAGCACCGGAAGAATATTGAGACGAACGAAGGGGCACGGATATAGAATAATTGGAGAACGACTTTGAAAACTTGGAACGAAGCAATATTCTGAAAAGATGGCCTCCGGATGATCGAGACGGCAAAAACAACTCCTGAAATACTCCGGATGGATGAAAAGAATTGCACGACTGGAAACAATTAGATAGGATAACATCGAGCTAGCACCATGAATCTCCGGGAGAACGTACAAGATTTAAGAGAAATTCTTCTTCGGTCTTCAAATGACGACGGAAATCACCCCCAAAATTACCGAGGTACTCAGGGAGAATGAAAAGCGAAGAGGTTGAGCCCATAATGAAAAGAATTTGAAAGAGATCTTGGGAAGGCGTCTGACTGATGAAATTCATTCTTACGTCAAACTTCAAAAGAACTTTAGAATAACTCCGGAATAATTAGAAGAGTCAGGTAAGATCCTGGGAAAAGACCTGTGGGTTAGGGCCCACTGAAATAGAACACCGTTGGAAAGGGATGTTGAACAGATAGATGATGCACCGGAACAATTGATATATTTGAATGAGGTGACAACCTCGAATTAATTAGAACACAGACGAATCTCCTGATATGTCTTCCGAACTCCGGAATGATAAACTGGCGAGAGGCGAACGAGCAAAGAGAACACTTGAGCCGAGGAAAAAAATATGATCAACACCGAAAAACTTGAATTGAATCCACCGGGGAAGAAAAAGAGATGATGAATGTCGAACGAGACGAGAATTCACCGGTTGAAATGATTGAGGGAAGACTGAAGAGACTCCACACGAATGGAATTGATGCTCGAAAGAGATTCAAGCTCCGGGAAGAAAAAGGGTGGGAGGGCAGGAAAACAAAGGCAACTTGGAAGGGGAAACCGACGAATATCTTGAAGAGAAAACACCGGTTGAAGAAAGCAACGGCTTCACACGAGTAGGATGGATACTCGATTACGGGCTCCGGTTCCGAGAGGAAGAAGGGAGGGCGGGTGGGAAAAGAAAAAAACTGGGGATTGAACTCAAAGATGAAGAGGCTCGAGTCAACTTGACGGGAAAAACACCGGATGAAAAGAGCTGAGAGCCAACGATCGGAAAACCAACTGCGTGAACCTAAATAAAAATTTGAAGGGGAAGAGAAGTAATTCAAAACACCTACGTCAAGATTCCTGACCAGAGCGACGAAGGGGCTGAGGAGTAAAAGAATTCCTACTCTCTGATATAGCTAGACTCCGAAAACCAGTTTTCTTCTAGACTCAACAACGGCCAAACTACACGATCAATCAAGGGGGCTCCTAGGGTCGGTCGAGGCTCTGATACCAACTTGTCACGCCCAATATGCGACCCTATCCAAAAGGAACTCAAGGTCCCACCAAGGATAGACCATATATTGAAACGATTTTGCAAGGTGGATATCATTACATCAACATTACATATTACATAGGGATACAACCAAGACATACAATGCCACATGAAAACAACAACATCTTACATGAGATCAACATCCGCCTACGGATGGAACATAAACAGAAACTCAAACAATATCCACCCTGCTAGCCCAGGCTGCCGACCTGGAATCTATCCCCTGATCGAAGAAGAAGCAGAAGAAGAACTCCAAAACAAGTAACATCGCTCTTACGTCATGATCATCGCGAAACATGTACCTGCAACTGTTGGTGTAGTAATCTGTGAGCCACGAGGACTCAGCAATCCCATTACCATGGGTATCAAGACTACCAAAGCTTAATGGGAAAGGAAGGGGTAAAGTGGTGAGGTTGCAGCAGCGACTAAGCATATATGGTGGCTAACATATGCAAATGAGACCGAGAAGAGATTCAAAGGAACGGTCGTCAACTAGTAATGATCAAGAAGTGATCCTGAACTCCTACTTACGTCAGACATCACCCAGAAACCGTGTTCTCCTCTCGATCAACCCCGAAAAGAGACACTCACGGTTACGCTTTACACGGTTGGTGTATTTTAGAAGAGTTTACTTCAAGTTTACTACAACCGGATATTAACAAATTCCATCTGCCACATAACCGCGGCACGGCTCTCGAAAGTTTAAACCTGCAGGGTGTCCCAACTTAGCCCATGATAAGCTCTCGCGATCAACGAAGGATATTCCTTCTCCACAGGAAGACCCGATCAGTCTCGAAATCCGGCTACAAGACATTTCGACAAAGAATAGAAGAAGACCAGCAAGACCGCCCGATGCGTGACAATCCCGATAGGAGCTGCACATATCTCGTTCTCGTGGCAACACCGGATGAGCACACCGTACAACTAAAACCAACCCTCGAGTTTCCCCAAGGTGGCGCTGCAAAGGACTCTAGTTCGGACCAACACTTAGACAAGCATTGGCCCGGGGGGGCTGAATAAAGATGACCCTTGGGTTGGCCGACCCAAGGGAAGGGTATAGGTGGTGGTGAGGCAAATGGTAAAACCAAGGTTGGGCCTTCTTTGGACAAGTTTTATTCAAAGCGAACTGTCAAGGGGGTCCCATAAATCACCCAACAGCGTTAGGGACGCAAAATCCGGGAACATAATACCGATATGACGGAAACTAGGGCGGCAAGAGTGGAACAAAACACCAGGCATAAGGCCGAGCCTTCCACCCTTTACCAAGTATATAGATGCATTAATTAAATAAGAGATATTGTGATATCCCAACCAAAATCCTGTCCACCATGGAGCAATCTTCAACTTTACGTGCAACTAGCAACGCTATAAGAGGGGCTGAGCAAAGCGGTAACATAGCGAAGCAATGGTTTGCTAGGAAAGGTGACAAAGGTTAGGGGTTCATGGCAATTTGGGAGGCTTGAGCGACAAGTGGTAGGTAAAGCGGCATAGCGATAGAACGAAGCAACTAGCATAGCAATGATAGTAGTGAGATCCGGGGTAGCGGTCATCTTGCACGAAATCCCGCAAGGAAGAAGAACGAGTCCATGAAGAAGATGAAGCCATGAAGACGAACCAAGCGTGAGCGAGCGAATCCTCACGATCGCAACGAAACGGGAACTATCGAGAAGAAGCACACAACATGGTAAACACACCACACATATACAAGACATGATGCTCGACCAAGCATGATGCATGACAAAGCTACATGAAGCTACTCATGGCAAGAGATGATGCAAACAAGAGCAACACATCAAGGCAAGTTTAAATGAGGCCGGAAACAACATATAACAATTCCGGTAAGTCCTCATATGCATATTTCGAAATTGGTCCAGATCTCCAGAACAAGAGCAACACATCAAGACAAAACATGAACACTGAGCTATCTCCAGAAATCACTAGAAAATGCTCAAAATGACATGGCAAGATTGCAAATACTAACAGTTTCAGACTTATCAGGAAATAACATCAGGTTGCAATGTTTAGAGCTATCAAACGACATGTTACAGGAACTTATCATGGCAAACAAAGGCATGGCATGAATCTAATAATTGCATAGAACAAAAGTCCCTTACTGACCATGAGCCAAAAAGGATCAGAAGATATGATGGCACCCATGTAAACATGGCAAATTATATTACAGATTCATACATGGCAGGAACAACAATAAGTAGGCATGTTGGTGAGCTTGAATCACTCACCACAGAGCAATACATGGCATGGCAAGGCAACCCACAGTAAAAAGACATGTTTATGAAGCTAAGCATGGCAAGAGCAAGTTCATAGGGTGCATGGATCACTAGCAAAGCTCATGGCAAATCTGAACTTAATGTTAACAGGCTGACAGCAACATTATTTAGCAATTTGGAGCAAGATAACAACAAGTTACAGTAGGCTATAAATGCACCCATGGGCATGGACGGATAGAGCATGACATGTATAACAAAACATCCTTAGTGAACATCTCCAGATTATGCATATAATGACTTGTAGAAGCAGGTTAACATAGCATCATGATATAGCAGATTCAGACATGCAAAAAAGCAACAGCAAGTACCCTACTTAACAAGCTTGATGCACTCACTACAGGAATCACAAAAATACATGGATGATACCACTGTAAAGATGGAATGACATAGTTAAAAACACATGTAGACATCAACCTCATAGGATGCACACATCAAATGCAACAAAAATGACAAATTATCAAGTTATAACAGTTTCAGCAGGTTAACATCATATAGCACTGTTGCAACGATTATTCAGGCATCAAGATGAGCTCAAATGAACCTGACGCAATGTAATGAAATGAAGTACTCATCGAGGCGAACAATTCGACATATTACACGCACGAAACGGAGCAGTATGCAGCAAGTTATGATGCGATGAACATGGGCTAAAAATATGGCAGAAAAATGACTTAAACGAGATCGGGGTCAACCTCCGGTCCAGATCTAGGGTTCATGGCACGGTTCCCGAGGTGGCGGCGCGAGCTCGCCGGAATCCTCGTCGGAGAGGAGGAGGTGGCGGAGTGGAAGAAGGGCCGGATCCGAGGCGCCTCGCCGGATCCGTTGGAGGAGGCGAGGGGAGGCGGGCGAGCGGGCCGGAGAGGCGTGGCGCTGGCGGGCGGGCGGCCGGGCCGCGGGAGGCGGTATGCAGCAGAGGGGCACGGGCGCTGGGGGCCGCCGGAGGCGAAGCCGGGCGCTGAGCTCGCTGGGCGGCGAGGCGGCTGAAGGCGGGCGAGAGGACGGCGGCGAAGCGCCGGCCCCGCGGGCTGGCGGGCGAAGGAGAGAGGGGGCAGCGGCGTGACATGGCGGCCTGCGATTCGTCGGGCGTGGGAGCGGACATGTCGGCGCCGAGGCGTAACGATGTCCGCCTTGGAGGAAGAAAGGGGCTAGGGTTTGGGGTAGAATTGATCCGCAAATTTCGGGGAGGGCTAATTTATAGGTAGAGGGAGCTAGGAGAGTCCAAATGAGGAGCGGTTTTCGGCCACGCGATCGTGATCGAACGACCGAGAGCATGGAGGGGGTTTGGATGGGTTTTGGGCCACTTTGGAAGGGGTGTTGGGCTGCACACAAAAGAGGCTTTTGCGGTTACCCGGTTAATCGTTGGAGTATCAAACGACCTCCAAATGGCACCAGCTGGACAGCAGATCTACGGTGTTATACCAAGGCCGCAGCAAACCTCGGTCCATTCCGAGACCGTTTAACACCCGCACACGAAAAGAGGCAAAAGGCGGCAGGGAACATAGGAGTGCCGGATTGGAAAAGCGGACAACGGGGAAAATGCTCGGATGCATGAAACGAACACGTATGCAAAATGAAATGCACATGATGACATGGCAAAATGCAACACGCAAGCAAATGACAAGGCAACGACGGCGAATAACTGGCAGACACCTGGCGCATCGATTCCGAGGCGTTACAATACCCAACTGTTTTGGGTGTCCTATGAAGATGCATTTTATCCGCTTTGGGTTCGAGCTTATCAACCTGAAAAATTTTCACATAAGCGTCGCAACCCCAAACTTTTAAGAAACGACAACTTAGGTTTCTCCAAACCATAGTTCAAACAGGGTCGTCTCAATAGAATTACGTGGTGCCCTATTAAAGTGAGTGCGGTTGTCTCTAATGCCTAACCCATGAACGATAGTGGTAATTCGATAAGAGACATCATGGTACGCACCATATCTAATAGGGTGCAACTATGATGTTCGGACACACCATCACATTATGGTGTTCGGTGCGGTATTAAGCGTGAGACAATTTCCACTATCTCTTAATAGCGTGCAAAGCTCGTAACTCAGATACTCATCTCTATGATCATATCATAGACATTTTATCCTCTTGTCACGATGATCTTTAACTTCACTCTGAAATTACTTGAACCATTCAATAATTCAGACTTGTGTTTCATCAAGTAAATATACTCGGTATCTACTCAAATCATCTCGTGAAGTAAGAACATAGCGATATCCCTGCGTGCCTCGGCATTCATTGGACTGCACACATCAAAATGTATTACTTCCAACAAGTTGCTTTCTTGTTCCATTTCACTGAAAAACGAGGCTTTAAGTCATCTTGCCCATGTGGTATGATTTGCATGTCTCAAGTGATTCAAAATCAAGTGAGTCCAAACGGTCCATTTGCATGGAGTTTCTTCATGCATATACACCAATAGACATGGTTTGCATGTCTCAAACTTTTCAAAAACGAGTGAGTCCAAAGATCCATCAACATGGAGCTTCTTCATGCGTTCTATACCAATATGACTCAAATGGCGATTACCACAAGCAGGTGGTACTATCATTACTATCTTATATCTTTTGGCATGAAAATGTGTATCACTACGATCGACATTCAATAAACCATTCCTTTAGGTGCAAGACCATCGAAGGTATTATTCAAATAAATAGAGTAACCATTATTCTCCTTAAATGAATAACCGTATTGCGATAGACATAATCCAATCATGTCTATGCTCAACGCAATCACCAAATGACAATTATTCCGGTTTAATACTAATCTTGATGGTAGAGGGAGCGTGCGATGTTTGATCAAATCAAACTTGGAAACACTTCCAACACATATCGTCGACTCACCTTTAGCTAGTCTCCGTTTATTTCGTAGCTCTTTTATTTCGAGTTACTAACACTTAGCAACCGAACCGGTATCTTAATACCCTGGTCTAGGAGTACTAGTAAAGTACACATTAACATAATGTATATCCAATATACTTCTATCGACCTTGCCAGCCTTCTCATCTACCAAGTATCTAGGGTAATTCTGCTCCGATGGTTGTTCCCCTTATTACGAAGCACTTAGTCTCGGGTTTGGGTTCAACCTTGGGTTTCTTCACTAGAGCAGCAGCTGATTTGCCGTTTCATGAAGTATCCCTTCTTTCCCTTGCCCTTCTTGAAGCTAGTGGTTTCACCAACCATCAACAATTGATGCTCCTTCTTGATTTCTACTTTCGCGGTGTCAAACATCGTGAATACCTCAAGGATCATCATATCTATCCACGATATGTTATAGTTCATCACGAAGCTATAGCAGCTTGGTGGCAATGACTTTGGAGAAACATCACTATCTCATCCGGAAGATCAACTCCCACTCGATTCAAGTGATTGTTGCACTCGAGACAATCGAGCACAAGCTCAACGATTGAGCTTTTCTCCCTTAGTTTGCAGGCTAAGAAAATCGTCGCAGGTCTTATACCTTTTGACGTGGGCACAAGCCTGAAATCCCAATTTCAGCCCTCGAAACATCTTATATGTTTCGAGAAACGTCTTTGGTGCCTCTACTCTAAACCATTTAACTGAACTATCACGTAGTTATCAAAAGCGTGTATGTCCGATGTTCGCAACATCCATGCATTTGACGTTTGGGGTTCAGCACACTGAGCGGTGCATTAAGGACATAAGCTTTCTACTGTCCGCATAATCGCTACTGTCAACTTTCAACTATATTTTCTCTAGGAACATATCTAAACAGTGGGACTAAAGCGCGAGCTTACGATATAATTTGCAAAGATCTTTTGACTATGTTCAGGATAATTAAGTTCATCTCATGAACTCCCACTCAGATAGACATCCCTCTAGTCATCTAAGTGATTACATGATCCGAGTCAACTATGTTGTGTCCGATCATCACGTGAGACGGACCAGTCATCATCGGTGAACATCTTCATGTTGATCGTATCTACTATACGACTCATGCTCGACCTTTCGGTCTCTTGTGTTCCGAGGCCATGTCTGTACATGCTAGGCTCGTCAAGTCAACCTAAGTGTTTCGCGTGTAAATCTGGCTTACACCCGTTGTATGTGAACGTAAGGATCTATCACACCCGATCATCACGTGGTGCTTGAAGCATTTAACTTTAGCAACGGTGCACAGTTAGGGAGAACACTTTCTTGAAATTGTTATGAGGAATCATCCTATTTGCTACCGTCGTTCTAAATAAACAAGATGCATAAACATAATAAACATCACATGCAATTATATATAGTAGTGACATGATATGGCCAATTTCATATAGCTCCTTTGATCTCCATCTTCGGGGCTCCATGATCATCCTGTCACCGGCATGACACCATGATCTCCATCATCATGATCTCCATCATCGTGTCTTCATGAAGTTGTCACGCCAACGACTACTTCTACTTCTATGGCTAACGTTTAGCAATAAAGTAAAGTAATTTACATGGCGTTCTTCAATAACACGCAGGTCATACAAAAAAATAAAGACAACTCCTATGGCTCCTGCCGGTTGTCATACTCATCGACATGCAAGTCGTGATTCCTATTACAAGAACATGATCTCATACATCACATATATCATTCATCATTCATCACAACTTTGGCCATATCATATCACAAAACACTTGCTGCAAAAACAAGTTAGACGTCCTCTAATTGTTGTTGCAAGTTTTACGTGGCTGCAATAGGGTTCTAGCAAGAACGTTTTCTTACCTACGTGAAAGCCACAACGTGATTTGTCAACTTCTATTTACCCTTCATAAGGACCCTTTTCATCGAATCCGCTCCAACTAAAGTGGGAGAGACAGACACCCGCTAGCCACCTTATGCAACTAGTGCATGTCAGTCGGTGGAACCAGTCTCACGTAAGCGTACGTGTAAGGTCGGTCCGGGCCGCTTCATCCCACAATGCTGCTGAAGCAAGCAAAGACTAGTAGCACTACTGGAATCTGGCACTTTGCCATCTGCCATGGCAGATGGCAAAGACATGTTCGGCGGATGGCAAAGGCTTTGCCATCAGCCAGCAGATGGAAAACAGTCGTGCGAAACCACGCCGGTAAAAGGCTTCTTTGCCATCTGGCCGGCGATGGCAAAAGAGCTAATAACTTTGCCATCTGGCGGCAGATGGCAAAGCCTCTTAACGGGTTAGCTCCGTCGAGAGGTTAACGGCATACTTTGCCATCACCAAATAGATGGCAAAGGTTGCACTCTTTGCCATCACCAAATAGATGGCAAAGGTTTAGCTCTTTGCCATCACCAAATAGATGGCAAAGGTTTAGCTCTTTGCCATCGACCAAATAGATGGCAAAGGATGCAGGCTCTTTTCCATCTGCCAGCAGATGGCAAAGTGACTATATTGCCCCATTTAATTTTGTTTTTTCTTATATCAATTCATTTTCACAGAAATCAAACACAAATATATTTATACGACCAATATAGCATATTCAACACATATTACCAATAGTCATGAACACATATGTATCCAACACATGTTACCAATAGTAGCAAGTTTCATCCGTACATATACATAGTTTCATCAATATTACACAGTTTCATCCATAGGTAGCAAGTTTCACAAGGTCAAAACAAAAACTAAATACAAGAACTCCATCAACCCAAGCTTCCGTGATCTTAAGCAAATCTGTAAAATGGGAAAGAAGAAAGTTAGAAGAAGAAGATTATTATGATGCATCTTGAAACTTTTTGAAGAGACTTTGATGAATGAATGACTTACTACAAATGTAGAGTATCATTTTGGAAATGTGATTTGCGTTTGCTTAGAAGCATCACACTTCAGTGGTAAATTTCATTTCCTTCTTATCGCTCAGAAGCATCACACTTCAGTGGAAAATTTCATTTCTTTCTTATCACACCTCATGAATTTTTACAACTTGGTATGCTAATTTTCCCGCGGCAACGCGGAAATGTGATTTGCGTTTGCTTAGAAGCATCACACTTCAGTGGTAAATTTCATTTCATCACACTTCAGTGGAAAATTTCATTTCTTTCTTATCACACCTCATGAATTTTTACAACTTGGTATGCTAATTTTCCCATGACAACCTTGTGGTTGATATCTAGTTTCTTAAGCATATTATGTCATTTTAGAGTTAGCTAAGCATATTAAGTCATTTTGGAGGAAAAGATGCTAAGTATAAGTCATTTTAGAGCTATTCTAGGTTAAATAGGTCATTTTTAAGCTAGCTAAGCATATTAAGTCATTTTGAAGGAAACAATGCTAAGTATAGGTCATTTTAGAGCTATCCTAGGTTAAATAGGTCATTTTGGAGCTAATTAAGCTTATTATGTAATTTTTGAACTAGCTAAGCATATTAAGTCATTTTGGAGGAAAAATGCTAAGTATAGGTCATTTTAGAGCTAGCCTAGGTTGAATAGGTCATTTTGAAGCTAAGTAAGGTTATTATGTCATTTTGGAGCTAGCTAAGCATATGAAGTCATTTAGGACCTAAAATATGTCATTTCTTAAGCATACTATATCATTTTAGAGCTAGCTAAGCATATTAAGTCTTTTTGAGGAAAAGATGCTAAGTATAGGTCATTTTAGAGCTATCCTAGGTTAAATAGATCATTTTATGCTAGCTAAGCATATTAAGTCATTTTGAAGGAAACAATGCTAAGTATAGGTCATTTTAGAGCTATCCTAGGTTAAATAGGTCATTTTGGAGCTAATTAAGCTTATTATGTAATTTTTGAACTAGCTAAGCATATTAAGTCATTTTGGAGGAAAAAATGCTAAGTATAGGTCATTTTAGAGCTAGCCTAGGTTGAATAGGTCATTTTGAAGCTAAGTAAGGTTATTATGTCATTTTGGAGCTAGCTAAGCATATGAAGTCATTTAGGACCTAAAATATGTCATTTCTTAAGCATACTATATCATTTTAGAGCTAGCTAAGCATATTAAGTCTTTTTTAAGGAAAAGATGCTAAGTATAGGTCATTTTAGAGCTATCCTAGGTTAAATAGGTCATTTTTATGCTAGCTAAGCATATTAAGTCATTTTGAAGGAAACAATGCTAAGTATAGGTCATTTTAGAGATATCCTAGGTTAAATAGGTCATTTTGGAGCTAATTAAGCTTATTATGTAATTTTTGAACTAGCTAAGCATATTAAGTCATTTTGGAGGAAAAAATGCTAAGTATAGGTCATTTTAGAGCTAGCCTAGGTTGAATAGGTCATTTTGAAGCTAAGTAAGGTTATTATGTCATTTTGGAGCTAGCTAAGCATATGAAGTCATTTAGGACCTAAAATATGTCATTTCTTAAGCATACTATATCATTTTAGAGCTAGCTAAGCATATTAAGTCTTTTTGAGGAAAAGATGCTAAGTATAGGTCATTTTAGAGCTATCCTAGGTTAAATAGATCATTTTATGCTAGCTAAGCATATTAAGTCATTTTGAAGGAAACAATGCTAAGTATAGGTCATTTTAGAGCTATCCTAGGTTAAATAGGTCATTTTGGAGCTAATTAAGCTTATTATGTAATTTTTGAACTAGCTAAGCATATTAAGTCATTTTGGAGGAAAAAATGCTAAGTATAGGTCATTTTAGAGCTAGCCTAGGTTGAATAGGTCATTTTGAAGCTAAGTAAGGTTATTATGTCACTTTGGAGCTAGCTAAGCATATGAAGTCATTTAGGACCTAAAATATGTCATTTCTTAAGCATACTATATCATTTTAGAGCTAGCTTAGCATATTAAGTCTTTTTTTAGGAAAAGATGCTAAGTATAGGTCATTTTAGAGCTATCCTAGGTTAAATAGGTCATTTTTATGCTAGCTAAGCATATTAAGTCATTTTGAAGGAAACAATGCTAAGTATAGGTCATTTTAGAGATATCCTAGGTTAAATAGGTCATTTTGGAGCTAATTAAGCTTATTATGTAATTATTGAACTAGCTAAGCATATTAAGTCATTTTGGAGGAAAAATGCTAAGTATAGGTCATTTTAGAGCTAGCCTAGGTTGAATAGGTCATTTTGAAGCTAAGTAAGGTTATTATGTCATTTTGGAGCTAGCTAAGCATATGAAGTCATTTAGGACCTAAAATATGTCATTTCTTAAGCATACTATATCATTTTAGAGCTAGCTAAGCATATTAAGTTCTTTTTCAGGAAAATATGCTAAGTATAGGTCATTTTAGAGCTATCCTAGGTTAAATAGGTCATTTTTATGCTAGCTAAGCATATTAAGTCATTTTGAAGGAAACAATGCTAAGTATAGGTCATTTTAGAGCTATACTAGGTTAAATAGGTCATTTTGGAGCTAATTAAGCTTATTATGTAATTTTTGAACTAGCTAAGCATATTAAGTCATTTTTGAGGAAAAAATGCTAAGTATAGGTCATTTTAGAGCTAGCCTAGGTTGAATAGGTCATTTTGAAGCTAAGTAAGGTTATTATGTCATTTTGGAGCTAGCTAAGCATATGAAGTCATTTAGGACCTAAAATATGTCATTTCTTAAGCATACTATATGGAGGAAAAAATGCTAAGTACATGATTATGTCGCTATTATCCATATGGCAGAGAACCCGGCCGACATGACTAGTCATAGAACCAAGGTGGCACAAATGTATGAGGACAGCATACATGACCCGACAATGCATGTGTCGGTCATCGGCGAGTGCAACCAAGTCGTAGCAAGCTACAAGGACTTCGGTGATACACCGTGACATTTCCCGTGAGGACGGAACCTGAGAGCAAAGAAGGACACATGCCGGTCAATCCATGTGTTCCAGAGCGATAGCGAACTACCATGGCTCGGTGGAAGCACTAGGAGGCATTTCCCTATATGGAAGGCTACCAAAGGCACACGACTAGGTGTGAATCCCACACATACAATGCATTTCAAACATACACACATTATGCACGATATGTCTAGATATATACAACATGGCATCACAACAAAACTCTATTAAGCAAAACACTTGGGACACTTACCGTCATCACGGAGGTGTAGGTGTAGGTGTAGGTGTAGGACCGGTCGCGCCCGGTGGCAGACGGAGAAGGATCGGTCGATGCTTGTCGGGAGTTACGCTGCACCAAAGATTATTTCCAATGTATCGTTAGCATGATGCAACTCAAATGTGAAGACTAGTAACTAATGACCGTTCAAATGAAACTCACCGTGCCCGTCGGAGCAATGACTGGCATCGGCGGAGGGGTCTGGCCGTTCTTCTCGCACATGGACTGCACATTTGGTTTTGACGAGTCAGCCATATTAGTTACTAATGAAAGGAACATTGCGTGCATGATTTAGCTAATATGCAGAAGAAACTTACCACGAAGAGCTCGTACACGGCCCGTTAGCCAAGTCGTTCCGGTTCCTCTCCTCCTCCAACAGCCTAGCCGTCCTCTCCTCATTCTCCCAGTCCCTCTCCGCCAACTGCCGGTCCCTCTCCTCAAAAGCAGCCTGGGTCTTCACTCTCTCTCCCTCAATAGCAGCCTGCAACACCACTCGTTAGCATTGTAATCATCGATGACCGCAAACACAATGTAATGGAGGAAAGGCTATTGAGTCCGTATAATTAACAAACCTGGAATTCGATTTCCACTGGTCGTAAACGACGCGGTATCTCAGGATCAGAGCTGGCCTGGCGCTTCTTGATCTGCGGGAGAGTGCTACTACAACGTATCAGTCCATTACCAATGGCTAACGAGCCATGGGACCTCCCGCCACCAGATATCATCACCAGCTCTGGATCAAGAGGCGGCTCGGGTTAAAGTCCGGCCCTTTCCTTGCCTTCCCTCGCTTAACGTCTTGCACCATCTTGTGGTGGGAGGCCTCGTTCTTTGAAGTTCTTTGCATTTTCAAGGTCGACTCGAGAGAATGCCTTGGCCTTCTTATGCGGTGCAATATTGGACATGCCATAGAGGTCGAACAGCTCGCACTTTGGAGCCTTGTTGTGTTTTGACTAAAAGAGAGGAGCAGTATTAGTTAAGGAGTCAAGCTAGCACAAAGAATGAATTTGCATGAATCATGAAGCAAACCACACATACCCAGTTTTTCCCGTACCCATGTAGGTCGACGCTGCCTAGATGGTGTGGCACACCTTTCATTTTGAAACGCTTCTCCTTTGCTATGTTGTGGGCGACGCGCCATTGGGGAGAGCACCACTCATCCACCAACACCTCCCAGCAGTCCATCTTGTCCGCACACCATCTCGGAGGCACCTAAGTTAAGCAAGAGAAATTTGAGCGCTACGCCTATGAAGCAAATCAAGGAAACTAAGTACAAGGCCTTAAGAATAGGTAATTACCTTCATGTACTTCTCCTTACTCGAGATACTTGTCCGGCACTTCTCTTTTCTCCTCCTAATACCGGTCTGTGCTAAGTAGTCTCGAACAACTGCGTCCCGAGCCTCGTGGCCGAAAGTTTCCAAGTAGGCGCTTGCACTCGGCGTCGATAACCCGAGCCGCCGCCTCCTCCTGTCCCTCAGCACACCTGTAGAAGGTCTGCAATCAAACAAGAAAACACGGATTAGAAGGTCTGCAATCAAACAAGAAAACACATGTAGAAGGTATGCAATCAAAGAAGAAAACACAACGTAAATGGCAAAGGAGAAATTACCCAAAACGTGGCGATCACAATGTCGGCCACCGTGTCGCACTCGACATCGCCGACCCTATGCTCGGCGGGGCCGGGCAGCCAAGTAGTGCTCCCAGGTCATTCCTAGCTCGGAACCCGGCCCTCACCGGCAACGTGACTCCACCCCGGGAAGCACTGGCGACAAATCACACCAAGGACAGTGTTGGGCCTGCGGACACCATCTTCGTGTGTCCAAGAACTTCAGTATGACAAGGCCAACGCATTAGATATTCGAAGAAACGTCAAGGCAAAAGGTTAAAAAAATAGTAAATGCACTTACTTCTCCCCGTTAGGCGCAATCAACCACCTCACGGTGGGGGTCGCTGGGTGGTGGGAGCTTTATGCGACCACGCTGTTAGACTTTGCGCCCTCAACCCACTCACCCTCGCTATAGCTATCAGGACTATTGTCTCCACCCCGAACACAACCATGTGCACTCGACTCCGACTCAGCGTGACCCCGGCTGAGCTCCGGAGTCTCGTGGAGCGAAGACTCGGCAGCCCGAGGCTCCGACTCAGCGTGACCCCGTCTGAGCTCCGGAGTCTCGTGGGGCGAAGACTCGGCAGCCCGAGGCTCGTCGTCGGCCCGAGGCTCGTCGGCCGTAGGCGCGTCTGCCATAGACGGGTCCACCTCAGATGGCTCGATCTCAGACGGAGCAGCCCTGTGGTCGGGTGACTCAGCTGGGGGTGGCGGCGAGGAAGGCGTGGCAGCCTTCCTACCTCTCCCGACGCCACGTCCACCTCTAGCAGCCTTCTCCTTCTTACCCCTCGACCTCTCCCGGCCGAAGAAGAAGCGACCGTCACTTGGACTCTGCAAACTGAGATCTAGCGCTCTCCGGAGGCTATGGGGGAATGGAACTACCCCTCCCACCACGCCGAGGTAGGAGCCCGGAGCGCTCTCGACCCGCCCACCATACATCAACACTGGAATGACAAAGAGTAAACGAAATTAGTACAACATAAAAAATGAATACGACATGAATAATAATATGTATATAAATTCATTTTAGAGGAATAAATGCTAAGTATAGCTCATTTTAGAGCTATCCTAGGTTAAAGTCATTTTGAGCTAATTAAGGTTGTTATGTCATTTTTGAGCTAGCTAAGCATACAAATTCATTTTGGAGGAATAAATGCTAAGTATAGCTCATTTTAGAGCTAGCTAGGTTAAAATTTGAACTAATTAATAATATATATGTATATAATAATAATGGAATACGACATGAACTATAATATTAATCTTCATCGTCATCATTAATAAATGCATCATCATAAATGCAGTATATGCTTCGGGGTCAATAAATGCATCATCCTCATCACTATCAGTAATGACGTGATCATCATCATCATCAACATCTGGAAGGCCTCCTGCATGTAATCGTTCAAGCATTGACAGGTCATCCACAGCAGTAACCTCTTCTTGTTCCGGCTCTTCTTGTTCCTGCTCAGGCTCGGATTCACTGCCGCTGTCTACTTGAATGTTATGAGGTGAGCCCGGTTCTTGAAAGCGTTTTTGGAAAGACGTGTTTCTTGGAACAATTCTCCTTCATATGTATGCGGATTAACGTGAGGTTCATAATCCTCTTCATTGGGGGGAGGTGGTCTAACACGTGGCGGCACTTCATAAACGACATCCCAACCTTCGAGATTTGGATCACTTTGGCAGGCCCACGGTAGATAGAAAACTTGGGTTGCCTGTTGAGACGTAATATAGACATCGGGAACATCCAAATGGGTGCTTTGTTTGATTTCGACTAGCCCTAGATGTTCATGAGTCCTTCTAGTCTCTTTCGGCTGGAACCAATGACATTTGAAGACTACGACGTTCGGTGGGTTTGCACCATAGAATAGAAGTCCATAAATTGCTTCAACTCTTCCATAATACTCGGTATCTCCTTCGCCGATAGCGAGAGACACAACAATTTGTAGACTTTCGGTCGGCCATAGATAGCTCTTTGCCATAGGTACGAAAGCGATACCCGTTGATGTCGTATTTGTCAAATGAATGGACCTTATAGTCAAAACCATTAGCGACTTGTCTCAATTCGGCGTCCATAGACTCCGGACTAGCCTACAAGTTTAATACGAAAGGATTGTTGCATTAGCCAGAAATTAGAAGAAGAAATGAAATGGTCTAATGGAAATTACCGTTTGTTTGAACCAAGAGATGAAACCAGGATAGCCGCCTCCATGCATTGCCGTAAGCTCATACTCTTGACGAGAATCCTTTTGGATAACCGCTCCATACGAGAATTTGGCGACGTATCGATTGTATCAAATATCCGGGAATAAGAGCAGTTCAAATGAAGTAGAGGTTGCGAAACAATGTACCGAGAACTTACTCGATGTACGGCCGCACTTCATTAGATTGTTCAAGATATACAACGTAATGGTCCGCCATTAAATCGTTATCCAACAATAAGGAGTATAAGCACCGGCTGGTGCGAGCTTCCCTTTGAATAGGCTGAGGTTGGATCCACCTTTTAGGGTCGCCAACATTGTACCGAGGCTTGGATTATGCAAATAGCGATTTTTGGCTTTGTAGTGTGCTTTGTCACGAAGTTTGCCGCCTCCTCGATAATGAATGCCTCGGCCATCGATGCTTCGATTCGACGTTTATTTTTACATTTTGCTCAAGCGTCTTACGCATCCTCTCGATTCGTAGCACCAACGATTCTGCAGGCCCCCCAATCGTGCCTCGGTCGGGAGATGCAAAATCAAATGCTGCATTGGATTAAAGAAGCGGTGGAAAGATCTTCTCCAACTTGCGAGATCAACTCCGGCGCCAACTCTTCCATTTCTTCTAGCAAGCCAGCGATAATTCTTTCGCACATAGAACACGGAAGAAATAGCTCAGCTCTGCCAAGATACTAGCCATTCATCCTCGGGGATAAAGCCACGCAACATCACCGGCATTACCCGCTCAAGCCATATGTGCCAATCATGACTCTTGAGACCAAATATTTTCAATTTTTCAAGGCTCGCTCCCTCTTTAGATTCGATGCATACCCATCGAGAACATCAACTCCTTTTTCACCCACAGGAGTATTTCCCTCATAACCGGCCTTCCAAGATTGAACCATGCCTTTGGCTTCGCGATTCTTCTTTCCTTTTGGTTGTTTCATGTTTTGTAGCGGTCTATCACATAGAGCCTCTGATCGACTACGGCCTTAGGATTATCCTTCGTTTTCCCCTCTATGCCGAACAATGTACCAAAGAGGGCCTCGCCAACATTCTTTTCGAGTGCATCACGTCGATGTTGTGTGGGCAAAGGAGGTCTTTAATCTGGCAGATCCCACAAGCATATCTTGTGGGTCCAGCGTGTTCCGTATTATACCCCTTGAAATACCTCGACGCCTCTGGATCCGGCTCGAAGGCGTTTAAGCGATCCAGGTCTGTTGGCTGTCAATGCGGGTGGTGCGAGTTTTGACATCTCTACCTTTGATGAAGTTCTTCTTGTCTTTTCCGAACTTATGGTGAGGATCCGAGGAACTGTCTATGCATGTCGAAGCAAGAAAACTTGCCACCCGCTTTGTAGAAAGCCGATTTAAACTCAAGAGCTGCCTTGCATGTGGGGCACGGGAACCTTCCATGCACACACCAATAGCGAATAAGCGCATACGCCGGCAAGTCATGCATCGAGTACATGTACCACACACGCATTAGGAAGTTTTTTTGTAGCGGCGTCGTATGTCTTGATCCCATTATCCCAAGCTTCTTGCAGTTCATCCTTAAGCGGCTGCATGTACACATTCATATTCTTCCCGGATAGTTGGGCCCCGGAATTATCAACGTTAGGAAAATGTTCTTTCTTTGCATAATCTGTCCGGGGGGGAGATTGAGTGGAGTGACAAATACAGGCCAACAACTGTATTGGGCTGCCATCATACCAAACACATTGAACCCATCCGTCTTGTGGCTACTCGAGGATTCCTTGGATCTGCCGCTTTTTCATCATGCAATGCATCGAAGTGTTTCCATGCAGCACCATCCGATGTGTGTACCATCATCGATTCCCATCTCGCATCCTGCTCGGTTCTTTTGCCCAATTTGTGCCATGTCATCTGTCTGGCCGTCTCTTCGACCATGAATAGACGTTGAAGTCTTGGTATGATTGGCATATACCGAAGAACGTTAATGGGGATTTTGGTCTGACTCTTCTCACCCATACCGTTGTCTACCTCAACATACCTGGAAGACTTGCAAATGGGACAATAGTTCAAGTCCGCATACGGAGCCTAAATAAGGCACATCCATTCTCACAGGCATCTATCTTCTCATAGGGCATCTTAAGTACACGGAGGATTTTGTCCGACTGGTACAGGTTTGCAGGCATTATATGGCCTTTGGGTAGAAAGCGTCCAAATAGTGTCAATATCGCGTCATAGCATTCTCTGCCCAAGTTGAATTGAGCCTTCAGAGCCATTACTTGTGCGATGGCATCCGGTGACAAAGCTCGGTGTGCTCATGGAGAGGACGCTCAAGACTCCAACATATCATTGAAGGCCTTTGCAGATTCCTCCATCTCATCGTCCGAATCCCGAGCATCATCAAAGTCTTGCACCATGTCTTCCATCCCGGTACCATGCTCGTCGGTGCGACGACGGCCCTCCTCAGCTATGGAACGTTGGGCAGACTCACCATGAAATGTCCACATCGTATAACCGGGCGTAAAACCCCACTTCTGCAGGTGTTTGATCATTTCAAACTCTGACATCTTACGATCGTTGTCGCACTTTTCAAACAGGGGCACCGTGTTGTTTTACGTCCATTTGCAAATGCGGCTCGATAAACCCCTTGGTTTTTGTCATCCATTCAGGGGTCATGTCTTTCCGACTAGGGTGACGGTGTACATCCACGCACGATCACTCATCTTGCCTAGCTCTTGGACACACAAGAAATACATACATAACTCAGCAAACCATATTCATCGGTTAATAAACTTTCTCGGTTTTATTACGTCCATGCAACCTAGACGCTAATAGGTAAAGATAGGTCCTAATCCCACCCAAGTATGTGTAGATTGGGTTCGTTTTCCCATGCTCTGCTCCGGATCCGACACAAAATTTCGGCAGCACCTCCCCGCTGTTCTCCTGATACACGTCTCGGCAATAAGCAGAGAGGATGTGTACCCGGAGAACAACAGAGAGGCACTGACGAAATTCTGCATCAGATCCAGAGCAGAGCATATGGGAAAACGAACCCAATCTACACATACCGGGCTGTCCATGGATAACGTTGGACAATTCGAAGAATTACGGTTATAAATATGCAAATGAATGCATATTTATAGATGTAACCCTTCGAACGGGAGGCATATAGTGGTCACGCATCTTGATGATTGAATACACCTATAGCTAGCAAGTTTCATCGGCACGAAGACCGGAACAGAGCAAATGAAGGGGAGAGGAGGAGATGTCATTTGTGCTCACCCACGAACGCAGGGCGGAGCTCGTCAACGCACGGGGAGGTTGTTGAACACTGAGACCCTCACAGCGATGAAACAAGCGCACATTTAAATCCACCCGATCAACGCAAATATATATGATGTTTTTCATAACAAAATTGGAAAATATATGACCTAACTCATAATTCACAAATATATGACCGAAAAACCACCCGGCGAAACACCAGCCAAACACCTAGGTAGTTTTGGTAAAATTGAGAAAAACCATAGTTTTGGTAGTTTTTTCCTGTGCAACCCGTACATGCTAAGGCACACACTGTTCCTATACATTTGCTAGTTTTGCATATTTGTGTGCTTGATTAATATCCAAACTAAATTTTGTTCGACGGTCATTGCCCAGTCCCAGATGCTCATGTTTCCGTGTGTTGTTTCTTTGAGAGGATACCGTTCTTCAAATATGGAAGGGTCTAACAATGAATTAGTTCTTCTTGATGTGCAACCTAACCTATGGCAGGTTTGGGATGTACGAGCCCCATCCCTTGCCAAAGTTTTGATTTTACTTGCATTTAATTATGCATATCTTAGATGGTAAAATCATTTGAGTTTTTACATGTCTTACATAGCCTATCTTAGATGGGAGCACTATCCGCCAAGGCCGCCGCCGCTCAGTTCCGTCACTTGCCGTCCCTCCTCTCCACCCTCACCGCCTGTCCCACACTCGCCTTTGACAGAGTTGAGATTTGGACATCGCCCACATCGCCAAACCTCGAGCAAGCGGCCGTTGCCCATATCGAGCAAGACGACGACGAAGTCCACCCGCGACCACAGTATTTTTGTCACCAAGCTGCTTTGGTAATATCTGGTGTTTCACGGCTTCAAATCGTCTAGATGTTAATGTTTTACGAAGCATAGCATTCTTGAGTTGATGAATTATGAGAGCTGAAATTTGTATCACAACTACCGTAATTAGTCAAATTTGGAGGTGAACTGACGTGTTGATGTTTTTTGTCAATCGCTCGACGAGCTAGGGTGCGACCTCTTGATGTTCATGAAAACTACAGTTTTGGCACACGAAGGCGGCGAAGAAGGATGCATAAGGAGCTCTGTTTTTATTGACCAGCCCCTTTTTGTCAATTTTCATGCTAATTAGTAGGTCTTTGGTTTTCCCTCTATGAATCTCCATTCACCGTCCTCTAATATCTTGTGCAGTCTTTATTACTAGACATGTGGTATCTATATTGATGTCTCCAACTCTCAAAATTGCAGGCCATGTTTGTTAAAACAAGAATAGCATATATTAATTTTCAAATCCTATTAGGCAGCTTCATCATGAATGGATGTGAAATGAAGATGCATCTAACGTCGATTTCTTACTTATTGAGGTGATGGATTTAATATCTAGATATAACTATTATGTGCTCTACATACTTGATGGAATTTATGCTAATGACTTATATCCGGGATTCTATTTGAGGACACCTTTACCTTTGTGTTAGTTCAGGTGCTTCTTATTTTTCTGAAGGACTACCTAGGTAATCTTCAAGATACTCTCCTTTTCTTCTTCAGATGTGTAATCTGCTTATTGTCCATCTTTTGGTGTTCTTTGGCCTCTTATGCACATATTGTTCAGAATACATGAACAAAGACCTAGAAATCATGCCATATATTTTTGTGTTTGTTGGTGTACTTGCAAGTAAAGGTCATGTTGGCTTGTCATGCTTTTGCGAAAGTGATTGGTTAATACTTAATAGGCAAGTGTCTCAGATTCCTACAATTTTTGCTTTGTTCAGAGTGACATACAGACAGATGGAGGGGCGGGCGCTGTGGGAGGGCCATGGGAAGGGGCGTCGTGCTGGCTCGATGGAGGGGCGGGCATGGGCATGCTGTGGCCGGGAGGGCCGGTGGCTGTGGAGGGGCGGGGAGGTCCGGCTCGGTGGAGGGACGGGCGGTGGTGGGGAGGCGGGGAGGCGGGGGAGGCGGGGAGGGCAAGGGTGGCGGGAGGCGGGGAGGGGGGAGGGGAGGCCGCGGTGGCCGGGAGGGGCGGGAGGGCGAGGCTGGCGGGGGAGGGGCGGGAGGGGCGGGGAGTGGCGGGGAGGCTGCGGTGGCGGGGAGGCGGGGAGGCGGGGAGGGGCGGAGGAGGGCTGCGGTGGCGGGGAGGGGCGGGCCGGCGGCGCGCTGGGATCGTCGGGGCGCGCGGGTGCGGTCTGTTGGGGGCCGGGCTGGTGGGTGGGTGAGGTTGGGAGAGAGAGAGAGGGGGTGGGGCCGGGCTGGAAGAGAGAGAGAGGAGGGTCCGGCTGGGAGAGAGGGTCGACCTCTTTGCCATCTGCCACCACCGGCCGATGGCAAAGATATGGGTTTTGCCATCCGGCGGCAGATGGCAAAGAGGTGGAACTCTTGGCAGCTATAACGCCGTTATCCATTGGGCTCCACCCACTTTCTTTGCCATCCGCCAACAGATGGAAAGATTCTTGCCATCTGTTTGGCAGATGGCAAAGAGGTGGGTTGACAGCCGTTGCGACCTTTGGACCCTACCCACCTCTTTGCCATCTGCTCGCAGATGGCAAGATTATTTGCCATCCACTAGCGAGATGGCAAAGAATTGGTGATGGCAACCATGTTCTTTGCCGTCTGTCAGTTCTTTGCCATCTGTTTTTTATAAGCAGATGGCAAAGACGTTCTTTGCCATCAGCTGGCAGATGGCAAAGAGCTGGCTGATGGCAAATTCCCAGTTTCCAGTAGAGTAGCGGCAAGAAAGTTGACAACATCTACGCCCACAACAAATTGTGTTCTACTCGTGCAATAGAGAACTACGCATAGACCTAGCTCGATACCCTTTGTTGGGGAACGTTGCAGAAAATTAAAAAATTTCCTACGGTTTCACCAAGATCCATCTATGAGTTCATCTAGCAACGAGTCATGGGAGAGTGATTGCATGTACATACCACTTGTAGATTGCGTGCGGAAGCGTTCAATGGAACGGGGATGATGGTGTCGTACTCGCCGTGATTCAGATCACCGATGACCTAGTGATGAACGGACAGCACCTCCGCGTTCAACACACGTACGGAGCGGATGACGTCTCCTCCTTCTTGATCCAGCAAGGGGGAAGGAGAGGTTGATGATGATCCAGCAGCACGACGGCGGGGTGGTGGATGCAGCAGAACTCCGGCAGGGCTTCGCTAAGCAACTACGGGAGGAGGAGGAGGTGTTGCAGGGAGGAGGGAGGCGCCAGGGCTTATGGGTGCGGCTGCCCCTCCCTCCCCTCCCTTTATATAGTGGTAAGAGAGAGGGGGGCGCAGCCTTGCCCCTTCCTCCAAGGAAGGGTGCGGCCAAGAGGGGGGGGAGGAGTCCATCCTCCCAAGGCACCTCGGAGGTGCCTTCCCTCTTAGGACTCTCCCCTCTCCTTGTCTCCTTGGCGCATGGGCCTCTTGGGGCTGGTGCCCTTGGCCCATATAGGCCAAGGCGCACCCCCTACAGCCCATGTGGCCCCCCGGGGCAGGTGGACCCCCCCGGTGGACCTCCGGACCCCTTTCGGCACTCCCGGTACAATACCGATAAAGTGCGAAACTTTTCCGGTGACCAAAATAAGACTTCCTATATATATAAATCTTTACCTCCAGACCATTCCGGAACTCCTCGTGACATCCGGGATCTCATCCGGGACTGCGAACAACATATGGTTTGCTGCATACTCATATTCATACAACCCTAGCGTCACCGAACCTTAAGTGTGTAGACCCTACGGGTTCGGGAGACATGCAGACATGACCGAGACGGCTCTCGGGCAATAACCAACAGCAGGATCTGGATACCATGTTGGCTCCCACATGCTCCTCGATGATATCATCGGATGAACCACGATGTCGAGGATTCAATCAACCCCGTATACTATTCCCTTTGTCAATCGGTATTTTACTTGCCCGAGATTCGATCGTCGGTATCCCAATACCTCGTTCAATCTCGTTACCGGCAAGTCACTTTACTCGTACCGTAATGCATGATCCCGTGACTAGACACTTGGTCACTTTGAGCTCATTATGATGATGCATTACCGAGTGGGCCCAGAGATACCTCTCCGTCATACGGAGTGACAAATCGATCTCGATCCGTGTCAACCCAACAGATACTTTCGGAGATACCTGTAGTGCACCTTTATAGTCACCCGATTACGTTGTGACGTTTGGTACACCCAAAGCACTCTTACGGTATCCGGAGTTACACGATCTCACGGTCTAAGGAAGAGATACTTGACATTGGAAAAGCTCTAGCAAAGCGAACTACACGATCTTGTGCTATGCTTAGGATTGGGTCTTGTCCATCACATCATTCTCCTAATGATGTGATCCTGTTATCAATGACATCCAATGTCCATAGTCAGGAAACCATGACTATCTGTTGATCAACGAGCTAGTCAACTAGAGGCTTACTAGGGACATGGTGTTGTCTATGTACCCACACATGTATCTGAGTTTCCTTTCAATACAATTGTAGCATGGATAATAAACGATTATCATGAACAAGGAAATATACTAATAACTAATTTATTATTGCCTCTAGGGCATATTTCCAACAGTGGTGAATTGTGCGCAAGTGCGTCCTTCGCGCACAAGAAGTTTGTCCTCAATGCGCCCTCAATTTACTAGCGTGCGGGGTGCTAGCCTGAGTGGTTTCAACTTTTTTTACTTCATCGCGTGCCAGATGGGCCACTAGTTTACTTATTTTCACCCACTGCCACATGGGCTAGCACACGAAGATACAGAACACGAGCTGACAAGGCAGCATGTGGATTGGTTGACCCGTCAACTATACAATATATGGAGCTATACGCTGACACAGTGAGCGTATAATCCGTCGGTATAAAGAGTTCGAGTGAGAGGGGAGGCCCGTGAGAGATAGCAGAGAGAGAGAAAGAGTTGCTCCCTCCGTTCGATAATGTAATTCCAACATTTTTTTAAGTCAAACTTTTGAAACTTTGACCAAGTTTATAAAGAAATTACTTATATCTACAATACCAAAGATAAATGATAGTATGAAGTAAGTACATGTTGTGATGAATCTAATGATCGTTCCAGATGTAAATGTTTTTCTCCACATATACCTGGTCAAATTTTTCTGAGGTTTGACTTTTCAAAACATCCATATGCTGATGGACGTGACAGAGTCCCTAACTAGAGAGAGAGAGAGAGTGAAAAAAAGTGTGTGTGCGTGTGTGAAAGAGACATGGACAACACATGATAAAAGTAGAGAAAAAGCATGCGTATCTTATGCAAACATATCACACATGCATCTTCGACAACGGAGGCAAGCTGAGGAGATAGTGTGTGGTTGTTTGGAACCGAGAGAACAAGACCCCTAGCACGTGGCCAAGAGGGGTCTGACAAACAAGGGAGAGAGGTCGAGAGAGACGTACGGAGGAAATGCAGACATGGGGAGGAGAGAGTGTATGTTTGTCATAGAGAGATCCCCTGGAGATCGTGATGGGACTACATGGGTGGGAGATCGAGTGACAAGGTGTGTGCGTGATAGAAGATGCCCCGAGAGATATCGAGATAGACGTATGGATGGAAGGAGATGTCGTGTGTTCCTGATGGCTAGTAAGAGATAATCATACTTAGGAGGGGGGAGTGCTTGCGCCTATGGCCCTGTTTGGATACTCTAACTCAGTTAGAGGTTAGAGTTAGATTCTAACCCTGAACTAACTCTAAGTAAAGAAGTGTTTGGATGGCAGGGTTAGATGGAGCACGGATACGGCGAGGCACCTTCATGGGCGGTGCGAGAGGGAGGGAGGGAGAGGACGAGAAGCTTCGAGGAAGTGGGGAGGGATCTGCTGCGGGGAGAGCGAGAGAAAAAAGTGTTTATTAGTGGTCCCGAGAAGAACTAACCCAAATAAGCACCTCTTGGATGGGTTAGTTTTTTGGATGGGTTAGATGCATCTAACCCAAACTAACCCTCCTGTTTGGATCTTTTTGGGTTAGTTGACTCCAAACTAACCCAAACTAACTCTAACCCATGGATCCAACAGAGCCTATGATCGAGTGAGGGATTATGGTACTTAGGGGGTGCGTGTCACATGGAGAGAGAACAAGGGCGGAGAGTGTTGGATGGGTCTATATGTATAGCCTTGGCGAAGACATGTGTATGTGTGAACGAGGGAGATATAATGACATTTTGTCTTGCGTCCTGAGCATCTTTTGCCTGGCCTGGGGTTGTGGATGGATTTCATGCACGCATGTTTGGATTCTACACTGTGAAAAAGAAAGCCCGCCTGTCCAGGGTTCCCTTGCAATTTAATTAGCTTTGGTGAACTCCGGACATCGCAAGTAGCTTTGGCCCAGCGACCGATTTCGAACACTCTGGTCGTGCCTAGTCGATGCGGCCACGAGGCTATGACAACATGGATGGATATTAGCATTACATAATTGATGCATGGATTGATTGATGGGGCGTTGATGCTTTGTTCGCCCAGGCATGAACCAAACGCTTGACACCACACAAGCCTGGCCAGCAGAAATATTTTACATTTCACGTCCACACCAGCAGTACCGCCATCAAGGCATGAGGGTCAGTCACGAACCAAACTGACCAATAAAGTTTGAGAGAGATTGAGGAGCCCGATAAGGCTGAGTGGTGTGTCGAGATAGTGAGAGGGGAAAGAGATATTCCATCCGGCTCGATAATGCGGTATGTAAATTTTTAGAAGTCAATCTTTGGAAACTTTGATCAGGTTTACGCAAATGTTATTTATATCTACAATACCAAAGATACATCATACAAAACTACATCTCATGGTGAATCTAATGGTATATGTTTGACGTACTAGATGTAATTCTTTTTCTCCACGTACATGGTCAAACTTTGTGATGTTTGAATTTTCAATAAATCTAATGCTATGGACCAAGGAGAGTGCCTCGGTCGAGACAGATCAAGTGCGTGTGAAGGAGAATGAGTAAGTGTGCAAAAAGAGTATGTGTGTGAAAAAGAAAGTGACAACAAACGATAAATTAGAGAGAGTGTGTTTTTTCGTTTCTTATGCGAACATATCACGCATGCATCTACGAGATGGAAAAGCGAGGCGAGGAGATACACGAAGATAGCTAGTGTGTGATTGTTTTCAACAGAGAGAGACACTCCTGTAGCACATATCCAATAGAGGTCTGTCCAACAAGGAAAAAAGGTCGAGAGGGACACATGGATGGCATGGACGCATGGGGAGGGAGAGAGGGTGTGTTTGTGATAGAGAGATCCCCTCGAGATCGTGAGGGGACTATATGGGTGGGAGATCGAGGGAGTGTGTGCGATAGAAAGATGCCCCGAGAGAAATCGAGATAGACCATGCACATGTTTGTGATGGAGACTAAGATTAGCTAGTCATATACATAAAGGGGGGACTGCGTGTGCCTACAATTGAGTGAGAGACCATCATACTTGGCTAGCTGGGCATGAGATTGTGTGTGTGTGTGCGTGTGAGATGGAGAGAGAACGAAGGAGAGAGATAGAGTTTTAGATGGGCCTATCGAGTGCGAGTGAGATATGCATGTGTATGTGTGACCCAGGTGGATGGAGAGTTTGAGAGAGGGGGGATAGATCCAAGACGACATAGTGGTGTGTGAGAGAGTTACGGGCAAAGAGCCAAGGAATTTGTGTGCGTACGATGAGTGCATCCAAGATATCTAGCTTGGACTAGCTAGAGTATCATACATAGTGTGCGAGAGAGACCTATAGATGGTGTATATATGCATGCGAACTAGAAAGACCCCCCCCCAACACACACACACACAGAGAGAGAGAGAGAGAGAGAGAGAGAGAGAGAGAGATGGAGAGAAAGGGAGAGGGACCAACAAGGTTTTTGTGTCGGATGCGTGCGACAGAATTGAAGATTTTCAGCAAGAGAAAGAGAGAGAGAGAGAGAGATAGAGAGAGAGAGAGAGAGAGAGAGAACAGGAGTGCGGGAGAGGGGGAGGTCGCGTTTTATGCATCAAAGGCTGATATAAACCATGTTTCGATATAAACTTGCATTCAAATATTTAAATTGGAGAACATGTTGTCTGCAATCCACACATGAACGGATATATGCGTATATCAAACAAGTTTATTAATTTGACTTTCAACATGTTCATGGAGTACTATAATATTGTACAACATGCTACTCGATTGAGGTGTTCAATTTTGGATTTAGTTCACTATTTTGACCTACTGAACGAGCTATTTCATTGAATCGAGGTATTTCATTTTGGGTTTGATTCGTGGTTTTGAGTGGGTCAACTATTTGTCATATACTAAATCGCTAGCAACGAGCATGTAAAAACACATTACTCCCGAGCATCATCTCTCCATCTAAAAAAGAAGTGGCAAGCTAATATTTCAAAATTTGATTCGAATTGACTTGGTAAGGTAGACGTGGATGCTCGTTCTCCCAAAATTTGAACGAACCGTTAAACATCCTCTCTGCTCGGTGGACTTCGCCCGAGCAAATAAATGGGAGACGCGAAATTACCGTCCTATGTGGGACACTCATCAATTGGCCCGTTGTACATTAAGGGTAGGTTCGTAACTTCATCCAAGCGCGCCTTCTCCTCGGCTGAATGACATGTGCCGAATAATTCATAAACCATGGTCGGCAAAACACGCTCTCCTCGCCCGAAATAGCTCGCGTCCACTATTTCAAAACACGCTCTCCTCGCCCGAAATCGCTCGCGCCCACTATAGTTCAAAACACGCCCTCCTCGCCCAAAATCGCTCCCGCCCACTATTTGGGGAGAAGCAAAGTTACTCTACTATCCCCGACCCTCAGTACACAGACCCAAGCCGAGAAGCCTATAGGCAAGGGTACAACTGTAACTCCCCCTCACATTCCAGACAAATTCGTCCGTAAGACATGGTTCCACTCCCCTCCCAATTCCCCCCCCCCCCCCCGGGCCCGCCCCCATTCATACCTCGTGGGCGCCAAATCACCTTCTTCCCAGGAAGCTCCCTTCTCCCGAGCCACGAAACCTCAGCCCCGCCTCCATGGCGCCTCCCACCGCACCAATTTCACAGCCGCCCTCCTCCCTAAAGACGGAGATGTTGTCCATTTGCCGTCGTGCACTGGGTCGTGTGCCTCTTACTCCGTGCTGCTAGTGCTGCCTCGACGACGGCCGCGTGAACCGTATCGGAGCCGATTCACCCCCACCGTTGTTCATGGCGCCGGAGCGGCTCCAACTTCGGGTCTATCCAGAGTCCTGGCGTTGCTTCCGCGTAGCCGTCGACCGTAGCGACATCGCTCTTTCCCTTCCGCCGGTCGCCACCGCAACCGCGTCGGCCTCACCGACTCGGCAGCTGGACCTGGCTACTTCACCATGCCGCCAGATAGGTCGCACCCTCATCTCAAATCACTTTATTTAGGTGTCAGTTGTCTGAATTTTTATTCTAGGCCAATCAATTCCCAATGGGAAGCAGCACCCCTCGAGGCGGCGGAGCTCCTAGGCTGTCGGTTGGCTGGTGTCTAACGTAAGGGTGCGGGGCACTAGTTCACCGCGGAAGCAGCGCTTAGATGGCTTTCTTAGAGTTGCGTGGGTTGAAGGTACTGCCGCCGCCGGATCTGAATGACGGGGAGTCTTTGTGGATTGGCCCGGGGGCGGCGCAACCACGACAGTGCGTTGGGGTGGGGAGCGGGGTTTTGGCCGGGGCCACGGACGGTGGAGGCAGGCTGCTCTGCCGTTGGTCGCTGGCTCTTCGGGGAAAATTCCGAACAGTGTTAGCCGAGAGGCACAAGACGGCCATAAAGCCATCCGGCGTAGATCGGACAGTACCAAAATAAAATAAAATCATGTGACCCCAATTTAGTTTTCAGTCAATAGACGTGTGACCACTCTCGTACCTTGCTGTTGATCTCTTAGTGTATTTCTTCAGATCAAAGAGATATGTCGTTCTTAACATTATGCATTATCTGCATCTTCAGACACACTGTCTTGTCTTCCGACTCACCGCAATCGCTCCAACAAGGGAGGCATACACGAGAAAGGGAGCTATAGTCCCCACTCAACAGTTTCCTGCATCGAAAGCGTGCCCGACACATGGACAGCCACAACAAGCTGAGGGCCATCGACAAGTCAGCACATGATGCTCACTCCTATGGATGGCAGCCATATAGTTTGTACCCTCATCTTACTTGTGTGCAACATTTATGGCTTTGTTATTCATCTAAGCATGGAAAATAGATCATCACATTTCACTGTATATTCATGCTGATCTCTTACGGGTCTTGTTCAGGAGTTCACGCTGTTCCATAGTTCAGCTAAGATACTTTCTTTAGGTAACGTTGTTCCATAGTTATCATCCATCAGCCAATGCTATCCCACAGGCTAGTGATTATAGTATTATACCACTTCTAGTATTACCTATGTTGTTCTTTAATACTTTTGTGTGCCATCTAGTTACACTACAAGAAATATGTCAACTAGTGACCTTTTGCCAGTGACCCTGGAAGAATTGGTCATAGATCTATGACCATTTCAGACCAATTGGTCAAAAGCTGTTCGAGGGGCTCCAAACCCTAAACCATTGCAACCATTTTGGTCAGAAAGGTCGTAATTTCCTTACACGTAAAGGTCACAAAGCAAACAGTGCTAGTCCGCTGCCTTATTTCTAGTTGTTAATGACCAATATAGATGGTCATAACCTTATAGATTGTGGTGGGTTGTGATGACTAGGCGCCACCTCATCAGTTTTGCCTATGTGTCATGTCCATGTGGCAGTTTTTGCCCTAGGTTGTGAAGCAACCTATATTTCTGTAATTCCCAAAATTCCCAAAAAAATCTCATAAATTCTTTGGGTCATATCTTCGTCAAATATGTAAAAACCTTCCTTGCATAGTTCAAAAATAATTCAAAAATATTCATTTTCCTATTCTGTTCAGAACAACAGTTTGTGAAGGAAGTACCACTTTGGCATGTCCAAATAGTATCCATTTTCTATGATGCTTTCCTATGCCCAAATAACCATCCTCCACCAAATGCCAGCTCAATCCATTCATTATTTTGAGCCGAGCTTCAACATTCGTATTTATGTCCAGTGTGGTAGTTTGCAAAGCAAGTACCACCTAGGCTCCTCCTTTTGAGCTGAAAATTTGTGAAGACGGTCTTCTTAGTAACTGATCATCCTCGGCCAAAACTCACGCCCATTAGCCATGTACATTTCCTGTACCGCTAATTAAACACTTGGCTGCTAATTCATGTTTGAGCATCGATCGGTCTCCTCCCGAGAATCTTATGTTGTAATTTTCTTCCTAGCACCTACGGGGAGTGCCCAACCCACTAGACATGCCTAGGCCGCCCAGAACACATGCAGCATAACGCCACGGTCACGCTGGGTGACCACGGCCAAGCATGCGAGTTCTGGCAGCTCTAGAGTTGGGGCCCTTGGCCACCGCCCAAACCTCGAATGATCGCCACCAAACCATGTATTTATGATTAAATAGGTACTTATGTAACTAGAAATGATTTTTGGAAAAAAATAAATAGCAAACTATGAGGCAGCTGCAGTTCAAAATTTGACCCGTTTCCAACTGAATCGACGGCAATTTGTCTTTTTCACCAGAGGTGGATCAAAACTTTTTTCACCCAACCATTTTGTCAATTGTGCATTATATATGGCCTAGTATTTTATAAAATTGATTTGGTCCATTTTTGCAACAATTATTTGGTAGTTCCTTCATAAAAAAAACCTCCTTTTGGGCACTTGGAAAATGAAAAATGAATTTTCCGTGCAAAGAAAATGAAAACTTCCTTAGGCAACATTGTTTGTAATTCCAAGATGTACCCTTGTGCATAATATGAGATCATTTGAACAAACTATGCCATGAATGTGGCCATAAGATTGATCATTTGGCTTGAAAGCCATGAATCTTCACGCATGATAGCTCATTTACGAGAACACTTTTTAAAATAGTTGCCGTATTACAAGTTTATTATTTTTCCTGGAAACTTGGTCACATGTAATGACACAATGCGAAGGTTTTCCAATTTTTTGATTTTTTTTGAATTTTTTATGCCCGTTTCAAAATGCGGTCAAAACGGCGGGCTTGACCGTTCCTAGCTAGTGGTTAAATATTGGAATCTTTTTGGTGTTTCTATGATTAAATAGAATCTTATTTACCTAGAAATTATTTTTGGAAAAAATAAATAGCAAACCATAAGGTAGCTACAGTTCAAATTTGACCCGCTTCCAGCTGAATCAGCGGAAATTTGTCTTTTTCACGAGAGGTGGATAAAACCTTTTTACACCCAACCATTTTGTCAATTGTGCATTATATATGGCCTAGTATTTTATAAAATTGATTTGGTCCATTTTTGCAACAATTATTTGGTAGTTCCTTCACAAAAAACCTCCTTTTGGGCACTTGGAAAATGAAAAATGAATTTTCCGTGCAAAGAAAATGAAAACTTCCTTAGGCAACATTGTTTGGAATTCCAAGATGTACCCTTGTGCACAATATGAGATCATTTGAACAAACTATGCCATGAATGTGGCCATAAGATTGATCATTTGTCTCGAAAGCCATGAATCTTCACGCATGATAGCTCATTTCTGAGAACACTTTTTAAAAATAATTTCCGTATTACAAGTTTATTATTTTTCCTGGAAACTTGGCCACATATAATGACACAATGCGAAGGTTTTCCAATTTTTTGATTTTTTCTGAATTTTTTATGCCCGTTTCAAAATGCGGTCAAAACGGCGGGCTTGACCGTTCCTAGCTAGTGGTTGAATCTAGGAATTTTTTTTGGTGTTTCTATGATTAAATAGATACTTATTTACCTAGAAATGATTTTTGGAAAAAATAAAGAGCAAACCATAAGGTAGCTACAGTTCAAATTTGACCCGCTTCCAACTGAATCGGCGGAAATTTGTCTTTTTCATGAGAGGTGGATAAAAACTTTTTACACCCAATAATTTGGTCAATTCTGCATTAAATATGGCCTAGTATTTTATAAAAATGGTTTGGTCCAATTTTGCCACAATTATTTGGTAGGTCCTTCACAAAAAAACTCCTTTTGGGCACTCGAAAAATGGAAAATGGTTTTTTCGTCCAAAGAAAATGAAAACTTCCTTAGGCAACATTGTTTGCCATTCCAATATGCACCCTTGTGCACAATATGAGATTATTTGAACAAACTATGCCATGGATGTGGCCATAAGATTGATCATTTGGCTTGAAAGCCATTGATCTCCAAACGTGATAGCTCGTTTCTGAGAACACATTTTTAAAATAATTGCCGTATTACAAGTTTGTTATTTTTCCTGGAAACTTGGCCACATATAATGACACAACGCGAAGGTTTTCCAATTTTTTGATTTTTTTTTTGGTTTTTTATGCCCGTTTCAAAATGCGGTCAAAACGGCGGGAATGACCGTTCCTAGCTAGTGGTTGAATTTTGGAATTTTTTGGGTGTTTCTCTGATTAAATAGATACTTATGTACCTATAAATAATTTTTGTAAATAATAAATAGCAAACTATGAGGCATCCGCAGTTCAAATTTGACCCGCTTCCTGCTGAATCGGCGAAATTTTGTCTTTTTCACCAGAGGCGTATAGAACCTTTTGACAACCAACAATTTTGTCAATTGTACGTTAAATATGCATTAGTATTTTCTAAAAATTATACGGTACAATTTGGCAACAAATACATCTTAGGTTATTCACAAAAAAAAAACCATTTTGGGCACTCGAAAAATAGAAAATGGCACTTTGTGCAATGAAAATGAAACCCCCCAAATCAACATTATTTGTCATCCTAAGATACATACATGTGCACAATATTGATTGATTTTAACAAACTATAAGTGGTTAATATGTTGAATGTTTGCCATGAATAAGAGGATAAAAACTATAAGAAAAACAAAAGATTTTTTTTACACAACCTTAATTCTGAATGGTTGAATTAGCTATGGCATGGATCGATGACATGGCGGAGATCCGTCCATCCATACAGCCATCCACCGTCCATCCAACCCACTGATCCAGATCCTACCCTACCCTGCGCTTCTCTCCCCGATCCAGATCCACCTCTCCCCCTCCCCGCCGCCTCCCCTCACCTTCTCTCCCCGATCCAGATCCACACATCGTCGCCGCCGCCCCTCATCTCCCTCGACGCCTCCCATCCCCACCGACGACCTCGATGCCCTTCTCCCCCACCAGCGCCGCCCCCATCCTCTTCCTTTCCCCTCTCCTTCCCTCGCTCTCTTCCCTTGGTCACGCCCGCTGGCGGGGCTGGCCGCGGCACCGCGCCACGCCAGATCCATCGCGGATACCCCCCGCCCTCTGAGACCATGACAGCTCATCTACATCTTCTGCGCCGTTGCATCCTGCCGCACCATCGGAAAAGCCTCCACCGGTGTCCCGCGCCACGCCTCCTCCGACTCGGGCGCCATCATGAGCCGCCCTACCGGAGCAGCTGGTGTCCTTCCGACTCTCCCGCTCGACAACGCCATTGCCTAGGGTATTTTTTTTCTTTGCTGTCTCAATCCTATACCATGCGGTCTGTGAACTTCGAAGCATATGTGCAGATCAATTAGTGTAATTAGTGTATTCACTGTGGGATCCATGGCCCCTCCCTCCCAGATCCACTGTGCCACGCTCCTCCCGTGGGATCCATGGCGCGGGTCACCCTACAACAACTGATCTGTGACGAGCGAGACAGGGAAGAGGTGTTCCTTCTCATGGTCTGCAGTGCATCTCGCGTTCCACGGCATCCTTGGCGAGATGTACGTGACATCTTCAAAGACGCATACAACTTCATGTGGCGGTGGAGATCGGAAGTTGCGCTGTCGACCACGGTGGTGGTAAGAGAAGTACGGCCCCTTCCCTTCCTTGCTAGCTAGTAGCTGTTTTGATTTTGGTTGGTCCAATCCGATCGAATCCTGCCATGTAGTTTGGTTATAACATAGGAGAGGGACACCTACAGTTGAGTTTCAGTTTGCACAGCATTTGACGCACATGTATTGGGTATTTGGTTTACTTCTATTTGTATGTGCATTTCTTAAATTGAAAATAAAATTAGTTGGGTATTCAATTCCTACGAACCAATCTGCAACATTTTTTATTCAACATGTACTACATCAGCAAGTTAAATTTGTCTGTTTCATTTACCAAAATTTTAGAGGCTTGATAGATATCAATGTCACCTATTTGTTGGTTTGCTTGCTTTGGAGTCTTGGGGGCATGGATTTTATAGTTTATATATGTAGCAATGTATAGTTGTTTCTACATTTTGATGCACGCCTATAAATGGATCACCATGTGTGCTCTGGAAGGAAACTAATATAGTGCTTTGAATTTCAGATCAAGCTGCTACCTGTAACTTTGATTAGAAGTTACTTAATTTGGAGCACCGAAATGGAATTACAGCAGCTGATTGTTACATGTTCTCAGTTTGGCAGTACGAGTTTCAACATTGGAATGGAGATGTATCTGGTCTATTTGCGAAAATAGTTTCAACATAATCTGAATTTAGTCCTTTTCCATTTATGAGACCCATTTGCTATTTAGCTCAATGAACTACAACTGAGATGGTTTAGGTTAATTTCAGTCTTGTACTCTTGTTTCATCTTAATTATTAGACTAGCCTGTGACATCATAATTCAGCTGGGTGTCATACATTATAATCATCAGCTCATGTCGTCTGGGATCAAACATAGCTTTGAATTTACAAGAGTAAAGATTTATGTGAGAAGTACAAACCATGTTCGATTTTAACTAGTACAAAAATTATGCTACCGCTATAGTGATACATTACATACTACACTGTTGCTTACATTTGCTTGCTTGATTACCTCTCTAAGGCGGCTTCGTTTTGTTCTTCTTCTTCATGTGCTACTTGCAGCATCAAGGGGATCTTCGACCGCTACCAGCAGGCCACCGGGACCAGCCTGTGGACCGAGCAGTATGAGGTTGGCTGCTGCTTCTCTATCTTGCCTCCATCCATCTTTTTCTTTAGCTGTATCACTTTCTCCTTTCTTTGATGTGGCTGATTTGCTTCGGTTTGATATCATCTAGATCTGACTAGTTTGTACTTAGTCACTAGTGATGCACTGCTCTTTTTCCTTGTGATGCTTTCAGTCTTGAAGAAACTTGGGTAATATGCACTGGTCTTTTGCTTATGCTCTTGTGAGTTTGGCAAGTGATTATAATGTATTGTGTAGTTGTTGTTTCAAACTGTTTTCCTACAAGTACCATAATTTGCATTGAAGATATTGTATTACATTCTTTGTATCATTGTTTAATAAAACCACAAAGCATGATGCTCACATGAGATATCCACATGTTTCTGTGCTGTTTGATTCAAGCTTACTCTTGTTATAATGTATTCTGTTGCTGTCCTGGTCCTATACTGCATTTTGACTCCTATGTTTCTGTGCGCGTGTGTTTAATTGATGTTGTTTCAACTTTGAACTGCTTCTGAATATGGCCTATACTTCAATTGAGTTTTAAATTTGTGGTAGTTCCTCTTTACGGATGCTCAAGTGTGAAGTGTGAAGCAAGTGTGAAGCCGTGAAGTGTGAAGCCGTCAAGTTCTACTTAGTGAAGAGTAGCATATTGTAGCATATATGTGTTGTAAAGATTGTAATAGATTTATTTAGTGGTATATTTGATGAAATTTATGTGTTCTTTTTGATTATGTATGTGATCTGAAAACTTGACCAATGGGTCCACTTATGAAAATAATTTGTCAAATTTGTACATTTCTGACATGTGGGACCAATTTGAGAGATGATCATGACAAGTGGAACCCATTTGACTAGTGGGACCAACTTGAATATATAATGGCTGAAAATAGAAAAGCAATAAATAATAAAAGGCCACGGGCCAACAATAAAAAAGGCTACAACGTTGGGCTTGGCCCATGAAGCCGACCAGAATTACCAAGGAAAAAATAATAAAAGGCTGAATTAATGGGCTCGGCCCATGTAAAACACCTAATTGGACCGGGCTGAATCTTGTGCCACATCAGATTGCCACATTTGGATGCCTACGTGGCTCGGGAGGTTGCTAGTGACCAAAACGCCATAGTAGGAATACTTTGGTCGTAAACGTCGACGACCTTCTCACAGAGAAGGTCGCTATAGTCAGTTAACGACCCTCAGCTTTTGACCTTATGTTTTTGGTCACAAAAAGGTCACAAATTGAAAACAGTGACCTTTCAGTGACCAATAGTGGTGGTTACAAGTTGACATATTTCTTGTAGTGTTAATCTCGAGTACAACGATACATATTCTGTAGCTTTCATCTGTGTTCTCCCTTTAGTTTATGAGACCTGTTGCTGCTAGTTAACCCCAGTCCTACTATTTATGTCGTCTCCTACAGGCACTCATTACATAAATCTAACTACTAGTTGTCTTCCATGCATGTCAGATATAATTGCACACACTGATATATCCACAAGAACCTCACGGAGCAATGTAAAGGCCAATAAACTTGATGTCAATGATACCCAATATGATGGAACATGTAAAGGCAGTTCTTCATAAGACTTGCAGAAAGATGATGAATCCTCTTCACCCCACAAGGTCCTTGCTCTAACTTGGCCTGTCATATGGGTACAACATGCATATAATGTCCTGGAGTGTATCTACTCTATTGCAATGCCATGTGCTTAGCATGCTGATCATGCATGTAAATATGTCATGCCTTCCTGTTTTCAAGACCTATTCCATTCATGATAACATGTTTTCAAATTCAAGTACTGTTATTCTACTCTATCGCAATGCCATCTGCTTAATTTGGACATCATGCTTCTGAATATCTTATGCATTGTTATTCATCAGTATGTACTTCATCTGTCTGTCATACCATGTTTTTTACATTGAAGAGATGTCTAGTGCTCTGTTGCAATGCCATCTTATTTTCCCAATCATACACGTGTATGTTGCCTTAGTTATTTCTGTACGTATTCTGCTAGCATATAGTTTTACATTCAACTAGTGTTTTTTTTTGTGTTGTCTGTCATATCCCTAGCTCTTACACCATACTCCCTCCGTCCGGATTACATGTTGCGAAATGGATAAAAAGGATGTATCTAGAACTGAAATACTCCTAGACCCATCCATTTTTTTTCCGGATGGAGGGAATACATGTCAATATGTCATGCCTTTCTATTCTTCAATACCTATTCCATCTCTCTGTTGTCGCATGTTTTATAATTAAAGCACCATTCTTCTATACAAGGCATGCAAGGGGAAGACGACTATGTTAGAATCTGAAGGGTTACAAACAAGGCCTTTGCAAAAGATCCAAACGCCAGGAGATAATAAACCAACTCCGATTTTTATAGATCTTGCTCAAAGACAGAAGAAACCCAACTCCTACCGATAATAAGCAGATTCCGGTGGCCAAAGAATTAGTCCGCTCCATTCAGCAAAAATATGTCAACTCAATTCTAAGAAGCGTAGCGTATCCTTGCATCATGAAATTTTATAGCATGCTGATCATATTTTCTACATGTTTCTTACCCATCTCTCTTTTAGAAAATAAGCTTATCAGATAGAAGAATTTCTGCAATGGTATCGCTTATGAGGAAAGATTCTTGCAGGAATTCTATGTGCTCCAATGTAGATGTATGTACCTGTTGTATATCACTATATTTTTACATCAGCATGTATTTTGTTAATCAGCGTGAATCCAACCTTTATCTGATCTAAATTTAGTTGTAGCAAAATGTATGATTAAAGGCCACAATGTTGATTTTTGTAAGGAAAACTGTCTGGTAATTTTGCATCCTGAGCTGCATGAGTGTACTATCTCATATTAGTGGGTTTGAATACTTTGGTTCTGCAGTGGGTTTTTCAGTGTTTTTTTACTGTGTTGTCCTATCATATCCCTAGCTCTTACATCATACTCCCTCCGTCCAGATTAAATGTCGCAGAAATGGATAAAACTGGATGTATCTAGAACTGAAATACGCCTAGACCCGTCCATTTATTTCAGGATGGAGGAATACATGTCAATATGTCATGCCTTTCTATTCTTGGTACCTATTCCATCTCTGCTTTGTAGCATGTTTTATAACTGAATCACCATTCTTCTATATAAGGCATGCAAGGGAAGACGGCTATGTTAGAATCAAGGGTTACAAACCAGGTCTTTGCAAAAGATCCAAACGCCAGGAGATAATAAACCAACTCCATTTTTCATAGATACTGCTCCAGCACAGAGAAACCCAACTCCCACTGATAATAAGCAGATTCCAGTGGCCAAAGAACTAGTCCGATCCAGTCCGAAAAAGAATGTCAACTCCATTCTAAGAAGCGCAGCGTATCCTCCCATCATGAAATTTTATAGCATTCTTATCATATTTTCTACATGTTTCTTACCCATCTCTCTTTTAGAAAATAAGGTTAAGCGATAGAAAACTTCCTCCATTGGGATCGTATTCGAGGAAAATATCTTGCGGGAATTCTCTGTGCTCCAATGCTGATGTAAGTACCTGTTGTATATCACTATATTTTTACATCAACATGTAGTTTGTTAATCGGCGTGAATCTAACATTTATCTAATCTAAAATTAGTTGTAGCAAAATGTTAAAGGCGCCAATGTTGATTTTTGTAAGGAAAATGCCTGGTAGTTTTGCATACTGAGCTGCATGAATGTACTATCTCATATCACACACATTACTGAATTGTAGTGCTTCTCTGGTTGCCCATTCATTCATTGTGTCAATGTTGCTTTCGTACTACCTTACGGCTGATGATAGCTGTGCCATATTGTGTTAATTTGGTGTAGGCTAGTTGCCCAAACGCTCGTTGTGTCAATGTTGCTTTCCTATTATCGACTTGGCCAATGATAGCAATGCTAGTGTGTTGATTTTGTGCAGCTGCTTTGAAGATAAGAAGACAAACTACGAAAACAGCAAGGCAACCCCATTGTTTCTTTCCAAAGAATCTAGGCGGGTAATATGGAAATAACTCATGATTAATCTATTTGGTTCCCATCCTAATTTATGTTATGATGCGTTGGTCGAGACACTCTCCACTATCAATAATACAAGCCTGCCAAAATCGCCATCCGAATACATTAGGTATCCTCATCTCGAATGCAATGAATAAATGTATGTTTGTTAACCAATTAATGGCTGAAGCAATGATGGAAATGGTGGATGAATCAGAGGTGCAGAGTCGTGCGACACAACAACTGATCAATGTTTTCAGTGACAGTGTAGCAAAGCAGCAAGAACTGGCCCACATGCTTATGGGCGTCATCTGTGCTGAGGTTGCAGATTGTGACGTTGTAAATGGTTAGGTTCTGCTCATTTATTTGCACTGGCATCAATCTTTGATTGCCCAATGGATGTAATTCATGTAATATATGTTGGATGTGCAACGTTATTCCCTGTATGCCGTACCTTTGCTTGATCGGTTTTGGTCCTGTGCATAATTGCTTTCGTCGTAATGGGCCAAAATTATCTAATTTGGCCTAAAGACATGTACGAACTTTAGTGGGCCCATTAAGTTAATGGGCCGTTACTAGGCCGAAAGTTAATGGTCGGCACTCTTACCTCCCAGGTCGTTAACAGGCCGACATCGAAGCGGGCAACTGGTGGCCCCAATTTATTTCACGGGCCGTTAACAGGCCGTTACTAAGTTTGGGCTACATATGGCCCAACTATACTGTAGGCCTTTAGCAGGCCGAAAGAGACATCGGGCTTGTACTGGACCATGAAGATCATGGGCCGCTAAGAGGCTGGCCCAACTGTGTTGTGGGCCTTTAGCAGGCCGAAAGAGAAACCGGGCTGGTATTGGACCATGAAGGGCATGGGCTGTTAAAAGGCCAAAATTAAGGTCCGACTACAAATGGCCCAACTCATTTATGGTCCGTTAACAGGCCGAAAGGCACACAGGGCCGGGAATTGGCCCAATACTTAAATGGGTCGCTAAAAGGCCAAAACTCAGGTCCGACTACAAATGGCCCAACTGATTTATGGGCCGTCAACAGGCTGAAAATGACACCAAGCCAGAAATTGGCCCAACACTTAAATGGGCCACTAAAAGGCTGAAACTCAGGTCCGACTACAAATGGCCCATCAGATTTATGGGCCGTCAACAGGCTGAAAGACACACCGGACCGGAAATTAGCCCAATATTTAAATGGGTCGCTAAAAGGCCAAAAGATGTACATCCTGAAAATTGGCCCATCCATTAAATGGGCCGTTAATAGGCCGAAATCTCATCGGGCCGATATTGAGTCGATTATATAGCGGTCGTTAACGGGCTTGAACCGACGATGGGCTGCAATGGTGTCAAATCTTTAACGGGCCGTTGACGGGCCGAATTGGCACATCTCGTATGGGCCGTGGGCTTAAATGGACCTGACACAAGTAGGCCTTATATGGGCCGGCCTGCCAATTTTTACTAGGCCGGCCTTTTTCACCGGAATGGGCCACTGTTGGGCCGTGCCACGTGTCGACCTATCATAGGGGCCTCATGTCCAATGAGTGGATGACATTTGTCCCAACGGTGAGGCAACACGTGTTTCCTGCGGCCAATGATGATTTTACACGTGGAAAATCCCCATTGGTCCGGGCTGTTAACGGGTTATCGGATCCAAAACCGGACCCGATAGCTTAACGGCGTTCCGTTACGGTGGATGCCACATGTCGGTCACCCTTGACGAAAGCACTTCCGTGACGCAGGATTTATCGTCATGGAAGTGGACACTTCCATGATGATAATTTTGATAATGTCATGGAACACTTCTACGACAAAGACATGTATGACTATCTTGATTACATCATAAAATCGTCATGGATGTACATGCATGACAAAAAAACGCAACCTACTGTGACAAACACGTATCATCACGGAAGTGTATTCTTTTTGTAGTGTGAGTCGGACTCAATGCCCGACCACTGCAGAAGATAGAGAGAAAATGAAAAATGTTCCCTATGCTTCAGCCATAGGCTCTATCATGTATGCAATGCTGTGTACCAGACCTGATGTGTGCCTTGCTATTAGTTTAGAAGGGAGGTATCAAAGTAATTCAGGAGTGGATCACTGGACAGCGGTCAAGAACATCCTGAAATACCTGAAAAGGACTAAGGATATGTTTCTCGTTTATGGAGGTGACAAAGATCTCGCCGTAAATGGTTACGTCGATGCAAGCTTTGACACTGATCCGGACAATTCTAAATCGCAAACCGGATACGTGTTTATATTGAACGGTGGAGCCGCTGGTTGGTGCAGTTCTAAACAAAGCGTCGTAAGGGGATGTACGTGTGAAGCGGAGTACATAGCTGCTTCGGAAGCAGCAAATGAAGGAGTTCATATCCGATCTAGGTGTCATACCTAGTGCATCGGGTCCAATGAAAATCTTTTGTGACAATACTGGTGCGATTGACTTGGCAAAGGAATCCAGATTTCACAAGAGAATCAAGCACATCAAGAGACGCTTCAATTCCATCCGTGACCAAGTCCAGGTGGGAGACATAGAGATTAGCAAGATACATACGGATCTGAATGTTGCAGACTCGTTGACTAAGCCTCTCTCACGAGCAAAACATGATCAACACCAAGACTCCATGGGTGTTAGAATCATTACTATGTAATCTAGATTATTGACTCTAGTGCAAGTGGGAGATCAAGGAAATATGCCCTAGAGGCAATAATAAAGTTATTATTTATTTCCTTATTTCATGATAAATGTTTATTATTCATGCTAGAATTGTATTAACTGGAAACATAATACATGTGTGAATACATAGACAATATAGTGTCACTAGTATGCCTCTACTTGACTAGCTCGTTAATCAAAGATGGTTAAGGTTTCCTAACCATAGACATGAGTTTTCATTTGATAAACGGGGTCAGATCATTAGGAGAATGATGTGATTGACTTGATCTATTCTGTTAGCTTAGTACTTGATCGTTTTAGTTTACTGCTATTGCTTTCTTCATGACTTATACATGTTCCTATGACTATGAGATTATGCAACTCCCGATTACTGGAGGAACACTTTCTGTGCTACCAAACATCACAACGTAACTGGGTGATTATAAAGGTGCTCGACAGGTGTTTCCGATGGTACTTGTTGAGTTGGCATAGATCGAGTTTAGGATTTGTCACTCCGATTGTCGGAGAGGTATCTCTCGGCCCTCTCGGTAATGCACATCACTATAAGCCTTGCAAGCAATGTGACTAATGAGTTAGTCATAGGATAATGCATTACGGAATGAGTAAAGAGACTTGCAGGTAACGAGATTGAGCTAGGTATTGAGATACCGACGATCGAATCTCGGGCAAGTAACATACCGATGACAAAGGGAACAATGTATGTTGTTATGCGGTTTGACCGATAAAGATCTTCATAGAATATGTAGGAGCCAATATGAGCATCCAGGTTCCGCTACTGGTTATTGACCGGAGACATGTCTTGGTCATGTCTACATAGTTCTTGAACCCGTAGGGTCCGCACGCTTAACGTTCGGTGACGATCGGTATTATGAGTTTATGTGTTTTGATGTACCGAAGGTAGTTCGGAGTCCCAGATATGATCACGGACATGGCGAGGAATCTCGAAATGGTCGAGACATAAATATTGATATATTGGATGACCATGTTTGGACTTCGAAAGTGTTCCGGGCAAGTTCGGGCATATACCGGAGTACCGAGAGGTTACCGGAACCCCCCGGGGAGTGTAATGGGCCTGTTGGGCCTTAGTGGAGAAGAGGAGGAGCGACCAGGGTAGGCCGCGCGCCCCCTCCCCCTCTAGTCCGAATTGGACAAGGAGGGGGCGGCGCCCCCCTTTCCTTCCTCCTCTCTCCTTCCCTTCCCCCTTCTCCTACTCCTACTAGGAAAGAAGGAGTCCTACTCCCGATGGGAGTAGGACTCCCCCCTTGGCGCGCCCTCCTCCTGGACGGCCGCCTACCCCCTAGCTCCTTTATATACGGGGGCGGGGGGGCACCCCAAGACACACAAGTTGATCATTGATCTTTAGCCGTGTGCGGTGCCCCCCTCCACCATAATCCACCTCGGTCATATCGTAGCAGTGCTTAGGTGAAGCCTTGCGTCGGTAGCTTCATCAACACTGTCATCACGCCGTTGTGCTGACAGAACTCTCCCTCGATGCTCTACTGGATCATGAGTTCGTGGGACGTCACCGAGCTGAACGTGTGTAGATCGCAGAGGTGTCGTACGTTCGGTACTTGGATCGGTCGATCGTGAAGACGTACGACTACATCAACCGCGTTGTCATAACGCTTCCGATACGGTCTACGAGGGTACGTGGACGAAACTCTCCCCTCTCGTTGTTATGCATCACCATGATCTTGTGTGTGCGTAGGAATTTTTTTGAAATTACTACATTCCCCAACAACACCGAGCGCCACCATCGTCGAGTCAAAGAGATGGACTAGGATTTTCACCCCGGACCCCTGGCACCTTGAGGGGACCCATAACAACGCCCCCAAGAGGGAAGCGACACCTATAGGTGCCGTCGTTGCCGGCGCCGGAGTGCAGCTTTCGCTCGGACCCACACAAGTGCCACCAGCGGACTCATGGTTGCCGACCCACCCCAAGAGGGGAAGCCGCGGCCAATCGCGACAGGCCTCCAGATCCAGACCGAGGGATCACCATTGCCAAAGCTAAGACAACTCCAGGGCCACCCGCCACCCCTCCTCTTGCTACCCACATAGCCAAGAGAAGGCGCCACCACCGCTGATAACCCACAAGTATAGGGGATCGCAACAGTTTTCGAGGGTAGAGTATTCAACCCAAATTTGTTGATTCGACACAAGGGGAGCCAAAGAATATTCTCAAGTATTAGCAGCTGAGTTGTCAATTCAACCACACCGGAAACTTAATATCTGCAGCAAAGTGTTTAGTAGCAAAGTAATATGATAGTGGTGGTAACGGTAACAAAGTAAAGACAAAAAAGTAATGTTTTTGGTATTTTTGTAGTGATGATAAAGAGTAACGGAAAAGTAAATAAGCGAGAACCAAAGATATGGAAAACTTCGAGGCACCGGATCGTTGATGGATAATTATGCCGGATGTGGTTCGTCATGTAACGATTACAACATAGGGTGATACGTAACTAGCTCCAGTTCATCAATGTAATGTAGGCATGTATTCCGTAAATAGTCATACGTGCTTATGGAAAAGAACTTGCATGACATCTTTTTCCTACCCTCCCGTGGCAGCGGGTCCTATTGGAAACTAAGGGATATTAAGGCCTCCTTTTAATAGAGAACCGGAACAAAGCATTAGCACATAGTGAATACATGAACTCCTCAAACTATGGTCATCACCGAGAAGTATCCCGATTATTGTCACTTCGTGGTTGTCGGATCATAACACATAATAGGTGACTATAGACTTGCAAGATAGGATCAAGAACACACATATATTCATGAAAACATAATAGGTTCAGATCTGAAATCATGGCACTCGGGCCCTAGTGACAAGCATTAAGCATAGCAAAGTCATAGCAACATCAATCTCGAACATAATGGATACTAGGGATCAAACCCTAACAAAACTAACTCGATTACATGATAAATCTCATCCAACCCATCACCGCCCAAAGACGCCTACGATGGAATTACTCACGCACGGCGGTGAGCATCATGAAATTGGTGATGGAGGATGGTTGATGATGACGACAGCGACGAATCCCCCTCTCCGGAGCCCCGAACGGACTCCAGATCAGCCCTCCTGAGAGAGATTAGGGCTTGGCGGCGGCTCCGTCGCGTAAAACGCGATGAAACTTTCTCTCCGATTTTTTTCTCCCCGAAAGCCAATATATGGAGTTGGAGTTGGCGTCGGAGGGCCACCAGGGGGCCCACGAGGTAGGAGGGCGCGCCCAGGGGGGAGGGCGTGCCCCCCACCCTCGTGGGCAGGGTGTGGGCCCCCTGGTCTTCATCTTTGGCGAGGATTTTTTATTATTTTTTCTAAGGTGTTCCGTGGAGTTTCAGGTCATTCCGAGAACTTTTATTTTCTGCACATAAAACAACACCATGGCAATTCTGCTGAAAACAACGTTAGTCCGGGTTAGTTCCATTCAAATCATACAAGTTAGAGTCCAAAACAAGGGCAAAAGTGTTTGGAAAATTAGATACGATGGAGACGTATCAACTCCCCCAAGCTTAAACCCTTGCTTGTCCTCAAGCAATTCAGCTGACAAACCGAAGAGAAAAAGAAAACTTTAACAAACTCTGTTTGCTCTTGTTGTTGTAAACATGAAAAGCCAGCATTCAAGTTTCAGCAAATATTATGAACTAACCATACTCACAATAACACGTAGGTCTCATAATTACTCATATCAATAGCATAATCAGCTAGCGAGCCATAATAATAAAACTCGGATGACAACACTTTCTCAAAATAATCATAACATGATATAACAAAATGGTATCTCGCTAGCCCTTTCTGAGACCGCAAGAAACATAAATGCAGAGCACCTTTAAAGATCAAGGACTGACTAAACATTGTAATTCATGGTAAAAGAGATCCAGTCAAGTCATACCCAATATAAACCAATTATAATGAATGCAAACGGCAGTGTGCTCTCCAGCGGGTGCTTTTTTAATAAGAAGGGTGATGACTCAACATAAAAGTAAATAGATAGGCCCTTCGCAAAGGGAAGTAGAGATTTGTAGAGGTGCCGAGCTTGATTTTGAAATAGAGATAAATTATATTTTGAGCGGCATACTTTCACTGTCAACGCAACAACTATGAGATGGCTGTATCTTCCATACTACATGCATTATAGGCAGTTCCCAAACAGAATGGTAAAGGTTTATACTCCCCCTCCTCCACAAGCATCAATCCATGGCTTGCTCGAAACAACGAGTGCCTCCAACATTCAACGGGTCCTAGGGGGAGTTTTGTTTAATTATTTTGATTTGCTTTGATCTTTTTGGATCATGGGACTGGGCATCCCGGTTACCGGCCCTTTCTCGTGAATGTGGAGCGGAGTCCACTCCTCTTGAGAATAACCCACCTAGCATGGAAGATATAGGCAGCCCTAGTTGCACATGAGCTGCTCGAGCATACAAAACAGAATTTCATTTGAAGGTTTGGAGTTTGGCACATACAAATTTACTTGGAACGGCAGTTAGATACCGCATCTAGGAAGGTATGGTGGACTCATATGGAACACCTTTGGGGTTTAAGGAGTTTGGATGCACAATCAGTATTCCCGCTTAGTACAAGTGAAGGCTAGCAAAAGACTGGAAGCGACCAAGCGAGAGAGCGACAACGATAGTAAACATGCATTAAAATTAATTTACACGAATACAAGCATGAGTAGGATATAATCCACCATGAACATAAATATCATGAAGGCTATGTTGATTTGATTCAACTACATGCGTGAACATGTGCCAAGTCGAGTCACTCAATTCATTCAAAGGAGGATACCATCCCATTATACCATATCATAATCATTCTAATAGCATGTTGGCATGCAAGGTAAATCATTATAACTCATAGCTAATCAAGCATGGCACAAGCAACTATAATCTCTAAATGTCATTGCAAATATGTTTACTTCATAATAGCTAACTCAGGAACGATGAATCATCATATTTACAAAAACAAGAGAGGTCGAGCTCATACCAGCTTTTCTCATCCCAATAAGTCCATCATATATCATCATTATTGCCTGTCACTTGCACGAGCAACGGTGTGTATAATAATAATAGTGCACGTGCATTGGGCTAAGCTGGAATCTGCAAGCATTCAACTCAAGAGAGAAGACAAGTAATATAGGCTCTAAGTTAGATAAACAATAATGCATATGAGAGCCACTAAGCATTTTCAATATAGTCTTCTCGACCCCCAAAGAAAGGAAAAGAAATAAAAACTATTTACACGGGAAAGCTCCCAACAAGCAAAAGAAGAACGGGAAATATTTTTGGGTTTTCTTTTTAATTATTACTACTACGGTAGGAAAAATAAACTACTACTAATTTTTTTGTTTTTCTTAAGGTTTATTAAACACACAAGAAGAAAGCAGGAAAAAGAAAATAAACTAGCATGGATATTACAGTGAAAAGGTATGAGCACCGACATCTAGCAATGAGTGTGTGTGAGCATAAATGTAATGTCGGTGAGAAATACGTACTCCCCCAAGCTTAGGCTTTTGACCTAAGTTGGTCTATTGCCAGGGATAGCCTGGCTGATACCCGTAGGTGTAGCTGGGGTCGTACTGCGATGAAGAATAGTTGGGATCATGATGTGATGAAGAGGACTCTCGCCATCGGCCGGCAACCGCCTCAGGATCCCAAGAATAAACAGACATTCGTGGAGGCTCATCTTGCGGCTCCGGTTCCGGGGCTGGTGCAGGATTCCGGTAGGCTTGAATAGCCGCCCACGGAACAATGTAAGGACCTGTAGACTGATAGATTGAGATATTGGAGAAGTAATTGTTGTATTGATCGGGGCCTCAAGGACTGTTTATATAGATTACAAAGCTTGGGCTCCAAGACTAGACTAATAGAGATAGATTACAATACGAATAGACTTATACTCTAAGATCCCCCCGCAGTCTATCCGAAAGACAGTCTATCAACGGTGGTGCGTAAGACTTGCACCTTTTCGTTGTTTTTCTCTAGTATATAAAGGATACATGACCGACTTGTCACGTCCAACTCGTAGCCTAGACGGGCTACCAACACGACGCGACCCGGATTCGTACAAGCACGTCCGGTTTACCTTACGTAAGATCTTTCCTAAACATAATCTATCTAGGTGACCTATTACGACTACAACTAGATTAATTACTACATTCACCTCCTTAATCTGGTTGCCTTGTCTCCATTGCTTGCACTCCGACCTTCTTCCTCATCTCGATGAACTTCTGTCGACCGAGGGACTTCGTGAGAATGTCGGCAAGCTGGTCCTTCGTGTTCACGTCTTGAACTTCGATCATCCCTTCCTCAATGCACTCCCGGATATGGTGGAACCGGGTATCTATGTGCTTGCTCCTCTCGTGATGAACCAGATTTTTGCACAATGAGATTGCAGCTTGGTTGTCAATCTTCAATGACACCTTCTGCACCTCCCACTTTGCAAGATCAGCTAGGAGTCTTCTCAGCCACACTGCTTGACAAGCCGTCGTGCTTGCCGCTATGTATTCTGCCTCGCATGAAGACAGTGCAACCACCTTTTGCTTCTGAGAATTCCACCTGATAGGATTTGGGCCAAGATGGAATATCATGCCCGTTGTGCTTTTCCGGTCATCCACATCACCTGCCATGTCGCTATCTGAGCATCCACGAAGGATCAATCCTTCCTTTCCCTTTCGGTACATGCAGCCAAGATTAATAGTGCCTTTCACATAGCGCAAGATTTGCTTGACCGCGCTCATGTGTTCGGTTGTTGGATTCTCCATGAAACGACTCACGATCCCGACTGAATAAGTCAAGTCAGGTCGGGTATGCACCAAATATCTTAGGCTGCCCACAACGCTTCGATACATTGTGGTGTCCACCGACGGATTTGAGCTACGCTTGCTCAACTTGTGGCGTTGGTCCATTGGAGCTTGTGTCTCGTAGCAATCTGTCATGCCACACTTGTCCAATAACTTGACCGCATAAGCCGATTGACATAGGGAAATCTCTCCGGAGCTTTGCTTCACTTCGATGCCCAAGTAATAGCTGAGTAATCCCAGATCGCTCATGCTAAACTTCTTCTTCATCTGCGCCTTGAAACGTTCAATTTCTTGCGCGCTATCTCCGGTGATAATCAGATCGTCGACATAAACTCCAACTAGCAGGTTTGAGCCTTTGGAGTTCTTTGTATAGACCGCATGCTCGAGGGGACATCTCTTGAACCCGAGCGAGATCAAACTTCGGTCTAAATTTGCATTCCAAGCTTTTGGCGCTTGCTTCAACCCGTAAAGTGCCTTCTTGAGCTTGTAAACTTTCCCTTCTTCGCCTTTCTTCTCGTAGCCGAGGGGTTGTTCCACGTACACTTCTTCTTTGAGATCGCCGTTGAGGAAAGCGGATTTCACATCCATATGATGAACCTTCCAATCCTCTTGTGCTGCCAAAGCTAGGAGCACTCTCACCGTCTCGATTCGAGCAACCGGTGCAAACACCTCCTCATAGTCAACTCCTTGACGTTACGTGGCCCTTTGCAACGAGTCTTGCCTTGTACTTCACAATGGCACCCTTCGTGTCCTTCTTCAACTTGTAAACCCACTTCAAACCTATGGCCTTTTGGTTCAAGGTCGGGTTACCAAAGTCCACGATGCCATTGCTCTCGATCGCCTTCATCTCCTCATCCATGGCGTGCATCCAACTTGAACTTTTGCTGCGCCTCTACGAAGTTCGCTGGCTCCTCAACTCCGAGTAAACACAAATCGGAGTACTCGAGTGTAACTGGCTTTGCGTACTTGTAGACTTTCTTGAGGGGCTTGTAGCGACGAGGCCCGGAAGAATCCGTTGTGGCTTGCAAAGGAGGCAACACAAATTGTGTCGGCGTCGATGCACTTGAGGAAGACGGCTGAGTCCTAGGCATGGTAGATGCCGGATCGTTGGCATCCACGTTGTTGACATCCTCGTCGTTGGCGTAGTTGTTGTGACCGTGATTATCATCTTGATTGTCGTCGTCACTATGCGCCTCGTTGTCGATGTCACTGCCGAGATCTCCGCCTGTTTCGTGCGCGTCGTTGTTGTTGTCACCTTGCAACCTATGCGCGTCGTCGTCGGTGTCGGCACCATGATGATCACTATCATTGCGGTCACCTTGGTTGGGCGTCTTGCCAACCACCTAGACGTCCTCCCCTGCATCATCATCAGTTGGAAATTCAACTGTGAATATGTTACCGTTTGGAGCATTGTCGGCTGCTGCGCTCCAATTCCACGCTTGGTTTTTTTCAAACACGACGTCACGTGAAATGTGTAGACGCTTGGTTCGTGGATCGTAGAAGCGGTATGCTTTGGTGCCGGAACTCCTATCGTATGCGATAAACACCATCTTGGTGCTATGATTGGCAAGCTTTGAGATATGCGGCTCCGCCGTCTTCACATGTGCCACGCACCCGAATGTCTGTAGATGAGACACATTCGGCTTACGTCCGTATATTGCTTCATACGGAATCTTGTCGATCACCGCCTTCGTTGGATCTCGGTTGAGAAGATAGACCGCCGTCGAGGCAACTTCTCCCCAAAAAGTCCCCGGCAAGTTCTTGCTCTTGAGTAAACTTCTCACCATGTCAACGACGGTTTGATTGCGCCTTTCAACAACACCGTTCTGCTGTGGCGTATAAGGTGCCGTGAGGAACCTTTTTATGCCAATCTTCTCGCAGTAATCGTTGAACTCGTTTGACGTAAACTCTCTGCCGCGATCTGTCTGTAGAGCGCGAACCTTCAACTTGTGTTCCATCTCTGTTGCAGCCTTCAGCTTCTTGAACGCTTCAAATGCCTCATCTTTAGACCGTAGGAGAACGACCCACATGTATCTCGAGTAGTCATCTACCACAAGGAAGAAATACTTCTTTCCTCCGTGAGTTGCTTGGGTGATAGGGCCACATAGATCACCATGGAGCAGCTCGAGTGCATCACTTGCACGATAGATAGACTGAGCAGCGAACGGCCTGCAGTGCTGTTTTCCAACCAAGCACCCGTCACATACTCGATCAACATGGTCGATGAACGGCATCCCAGATACCATCTCCATCTTCGACATCTTCTTCAAGGCGTAGAAGTTAACGTGTCCAAATCTGGCATGCCATAACCACGAATCATCATCACTCTTGGCGAGCCAACACTCCGGTTGAGATTGATCAAGGTTGAGGATATAGAGCCTGTTCCGCGTGTGATTCACATGCGCTAGCACGTTTCGGAGGTTGTCGAAGATCGTCATCACTCCGTTCTCAATATCCACCTTGCATCCATTCTCGTCAAGTTTCCTGACAGAGATGATGTGTTGCAAAGCCGTGGGATGTAGTACACTCCGGTGAGTATGCGATGTTCTCCTGTGAGACCCTCGAAGAGGACAGAACCTTGCCCGCAAATCTCCACATTTGAACCATCACCGAACTTGACCGAGCCTTGAACATCATATTCTAGCTCGAGGAACTTCTCCTTGCACCCCGTCATGTGGTTACTGGCACCTGTGTCAAGATACCATGACACATTCTGGTTTCCGGATAACTTTGGTATTACTTTCTTCTCATGAAGTAGCACCTTCCGGCTTGGTTTCATAACCACCGTTTCGACGAGATCACAAACTTTGGCCATCAGAAGTCCTGGACGTTCATCTTCTTGCTTCACAAAATTTGCCTTGATCTCACGCTTGTTAGGCTCCACGAGATTACATACTTCGGCCATCAGAAGACCTGGACATTTGTCTTCCTGCTTCGCCAAATTTGCCTTGATCTCCCTCTTGTTAGGCTCCGGACAATCCTTCGCAAAGTGACCCATCTCGTTGCAGTTATAGCACTTGACCTCGGACATATCCAAGTTCCGTGGCTTCCGCTCTTTAGATCGGTCCGCCTTACCACGACCTTGTGGCTTGCCTTTTCCTTTGCCTTCTTGGTTTGTCCACCGCCGTGTTGTTTGAGCCTTCGCCAACGCTATGCCTTCCTTTGCTACTTGGGGACTCCCAATCTGCGCGCGAGTACATGAGTTGGTCACTACCTCCTCCTTTGCCCTTCCGACAACCACGAGCATTTTCTTCCCATGTCCGCAAGCGTCCAATCACCTCCGTTATGGTCATGTCGTCAATGTCGTAAAGCTGCTCGAGCGTGCCGATGATGTACGTGAATTTATCAGTCACCGAACTGAAAAACTTCTCCACAATCTCGGTCTCCTCGAGCTTTGCACCAAGTGCGTGGATCTCTCCCACCAAAGTAGTCAGATGCATGGCATAGTCATTCACTGATTCAGTTTCCTCCATTTGCAACTTGTGAAATTGGCGCTTCAGCACTTGTGACCGAGCCTTGGTGACGCGATCTTCTCCGATCCTCATCTCTTTGAGTGCGTTCCACGCCTCTCTTGCTGTCTCGAACTCCGCCAATGTCATCAGCACGGAATCTGGCACAGACTGGGCTATGGCGGCCATGGCACCTTCGTCGCACTCCTCGTCGACGTCATCGTCCGTGATGGCCTCCCACACTCGAAGGGTTCGGAGAATAATCTTCATCTTCACCGCCCACACGCCGTAATTGGCGTCGGTGAGCATCGGGTACTGGATGGGGATGTTGCGATGCGCCCGCACGTTGGCGCCGCCCGTTCTTCCATCACTGGTTGCTGACTTGCCGCCTTTATTCACCTTGACGCCGTTCTTATTCGCCTTGGAACCGCTGTTGCCGGACTTGACGGACTCAGCATCGCTGCCCGTCATCGTAGGTCGTCGAGGCTCTTGATACCAATTGTTGGCTTTTGATCAGAAAATCAAATTGCCCAGGACAAATACACGTACGTGCGTGGAAGTAAGCAAGCTAACAAGCGAGCAGCTTGATTGGTCTTCCCTGCAAACAGTGTACGTGCCTGTACAAGCTAGCTAGATCGATCCTTTGATCGTCTCGTCGGCGGAACACAGCTCAGCAAACGAACAAACAGAATGGAGGAAATATTTGGTGATTGCCAAAGGCTCTTGACGTGACTTGGTTTCTTTATTGCTTTTCTTGTTTTTCGTTTGATTACAAGGGGCTGCTACATGTATATATAGCAGGCTAGACTAGCTGGTTACATGACCGACACGGCTAGGAATCCTAATCCTACATGGACTACTAATCCTAATCGGACACAAGGTGTGCTTATGTCTAACATTCACCCCCCTAAGCACAACTTTCTTGTTACCACCTGGATCCCAAACGCGACGGTTGCTACTCATAGGCAATATCCTTGGCATTGATTTCGCCGTTCTCCTTAGCATTCCAGGGACTGACTTTACTGCCGTCGGCTCGTTCGTAGCTTGACGGCAGCGCTCCTCCTTGGTCGCGTCTTCAACCTTCACCTGTTCTTCGGTGCTTGATAGACTGTCTTTCGGATAGTCGAGGGAACATCTACCGTTGTTTTTCTCTAGTATATAAAGGACAAAATCCAATCCGTACCTGCGTCGTTGAGGACAAAATTGTTCATGGCGTTGATGAAGGCGGCTTGGTCCCAAGCCAGCTGTTGGGGAGGAGCAGAGGGGCCAGGAACTTGCATGTTGACGTAGGGGATAGCGGATGGGTAGTATGCGATTGGGGCCTGCATGTTGCCGTAGAAGGCCGGCATGGTGTTGTAGGGCGACGGTGGTCCCGGGCGTCTTTGGTAGGCGGAGTAGGAGTGGCGGTGTAGACGTGTGCCGCTGCTCGGGTCCAAGGAGTCCCGGAGAGCATGTGGTCGGGCGAAGACCGGGGCTCCACGTGCCTGCACGTGGGAGGGGCACCATACGGCGAGGGCCGACCATGGCATCGACCAAGCTCGGACGAGGCCGGTCCAAGGATCATGCGCCGAGGAGGCCATGGTGACGGAGCTGGTGGCGCTGGAGCGGTGGATGACGAGGCTGGTGCAGTCCGGCAGACGAGATGCAGGAGGCCGGTAGAGATGTGATTCTTGCCCTTGTAGTTGGGACTCGGGCGCCTGACTGGTGGTGGAGTTGAGGCCGCGGCAGCCACGGCAGGAGTTGGAGGGGCGGTCGATTGCCGCGACAGCCAGGCGTGGGAGCTGCAGAAGAGGCGCGGCAGCATGAAACACCGCGGCGCCTGCTGCGCTTTTGCGAGCCTGGTTCTTCTCTTCTTGCTGGAGGATCGAGCGGACTTCCTTGAAGGTGGGGTACGGTTTGAGCATGGGGATGAAGGACTGCTGCTTCTCGAATTGATCGCCGAGACCTTGGAGGAGGGCGTTGATGAGAGTGCGATCCTCGACGTGATCACCAAGTTCACGGAGTTCATCGCCAATAGCCTTGATTCGCTGGCAGAAGATGGAGACCGGGACATCTCCTGCATGGTTGTGCGTAACTTCGGTGTTGAGCGCGTTGATTCTGGCGTCGGAGTTGTCTGAAACAGCTGTTGAAGGAAGCCCGAAGATCGTGGCGGTGGCGTCATCGTCGGACATCAGATTGAAAAGCTCCGTGGAGATGCGTGTGTAAATCCACTGGATGATGGCGAGATCATCTTTCACCCAGCGAGGATCAGTGGGCTGTGGCGGGTAGGAGGGATCAATGTGGTGACGTAGGCCGAAGCGCCCGAGATGGATGATGAAGAGGTGGCGCCAATGGTAGTAGTTGTGGATGCCGAGGTCTAATGAGATTGGTATGAAGGGAGAGACGTCGGCAATGGTGTCGGCTAGGGAGAACATAGGGTTTGGAGGGGAGGTGTTTGGGTAGTTGTAGAGGAGGAGGTAGGGGTGGGGCACCGCGGCGTGGAACTTCGGCCATGGAGAAGAGGGGCCGAATCGGCCGGGCGGCGTGGGTGGCGGAGCCATACCAAAGTGCTTGGAAAACCTAGGCGTCGGATATCATGATAGATTGTGATATTGGAGAAGTAATTGTTGTATTGATCGGGGCCTCAAGGACTGTTTATATAGATTACAAAGGTTGGGCTCCAAGACTAGACTAATAGAGATAGATTACAATACGAATAGACTTATACTCTAAGATAGACAAGTTAAACAAAGAGGGAGCAGGCAAAATAATAGTCTCAGGGTGATGTTTATCAAAGTACAATTTATATTTAAGCTCCCCTTCGCGACTCTTAACAAGAAAATCATGTGCTAGCATACTCTTATAATCTAAATAAGCACGGGGCAGCGTTGTTTCTTCTTTCTCCTCATGCCTAATAGGTATTTCAAAATATTCAGCTAGGCGCGAAGCATAAATGCCTCCAAAGACGGGGCCCTTAGTACGGTTCAGACTTAACCGTCTAGCAACAATTCCACCCATACTAACAGAGTTATTGCGGTATAAACCATGGAACAAAATAATAATATCAGGAATACTAAGGTTCCCATAGTTCCCGTGTCCAATCAAGCAGCGACTAGCAAATAAGGCAAAGTAACGTAAAACAGGAAAATGTATGCTAGTGATTCTTGCATCAGAAACCTTCCTGGTTTCTCCCATAGTGATAGTGTTAATAAAAGCTTCCACTTCATTACGGTGTGGTTCATCTAAGGTGCCCTCAAAAGGTATTTTGCAAACCTCGCAAAATTCAGCTAATGTCATCTCCTTAACAACGTCGTATAAATGGAACTCTCTTGTTGGAGGTGATTTCTTAGGGAAAAAGTAGAAGTTCTGCACAAAAGTATTTGTGAGTAAGAGATACTGATGACGTTGGTCGCGAAGGAAGTTGGTGAGGCCGGCGTTCTCAATCAATAGATAGAAATCCTCATAAATCCCGGCTCTCCTCAAGAAGTCATCGGAAGGCCATTCACACGGCCGGACCTCCATGGTGTGAGGCAAATTAAATTTGGCTTCTGCTCTTCTTTCTTTTGTTTTTCCCTCGAGCTTCGGCTCGACGAGCCCCTCAAAAGTCTCTTCATTATTTCTGAAATAATCTGAAATTTTTAGTAACTTCAAACAAAAGTAAACCAACTTCAATAAAACTGATGGCAACTACTCATACAAGTGCCTAGAGCATATATCAAGCATTAGAACTACTTGGAACCATATAAATTTGACATGCAAGCTCAAGAACATGGTCACCTATGCAGCACAAATTTGCAATGAATAAAGCACTAGAACAAAAACTAATTGGACCAATGGAGGAGTCACATACCAAGGACCAATCTCCCCAAGCAGTTTTCGAGAGGTGCTTTGAGCAAGGAGATCGAAAATCACAAAGAAAAGAGGCCGGAACACGAGCTTGAGTTGGTTTTTCGGGTTTGTGTGAGACAGAGGAAGAAGATGGGTGCAGGGATAAGTGGAGGAGGGCCACCGTGGGCCTGACGAGGCAGGGGCGCCCTCCACCCTCGTGACCAGTGGCAGCTCCCCGCGATAATTTTTGCACTAAAATCCTCAAATATTCGAAAAAATCATATTAAATTGGCATGGCATTCTCGAGGACTTTTATTTTCGGATATTTTTATATTGCACGGATAAGTCGAGAAGCATGTAAAATACTATTTTTACTTTATTTCTACTAAAGAACAGAAAATATTAAGAGTGTACAGAAGGTTGTGCTTCTAGTTTCATCCATCTCATGCTCATCGAAAAGAATCCACTAACAAGGTTGATCAAGTCTTGTTAACAAACTCATTCTGATAATCATGGAACCGGAGAAATTTTGAATAACACTATGCTACCTCAACGGGGATATGGACATCCCCAATAATAAGTATATCATATTTCTTCTTGACAGTAGGGAGAGGAAATTCAAAACCTCCAAATATAATCGATGGAATTTTTCCAATAGAGTTGATACTATGAACTTGAGGTTATTTCCTCGGAAAGTGTACCGTATGCTCATTACCATTAATATGAAAAGTGACATTGCCTTTGTTGCAATCAATAACAGCCCTGCAGTATTAAGGAAAGGTCTTCCAAGAATAATAGACATACTATCGCCCTCGGAATATCAAGAATAACAAAGTCTGTTAAAATAGTAACGCTTTGCAACCACAACAGGCACATCCTCACAAATACCGACAGGTATAGCAGTTGATTTATCAGCCATTTGCAAAGATATTTCAGTAGGTGTCAACTTATTCAAGTCAGTCTACGATATAAAAAGAGAGGCATAACACTAACACCCGCTCCAAGGTCACATAAAGCAATTTTAACATAATTTTTCTTAATGGAGCATGGTATAGTAGGTACTCCTGGATCTCCAAGTTTCTTTGGTATTCCACCCTTAAAAGTATAATTAGCAAGCATGGTGGAAATTTCAGCTTCAGGTACCTTTCTTTTATTTGTAACAATATCTTTCATATATTTAGCATAAGGATTCATTTTGAGCATATCAGTCAATCGCATACGCAAAAAGATAGGTCTAATCATTTCAGCAAAGCGCTCAAAATCCTCATCATCCTTTTTCTTGGATGGTTTTGGAGGAAAAGGCATGGGTTTCTGAACCCATGGTTCTCTTTCTTTACCGTGTTTCCTAGCAACGAAGTCTCTTTTATCATAATGTTGCTTCTTTGATTGTGGGTTATCAAGATCAACAGCAGGTTCAACTTCTACATCATTATCATTACTAGGTTGAGCATCATCATTAACATTTTCACTAGGTTCATGTTCATTACCAGATTTTGTTTCAGCATCAGACATAGAGATATCATTTGGATTATCAGGTGGTTTAGCAATAGGTTCACTAGAAGTTTGCACAGTTCTATCATTTTTCTTTTTCTTCCTTTTAGAAGAACTAGGCATATCAATATTATTTCTCTGAGAATCTTGCTCGATTCTCTTAGGGTGGCCTTCAGGATACAAAGGTTCCTGAGTCATTCTACCAGTTCTAGTAGCCACTCTAACAGCATAATCATTTTTCTTACTATTCATTTCATCAAGAACTTCTTTCTGAGCTTTAAGTACTTGTTCTACTTGAGTGGTAACCATAAAAGCATGTTTGCTAACAAGTTTAAGTTCACCTCTAATATTAGCCATATAATCACTCAAGCGTTTAATCATATCGGAATCATATTTCAATTGTCTACCAAGATAAGCATTAAAATTTTCTTGTTTGACAATAAAATTATCAAACTCATCGAAGCATTGCCTAGCAGACTTATAATGAGGAATATCACCTTCATCAAATCTATAGAGAGAATTTACCTTTACTACCGTGGCCGGGATATCGGAGGTTCTTCAAGAATAAGTAATTGAGATCATATACTTCTTCAACAGCGATGAAATTAAGACCATGTATTTCTTCAATAGGAGGTAAATTCTTAACATCTTCACTTTAATACCTTTTCCTTTCATAGATTTCTTTGCCTCTTGCATATCTTCGGGATCGAGAAATAGAACACCTCTCTTCTTGAATTGGTTTAGGAATAGGCTCGAATGGTGGCTCTGGAGCTGGCTCGGGAGTTGGCTCGGTGGTGCCCAATTATTTTCATTTGTCAACATATTATTTAATAAAATTTCAGCTTCATCCGGTGTTCTTTCCACGAAAAGAGAACCGCACAACTATCCGTAATCTCTAGAAGCATCGGTTAGTCCATTATAAAAGATATCAAGTATTTCGTGTTTCTTAAGAGGATGATCAGGCAAAGCATTAAGTAACTTGAGAAGCCTCCCCAAGCTTGTGGGGACTCTCTTCTTCAATTTGCACAAAATTATATATATCCCTCAAAGCAGCTTGTTTCTTATGAGCAGGGAAATATTTAGCGAGAAGTAATAAATCATATCACGGGACTTTGCACACAACCAGGATCAAGAGAATTAAACCATTTCTTAGCATCACCCTTTAATGAGAACGGAAATATTTTGAGTAAATAAAGGTAGCGCGATCTCTCATTATTAGTAAACCGGGCAGCTATATCATTTAACTTAGTAAGATGTGCCACAACAGTTTGATTCATAGCCATAAAAAGGATCAGATTCAACCAAAGTAATTATATACGGATCAATGAAAAATCATAATAATCCTGATCAGAACACAGATAGGTGAAGTAGCAAAAGCGTGGTCGGGTCTCATCCTATCTCTAAAAGATTCTTTACTCCATTTAACTAGCAACCTCTTAAGTTCAAGTCTATCACGGCAAGCAAGAACAAATGCAGAGATTCAGCATTAAAAGATAACCCTCGTGAATAGCGGGCATATTATCATCATTACTAACATCATCGTGTTCGGTTTCAATAATTTCTCTTTCTCTAGACCTAGAAATTTGCTCATCTAGAAATTCACCAAGGTGCATGAGTATCAAGCATAGAAGTAGTTTCATCATAAGTATCACGCATAGCGAAGTGGCATCATCAATAACATGCGACATATCGTAAGCGAATAGCGTAAGGTGTTTAGGTGTCGCTAGCTTACTTATAACGAAGGTGAATCAAGTGCGAGCTAGATGACGTTCCTTACCTCCCTCGTAGTTGAGGGATAAATTGTTGTCTTAGCGTCTTTCAAGTTCTTCATAGTGTCCAGCAGATATAAATCCCAAGTGACTCAAAGAATAGAGCTATGCTCCCGGCAACGGCGCCTTTAAAAAGGTCTTGATAACCCACAAGTATAGGGGATCGCAACAGTTTTCGAGGGTAGAGTATTCAACCCAAATTTGTTGATTCGACACAAGGGGAGCCAAAGAATATTCTCAAGTATTAGCAGCTGAGTTGTCAATTCAACCACACCTGGAAACTTAATATCTGCAGCAAAGTGTTTAGTAGCAAAGTGATATGATAGTGGTGGTAACGGTAACAAAGTAAAGACAGCAAAAGTAATGTTTTTGGTATTTTTGTAGTGACGATAACAGTAGCAACGGAAAAGTAAATAAGCGAGAACCAGTATATGGAAAACTCGTAGGCACCGGATCAGTGATGGATAATTATGCCGGATGCGATTCCTCATGTAATAGCTATAACATAGGGTGACACAGAACTAGTTCCAATTCATCAATGTAATGTAGGCATGTATTCCGTAAATAGTCATACATGCTTATGGAAAAGAACTTGCATGACATCTTTTGTCCTACCCTCCCGTGGCAGCGGGGTCCTATTGGAAACTAAGGGATATTAAGGCCTCCTTTTAATAGAGAACCGGAACAAAGCATTAGCACATAGTGAATACATGAACTCCTCAAACTATTGTCATCACCGAGAAGTATCCCAATTATTGTCACTTCGGGGTTGTCAGATCATAACACATAATAGGTGACTATAGACTTGCAAGATAGGATCAAGAACACACATATATTCATGAAAACATAATAGGTTCAGATCTGAAATCATGGCACTCGGGCCCTAGTGACAAGCATTAAGCATAGCAAAGTCATAGCAACATCAATCTCGAACATAATGGATACTAGGGATCAAACCCTAACAAAACTAACTCGATTACATGATAAATCTCATCCAACCCATCACCGTCAAAGCAAGCCTCACGATGGAATTACTCACGACGGCGGTGAGCATCATGAAATTGGTGATGGAGGATGGTTGATGATGACGACGGCGATGAATCCTCTCCTGAGTCCCGAACGGACTCAGATCAGCCCTCCCGAGAGATTAGGGCTTGGCGGCGGCTCCGTATCGTGAAACGCGATGGAACTTTCTCTCCAATTTTTCTCCCGAAAACCAATATATGGAGTTGGAGTTGGCGCCGAGGGCCACCAGGGGCCCACGAGGTAGGAGGGCGCGCCCGGGGAGGCGCACCCCCACCCTCGTGAGCAGGTGTGGGCCCCTGGTCTTCATCTTTGGCGAGGATTTTTATTATTTTTTCTAAGGTGTTCCGTGGAGTTTGTGTCATTCCGATAACTTTTATTTTCTCGCACATAAACAACACCATGGCAATTCTGCTGAAAACAGCGTCAGTCTGGGTTAGTTCCATTCAAATCATACAAGTTAGAGTCCAAAACAAGGGCAAAAGTGTTTGGAAAAGTAGATACGACGGAGACGTATCAACCGCTGCCATGCTACCCGCCGCCGAGCCACCCGTGCATCCTCACCATCCAAGGCCGCCGCCCCGGCATCCAAGGTGAACCCACCACCACCAACGAGCAGCATGACGACCTAAGACAGGCATCCGGACATGGACGACGTTTTAGCGAACCACCGTTGGTCAGGACCAGGCATCCCCGGTGTCGGTCCACACGCAGGGAGCCCCACCTCGGTCGGGGGCGCGGATCACCGGGTCAGCCAGCATCGTCGTCGGGGCAGCCCAAACAGATGGGCCACCGGAGCGGTGGGCCTCCACGAGCCGGATCTGGTCCAGCCATCGAGGCCCTCCACCACCTAACCCTAGATCCACCACACCACCAGCGGCCATGGCCTGGCCCGAAGCCCCCAGCTAAACTTAAGTAACTAAAACAAAAATATAAATATGCACCTCACACTTCTGAGCATTAGAGTGGAAAGACAGCATCCCCAACCTTCCCTGCACCTCGTCAAGGTACCAGCTATCAGACATCATATCAGTTAAGGACTTGATGAATGTGAGACGCTCGCTGTCGAGGTCGAACGCCATGAGCTTCTTGCTGCTCTTCCCAGCCCAGTACACGGTGCCGTCAACGCCGACGATGCCGACGCCGTAATCACATCTCGGGCCAGGGGCCAGGGGGACGTACTGCCACGACGCTTCCCCTAGCGTGAACACCTTCACCTGAGGGCCCCCCTTCTTGCTGTAGGCCGCCACATGCACAACCTTGTGCCCCCCAGTCGTGGGGTGGTACGCGAAGCCGTACTTCTTGTGTGGACTCCACGGTGTGGTAGTCCCTCACCGTGGCCCAAGTCCATATAACGGGTGCTACTACTGAGTATCACCATGGACTTGTTTGGCGGTGAGCTATATCTCGCTTTACGCGAGGCGGAAGCTACTCTCTCGCCTGAAGGGAATAGCTCTCTCACGCGAGTCTGGGTCGGCCGGTTTTCTTTTTTTGCAAACGCTTTGCCGGTTCGAACGTGATTGCTTCGCAGTTTTTTTGCTCCAATCGTTTCTTTGTTTTTTCTTGTTTCAGTTTCTTGTTTCTTTGCCGGTTTTCTTCGTTATTTTGTTTTTCACTGCTTTCTTCATTTCTTTATCTGTTTTCATTGGGTTCTTCTTATATTTTCATAGTCTTCATTTTTTTCACGGTTCTTACGGTTTTCTTTGTTTTTTCATGGATTCTTTGGTTTTTTGTGTTTCCATTGGTTTGCTCTCGGTTTCAATGGGTTTTCTATTTTCTTCTATTTTTTTGTTCTTTCTTGGTTTTCTTCGGTTTTTCTTGTTTCTTTGTTTCCTTCTTTTGGGTTTTCTTGGTTTCCAGTACATATTCAACATTTTTCGTATACATCAGAAATATTTTGTAAACACATTTAACATTTTTAATACACGGTTATTTTTTTTAAATCTTATGTTTTTTATTTCTGCTTTTCTTCCGTACACATTGTACATTTTTGGTATATATCTAATATATTTTTAACATACTTTAAATACAAGTTTAACATTTTTGTAATACATAGTCAAGTTTTTTTGTATACACATTTTTAAAAAAAATTCAAATGCTTGATTACCATGTTTCAAATACAAGATTACATTTTTTAATACAAGGTCAACATTTTTATATACCCATTTAACATTTAAAAAATGCTTGATCAACATTTTTCAAGTAGAAGATTAACTTTTTAATACATGGTCAACATTATTTCTATATGCATTTAACATTTTTCAAATGTTTGATCAACATATTTTTTTAAATGCAAGGCTGAATACATGTCAGTTGTCTTTCTATACACATTTAACGTTTGTTCAAGAAGATTGATTGACATTTTTTAAATAGCCGGTTAACATTTTTTTCCAAATGATTGGTTACGAAAAAATTAAATACATGATCAATTGTTTTTCTATACACATTTAACATTTTTGAAATGCTTGATTGTTTTTTTCGAATGGTTGTTTAACATTCTTGTTCAAATGCTTGATTAAAAAAGGTTAAATACCCCCGCAAAAAAATACATGATCAGCGTTTTCACACTCATTGTATATTTGTACGTATGCATTTTTTGTGTACACGGTCAAGGTTTTTGAGGCGCATCAATCAGGTATCGGTTCGACATCTGAAAGACAGAATGTGTGCTGGGTTCGTGGATGGCAGGTTTGGTTTTCTCCTTTGGCGTCTTAGTCGTGGTGGGGTGCCAGATCTAGAGTTTAATGGCGTGTGCGGGGGTGTTGCCCCGGTGATTCGTTCAACGGCAAGGGCTTCACTTTTGGTGAGCGACATTGGAGGTCCGTAAAGCTGCATATCAGCGATGAAGAAATATCGAGCTCGGGGTGCGGAGGCGATTCATCATTCTTTTCTCCGATGGCTGTTGTGGTGGTGCCGGAGGCAGGTGACGGGCGTTGGTGTCAAGCTCAGAGGTTTTCTATTCATGTCGGGCCTTACGTGAATTGTACTTTGATTTTATTTTATGATATGAATAAGTCACATGTTATTGTGAAAAGAAATCTGCCTTCGGTGGTCGAGCTCGGATGAGGAGGTGATCCATTATTCTTTTCTTTGGTGGATGCTGTGGTGGTGCCGGAGGCAGATAACGGACGTTGGTATCAAGTTCAGAGATATTTTGTCATGTCGGTCCTTACATGGCTTGTATTTTTTTGATCTAATATATGAATAAGACACGTGTCATCATGAAAAAAAATAAGGCATCGGCTGGATTCGAAGTTGCAGGCTTGCACGGGCGAGACTTGATTGAGGCGCATCACTGCTGCTTTTGCCGGACGGCGGGTGGGCGGTGGAGGGAGGTCCGAATGGTCGTCGTTGCACGGAACCAAAAATTTCCTGCCTTCCGGCGAAACTTCCTCCCTTGTGTGAGCTTGCAGTCCGGAAGAAGAAAAGGAGGCTGCATCCATCATCCTTCTCCGCCAAGGAAGAAACCCCGTCACCCGGCCCACCAATGCATCCGCTCGCTTCTTCTTCTCTTCTCCAGCCGCGTCGGAAAAAAACCCGTGGAACCTTCTCGTCCGCTCTCTTACCTTTCTTCACCACCAAATAGTCACACCCAGACGCGCCCAACCGCGCGTCGCGTGGACCCGGCCCGGCGCGGCCCCACGCGGCATAGACCGGGCGAGCTTAAACCCCACGCCTCCTGCCCCCCCCCCATTGGTCACACCAGACCAGAGCAGAGCGGTAGCAACCCCGTTCCCCGTCCGGACCCCCGCGGCGGTGGCAAGCAACCGAGCCTCGCCGTGCAGCAGATTCCTTCTCTTCCCTTTCCTTTCTCCCCGCTGCCTTGCCTTCCCTTCGCTCCCCTCTCCTCCCCTCCCCTCCCCGCACGCGCACCGCACTCCGTCCCGCAAGCCATCCCATTCGCCCGCGGGCCCTCACCAACCCTAGCCAGCGCGGCGATGTCGACGGACTCCGACTCCTCCTCGCGCGGCGCCGGCGGCAGCTTCCGCGAGATCACCCGGGACCGTGAGTGCCTCCCCCCTGCCCTTCCCCCGCGCCACGCTTCCCATTCCCGCTTCCTCCCCCTTCCTCCCCTGCTCTGTTTGTCCCGGTTATGGGGAAACGGCGTTTGAACTGGCGGGAGAGGGAGGGGACGGGTGATTAGTCGCTGCTGCTGCTGCGCAATGCTTGCTCTGATTTACTGTGTTTGGGTGCACGATTAGTCGTGATGAACCGACGAAAATGCCTAGTTACTTAGTTTTGCCGATTCAAGGGGATTTTTTCCTACCAGTGGCCTCACCCCAACCCGTCCCCTCATTTTGGGGGCAAGGGGAATTTTCAGACCGGCGAGATGCGGGCCTGCGTGAGTTGAGTGGACAGTGTCAAATCAGAAGCTAGTAAAACTTGACGAGATTTCTGTTTTAAACCAGCATGTATATGTGATCTAAGGAATTGGACTTCAACTTCGTCAGCGTGTAGAGCAACACATTGCCCATTAAACAATCATCAGTGTCGCTGGTCATTTAATAACTTACCATATTGCTGTATGTAGAGGCTTGCATTTCATTACTGTCGACGCTGGCATGTACAACCATAATTGAACACCGAAGTTGGTCAGAATGTTTTGTTGTTTTAGATTAGCAATTTGTCATGGTGGTGACTGCATGCTCTGCTTTACTTGTTTCCATTTGAGTTTGGCTCATGGAAAAATCGGCAACAGGGCAACGCAAGTGGGCTTGTAGTAGTATTATTAACACTAAAGCAGACCATCAAGTAGACTGGGAAATGATCGATTTGGGGTGGACTGCGAACGGCAGTCCATGGTTATGTCTGGCAGAGATTTGGTGGTTTTGTGGAAGTGAATTAGCTAGTAGAGTCAGTAGCTGATTTATACGAGGCAATACTGATGCACTGTGGTAGTATACTTTCTTAATGTTGCGTCTTAAAGAGATGCGCATTGGCTGTCAATGTAAAATGATATACGTGATTCTCTTGTACTTATGTTTCACTTGACTTTGTTTTGTTTCTTCCATTATAGTTATTCGTGCTAATAATTTTGGCTATACTTGAATAGGGCAAATTCTGTGTAACTGTAAATTTATCATGTTTTTTCTTTCTTATACTGGCATATTCCACCAAGCTCCAGATTTACCATTTATTTGTTCATTCTTGTTGCACCTATGTAGGTTTATTAAATGAAATGTTAAGATCAACTAGGCAGAACAAAGGATCCACATGGAAGGTATCCTTTTGGTTTGGATCATTTTCAGGATTTTGATATTGTCATGTTCTACCACCTTGCAAAGAAAAGTAACATGCATAAAATTGTGTTTTCACTAGGTTCTTATCATGGATAAACTTACTGTCAAGATAATGTCATCTTCGTGCAAGATGGGAGATATAACAGATCAAGGGGTTTCATGTAAGTAGGCTGTTGTCATGTGAATCAAGTAAATCCCTGTACTGCAGTAGATACATTGCTGTAACATGAGGCATTTATTCTGGCTAATACTATGTGGTTCCGCTGAAGGAGTTCTGTTACAATATGCCACCTCAGAGTCATGATAAGGTTGCATAGTTCTTTAATTGTGCTACAAAAGTATTTTAACACTGTCAGTGTTCCTAATTCTGGAGAAATTTAACCAGCTTTTTGTTAACTGTTAAAGTATTTCCTTCGAACATATTTAGCATTTAGCTTTCCAAAGCTGTAGGGTGCCATGGAATTCCTCCATGGGTTGTTGTCTATGTATGAAAGCTCCACATTGCCAATTCTTTTGCAGTGGTTGAGGACCTATACAAACGGAGGCAGCCATTACCATCAATGGATGCAATTTATTTCATGCAACCTACGAAACAAAAGTAAGCTATGTTAGCAACATATCCTCTTTGACATGGCTGTGTGTTGTCACTGTTAGTACTTTTCCCTATGCAGTAACCTCTCAAAATTTTGTGATCACTGTCAGATTTACTCAACTACTTGGTAGGCTTCGTGCCCAGGGATCTGTATGATACTGCCTCACTTGTGAAATATTGTTTTCACTGCTACCTTGCCATCCTTGTACTCAAAGTGACAATGTGCCACTAGTTGAGCCTACCAGCTTTTGATTCAATACGCGGTGGCAAAGATATCCAGTCATCTAGTTCTAGGACTTATATAGTACTTATGGCAAAGAGCGCATGCATCCATGCTTTGGTCTGGGTGTGAGGACCATGGGTACGTCGTTTTCCATCAACTAGCTGTTTGCAAGCCTTTTTCTTGCTGTGGAAGAGAGATCAAGGATCCTAAGCGACCATCTAGATGCTAAGGATCGACACTATGAGTCAGGGGAAATTGCTGAGCTGGGTGGTCACGGTCAAAGGTGCTGATAGGTGGTAAGAGTCGCTGCCAAGGCACATTAGAGTAGCTGGTTGTGGCGGCACACTTATTTCGTGAAACTTGCCAATTAGTTCATCACTGGCCATGAAATTAACACTAAGCTTGTATTGTGGTATTGTCCGTGAACCCGCCCGGCTTGCATCCTTAGGAGTTAGGACAGAAGCGTTTGGCAAGATGGTGACCAGGCGAGGTTCCCCTCACTGCTGATTGACTTCTCCTTTGCCACCTCCAATTCAAGCTCCTCTTCCTCTGAAAATAACCCCCCTGTAGCCGAGTGAAGTTCTTCGTTGCCTCATCGGACTCTCCTGCCACTCCAGTTTTTACCACCGGAGTGTGCAGTAGGCGATAACCAGCACAGCATTAGTCGTCTGTGTGTGCGAGAAGTGGAGCAGAATGAGGGGCACGCAAGGGCACTCATTGCTGCTAGGGTAGGGGTTAGTTACAACACTTTTGCTTGCTGAACTTCACTGTGGTTGGGAGCTTTTTTGGCCTTTGGCCCATTTATTTGGGCTGCTGGACAGGCCTTTTTTCTGTTTACTTGCTGCTTTTGCAAAATGCTGTTCGTACCTCCTGGTTGGTTTGCTTCATAGGCAGTTGCCACCCACTTAGCACCCAGCAATTTTTGAACACTGAGAGGCCCTAAGGAGGGACGGACAGACTGGAAAACCTCGCTTGTTATTTTCTTAATCACTAATAAGAGATACAGCTCCACTTCGTTAGATGGATGACTTGAGCACTAAAAACTTATGCTTAAACGAGGAGTATAAAATACCTAAGTAATATGATTGACAATCAAATTATGAGATACACATGCACTGCATGAACTGGTGCATGCTGTAGTTTTTATCCTTTAAGCCGTGCTGAGAAAGAGTATCACCTCAAGTCTTTTAGTCCCCAAGGCAATTAAATGTTGTGGTAGGTGCAGTTATTTTTTTGCTGGTGATGTTGATTTTTTTTGTTTGCACTTCCAGTTTCTCTAACCGTTCATTGTGTCATAATGCAGTATTGACATATTTATGTCCAACATGTCAGGGAAGCGTCCATTGTACAAGAAGTATGTGACCTGTGCATGTATTTACTTGACATTTGTTCTGTTACTTTAGTTATTGATAAAATGTTGTGCCGACTGCAGAGCCTATATATTTTTCAGTTCTCCCATACAGAAAGAATGGGTAGCTCATATAAAAAAAGATTCAAGTGTTTTAGCACGCGTTGGTGCACTCAGTGAGGTCAGTTTAACTGCCCCCTCTCTCACTCTCAAGCATGCAAATTCACTTTTTGCTCTATGTCGCAGATGAATCTGGAATACTTCGCTATTGATAGCCAGGTAATCGGGCTACTTAACCTTTCAAGATTGCTGGTTCAGATTATTACTTATTCATGTATGACCGCAGATGAATTAAAACATATCTACTCCCTCCGTCCCAAAATATAAGATCATTGTAGACACTATCATAGTGTCAATGGTCTTACAATTTGGGACGGAGGGAGCACTTGTTTATTTACTTTATTATTTGTTTGATTTTGATGAATCCATTGCTGTGTGCAGGGCTTTCTGACTGACCATGACAAGGCTCTAGAAGAGCTTTTCACAGAAAATGCAGAAAGCTCAATGAACTATAATTCATGCATTAACACGATGGCCACTCGCATTGCTACTGTATTTGCATCAATGAAGGTACCTTTCCATTTTATGCTATTTGCAAAGTCTTTATACCCTTGTACACTTGGGGTAGGGGATGGGGGGTGATAAATTCAGGCATTACAGAGAATGTGATTTTAATTGGCAAGTCTGAGCATATGAGCAATTTGAACATATACCCAAATGTCATGGTCTTCGTACACAACAGAAGATGTTTTTTGTTGATCATATGGTTATTGCCCATCATGAGAATTAATATGGAGCGATTATCGTGTGAATGATTGCCACTTTACTTCATTGTTATTGCTTAATTGTTACTTCATCTGCCTTTTCCCATATTTCCCATTAAGACCAACGCTGAATGTTTCCAATATTGTTAGGAATTTCCTCGTGTGCACTATCGTGTCGCTAGGACAATTGATGCTTCTACTTTGACAACTCTACGAGATTTAGTCCCCACAAAGCTGGCAGCTTCTGTGTGGAATTGCCTGGCGAGATATAAATCAACAATACCTGAATTTCCTCAGACAGAAACATGTGAATTACTTATTGTAGATCGTTCAATAGACCAGGTATGAAATCTTTTTATATTTTTGAGATGTTTGTCACTGGTTTGAAAGTGAAATGCTGGCTTACTCTTTACGATGTTCCATGTTTTCATGATGTTTACAGATCGCGCCTGTTATTCATGAATGGACCTATGATGCCATGTGTCATGATCTACTGTCCATGGATGGTAACAAATATGTGCAAGAGGTGAGCATATCAAAATCATTTTAATACAGTTCAGTGTCGACCCATTTTTCAGTTCTTTCGTACCCCTGATATCATGTTCCTACACATGAATTGGAAACAACAGGTGCCAAACAAGAGTGGATCAGGCACTGAGAAAAAAGAGGTTTTATTGGAAGATCATGATCCCATATGGTTTGAGCTTCGTGATGTACATGTAGCGGATGTAAGATTGGTGCCACTGTTATCTTTAGACGTTGTATGTTTCAGTAATTGTCTTATGACATCAATATTGCAGGCTAATTTAAGACTGCATGAGAAGATGAGCGATTTTATATCTAAAAATAAAGCAGCTCAACTACACCAAGCAAGGTTAGTTCTACGCAGCAACTATTGCAAGTTGGGCTTATTACTGGCAATTAGCTTAAGGGAGTATGCACTATGCAGTTATAACAGTGAACTTTAGTAAGGTTATAACATACTAGCAAACGTTGCATCTTGGAAGAGAATTGAATGGTGCAGAATTGCAAAATCGAACTGGTTTAGATAATGATGTGTTCTCTGCAAGCGAAATTTATCCACCAACCTATACTTGTCATTCTGTTCTATTTGTTTTGTTAATTAGTCAGGTTTATGCATTTCATAATGACAGCCAAAACATTTGAAGTGTGTGGTTTCTAGGATATACTTACTGAGTTACCATGATGCATTTGAAATAGGCATTAAAAAAATTCTATATTGAATTGATTCTCGCATTTGGTAAGATTTTTTTTCTTGTTGTAATGTTAATGCTCCTGCTTGATTTGCAGGACCAATGGAGAGTTATCAACAAAAGAATTGCAAAAAATGGTCCAAGCTCTTCCACAATACACTGATCAAATTGATAAGCTTTCCCTCCATGTTGAGGTTTGTAGTTTTGTTTTCTAGTGCCAGTGTGTGCTGCATAAACTTGAAACTTGATTTAAGAGTTATCAACAGAAGAATTGCAAAAAATGGTCCAAGCTCTTCCACAACCTATTGTTGTATTACCTACACTTCTAAGATCACCAAATTGTCACTTGATTTTTTTGCATGCACATGCCTAGAAGGCAATATTTACCACAAATTAGGATACACGATTTATCTTAAAATTAAGACGGACTTGACTTTTCGTCAACTTGTATATCAAAAAACAAATGTGTGTACCTGGCAAATCTTAAACGTTACAATGGAGATGGTGTGACGAGTTGGAAGTGTCTGCCATGGGCCTAGACTGACCACCATATCAGTGCAAGTCCACTAATCCCATTTCTGCTTGCGCTGTTTCCATTTACCCGCATACACTCCACCTGGTGTTACCTTTCCTAGCATTGCCTCATGCTAGCACTCTGGTCAGATCTTGGAAATTGGGACTAGGATAGGAACTGAAGAATTTGAACTGGCTTCCCGAATATCAGCTGTTTTGACATACCAAGGAGTATTCTTTACTTTTGGTTACTCATTTTTGCTACAGATTGCAGAAAAGCTCTTTGACATAATCAAACAACAGCATTTGAAAGATGTTGGCCAGCTCGAGCAAAATCTCGTGTTTGGCGATGCTGGCTCGAAAGAACTAATTGATTTCTTTAGGACACATCAGGTAATTATTAATTGGACTACAACCAACAAAATGCTAGTTCTAATACTGTTTAGATATCATATTGATATGTTTGAGGACCTAATCCAGGATATAAGTCGTGAAAACAAGCTGCGTTTACTAATGATTTATGCTGCAATTAATCCAGAGAAGATCCAGAGTGAGAAGGGAGCAAAGCTGATGCAGGTAACTTTAGTTATATATTGGGAAAGTTAGCCCATTCATTTGTGAAATACATCTAATTTGAGTTTGACAAGTGAGCTCTGGGCTAACAACAACTGTAAAATAGTATGAACATTGGGCTGCTGTGCATTGACAAATATGTTGAATGGCCAATCATGAAGTAGATCTATTTTCGAAAAGACCTGCAAATCTTATGTATATAGCTTTTCACAAATACTCCCTCAATCCCATATTAATTGACGCTGAAATGGATGTATCTAGACGTATTTCAGTGCTAGATACATCGATTTCTGCGTCAATTAATATGGGACCGAGGGGAGTATATGATTAGAAAAGATAATGGCCCAGTTAATATCTGAAGACTTAAAGAACTTCAATTGCTACTTTCTGTGATCAGAGGGGGCATTTACATTGAAATGATGCATTTGTAAAAAATCCACCTTATCAAAAGTTGTACATTTGGTTCCTTCTGTACAGTAGACAGTTTCTAAGAATTTCTGCATCAGAGGCTTGTAGCTTCAATTCTTCAATAAGTCAGTTGTTAATTTGTTGTTTTATAACTAATTCAGTAAGAGATTTTTTCCCAGCTGGCGGATTATCTGCTGATGATATGATCATGATGAATAATATGCGTTGCATATGTGCGCATGAAACTAAAAAGTCTTCAAAAGGTGGTTTTCCTCTGAAATTTGAAATACGTAAGGTAACCTGTCGAATTATTTTACTTGTGTCTTAGTTCTTCCAAACATATAGCTTTTAGATAATTAATTTTATAGTAGAAGTTATTCACTCAGTTCTACAATTTTCAGAAAAAGCGTGGTATCAGAAAAGAACGAATAGGGGAAGAATCAACATGGACGTTATCCAGGTTTTATCCCGTCCTGGAGGTATAATTTTTTTATCTGATTAATTATAGCAGCAAATGTTTGATATTCTTCATACTGTTTCATGAAATGAACTTTTTTGCATACGGAGATAATTTATCAATAATTTTAAATGTCTTTTGAGATTCGAAGATAATTTATCTCCACCATTCTTTTGTTGTTCCCAAGTTCCCCTTTTGTGCATTATTCTCGATTAATTATGATTCATCTGCCATCTCACCTCATTTTGTCAATTACTGGTTTGCTGTATATATGGAACCCTCATTGTTGGTCCGTTGGTTTCAGTTAATTTGTCCCCATTCTTTGGCCCCATCATCCATTTGCCCGGCCTACTAATTTCTTGATTTGATTACTGTGTATGTCTTGGGTACCACTTCAGCACAAACATTTACCGTCGATAAAAATATGAATTTACACTCACTCTGATTACTTTTACCAAGTCCATGTGCCAACTTCCTCTCTTGTATTTTTTTGCCATTTACATGAATGTGGCTCTTGCCTTCTTTTGTAGGATTTGATTGAGAAACTCAGTAAAGGAGAGCTTCCAAAAGATGAGTACCATTGTATGAGTGACCCTAGTTCTAGCTTCCGTGGGATCTCAAGCAGCATGTCCGCTCGAACAAGCCCAGCTCATCAACCAGCTCAATCCATGAGATCTAGACGGACAGCTGGCACATGGGCTAGACCTCGCAACTCCGACGATGGCTATTCAAGGTTGGTCATAACGATTCCATTTGCTTTCCTCTGTTTCAAATTTCAAGCATGCATTTCTGTTTAGGGTATTTATGGACATGTCTGTAGTAAGCTGTTTCCTGTAGTCTTTCCAGATGCTACGTGGGTGCGTATTATAAATAGTATATAGCAGCCATATATTTTTCGAGACCGTATATATCGGCTAGGCTATTGTGAAAGTTCTGTTGGATGATTAAATTCTGTTCTGCCTATTGTTACCAACTATAAATGTTTGATTTATATGGCACATCAGTATGATCATTGTTCATATTGGCAAGAGTAGATTAGACTGAACTTTTGGCACCAGTATGCAACACTTGCTGCAAAGTTTTAATGCTTTCTAGGGAACTTTCTCCTGTGACCTCTGGCATGGATAATGAAAGCTGTGACCTCAATTTACTGCAATGAGAGCAAATTAATCAATATTCCATTATGAGCAATTTACTGACATGCTAATCTAGTGCATACATCAGCTTACGTTCATTTCTCAGTGAAGAGATTTTCAGAGCTGTGTTCGGTAGTTGCACATTTCTGGTAAATCAGAGTTGATAATAATTTGGTTTACCGCTAGAAGTTTCTTTATGTAATGTGTCAATGATCATTTTACAGCGACTCTGTACTGAAGCACGCGTCAAGTGATATGAGAAAGCTGGGTCGGCGCTTGTTTATCTTTGTAGTTGGGGGCGCTACCCGGTCCGAGGTATGTTTTTCATATTGCCTCTCGAATCGACTTGCTCCATTTCCAGTCATGGCGCCTAGGTTCATGCTTTATAACCTATAATAAAATTTTGCACGTTCTCCAATCCACTTTCTTCAACGTTGATGGATGGATATTGCAGTTACGTGCTGTCCACAAGCTGTCATTGAAACTGAAGAGAGAAATTATCCTCGGCTCCTCTAGCCTTGATGATCCACCCAAATTCATCACGGTAAGTCCTTCGACTTGTCCTGCTCTCCTCTCCAACGTACTGTACTGGCTATGTGCCTGCCAACATGACTTTGCGCCGTTATCTGCAGAAACTGAAGATGATGTCGAATGAGGAGCTGTCGCTGGACGATCTGCAAATATAACAGTAGGAGGGACACATTGGTTGTAATTATCTACTGATTTCTCGGCCTCAGATCTAGGTGTAGCTGAGCATTGGACGGACCGGATGTTGGCTTCTCACACATGCTAGAGAGAGGGGGCATGCTGTTCACTTGGTAGGGCGGCCCTCCTTTTGGTATCTCACATAATCTATTGTGTACATAAACATTGGCTAGCAGCTGTAGCGTGTCTGGTGACATTTACTGGACCAATGGAATGAGATGGTGTTCATCGTTGTGTATTGGCGGGATGCGTCGAGAATGTGTGACGTCTGCTTTTTCTTGATCTGTCGTGCATCTGGTGTGCGGTTTCAAGCTGTCTGAATTTATTTAAGGCAGTGTCGATCAAATGGGTGAAACTAGACCCGCACTATACCATACCGTTGTTGGCTGGTATCGCATTTCGCAGACGTTCGATAGATAATGCTTACGATCTCGACCTGCTCGATAGCTAGCGTCGTCTCCTTGTCTTCTTCCCTTGCGGCGCTGCAATGTCTGAAGAAGAGAAAGATGTGCCGGTGTTTCATGCTGTCGCAGTTGTAATTGGTCCGTTGGTCTGAAACTTTCGTTTGCTTTGGGTTTAGTTTGGCCATCCCTCACAAACTGCAGAAGAAGAGGTGGTACCGTGCATTGACAGCGTTGTCGGATTTGGCGGTTGCAGTACGCATCGCTTTACATACTGGCGTGCATAAGGTGCGTTCAGAATACGTAGCGGACTGCAACGCTAAGCACAACAAATGCCTCCGTAGCATAGTGGTAGTGCGTTCCCTTCGTAAGGGAAAGGTCGTGAGTTCGATCCTCACCGGGGGCTTTCTTTTTTTCTTTTTACATCTTTTTTTTTTTGGACAAATCTTAATATCTGGCTGACGAGTGACGATCGCCATGAGGGGGAGGCTCCAGCTGGCTGGTGGATCGACCAGCGAACATTTTGTTTCTTCCAGCGATCCAGCCCAGACAGGCCGCCTTTAGCTTCCCCCAGGCCTCAAGGCCCAGTTACAAATAACAAATTATGACAGTAGGAAACCTCTCCTACCGACTTTTGTATACATATGGGTTAATGTGCAGCGGTGTTACATGCTAATGCATAATTTACATTTTATTTTGTACACAATAAAATGTAAAACAAATCCATGATGTACGTAAAAAATATAAAAGCAGTATCCGATTAAAAAAAATGCCATCTTGTACAAAACACAGATTTGTCCCTGGTCTGAATTATGAAAGATGCCATGCTACTTTAAAAAAAACTGCCATTGCTCTAATTTATAAATTTACGATGAGTATGATAAACATAAGATTGTATGATCTAGAAAAAAAAAGTTCTCATGCTAAACTTTGAAAACCGCCATCTTGTAAAAATGCCATGTTAAACTTTAAAAACTGCCAGTCTATTTTATAAACTGGCATGTTGTAAAAATGCCATCTCTTGAAATAAAATAAATTCCATATCTTAATAATAAAAATGCCATCTCTTCATAATAAAGAATGCCACCGCTTGATAAAAATGTCATCTCTTACACAATATAGAAAATGCCATCTCTTAAATTTTTAAAAATACCATGTACAAAACCAAAAAATTGATTTGTGAAAAAATGTCTAAATTGCCATGTGACATATTTCAAAATTTTAGAAACCACCATGTTAATATTTTTGTAGACAAAATTGCCATGTAAAAGGAGATACCATCTTGGTGAAAGAAAAGAAAGCTAAAATAGGAGCGCCTGGGAATGGAACCCAGGTACGAGGTGTCCCATCTGAACGCTCAAGCCACTAGCCAGCGTAGCAAGCTGAGGTACTTTGGAAAAATTGAAACGTTTGTTGGCTTTAATCTTGAACTACTTTTCAAATCTGACATGTCGTCGACCCTGCGTTGAGATCCGTGCAACGGTGGGGAGGACGTTCGCTAGGAGATGCCAAATATCAGACATACGTCTGATAACATTTCTCTTTTTATATACTTTTTATGTATCAAAATATAAGGACCCTCTATCCGAGATCCGTCGAATTTAGCTCTGATAGGCTCTAGCGATAGTAGGATAGATCTTCTTGGCGGCGTTGTCAATGTGTGGGAGGCGGTGTCGCGGCGGAATAAAGGTGCCGACGCCTCGTCCTTTGTTGGGCGAGGCCCTTGTGACGGAGCCGGCAAGTGTCTAGCAGTATGGTCCCACGGATCTGCTGATCCGGCGAGTTGGTGTGCTCGGGGGTAAGCCCGCGGTGGAGGCGGTGACCTTCCTTTGGAGTTTTTTGTCGTCCCGCTCCATCTCCGTCAAAGGGGGGTTCCCTCTGGCCTTGCTGTGGAGTTCGTGGAGGAAATGCAGCGGCGTTCTGGCGGTCGGTGCCGGGAGCAGTGGCTGCGTGCACCAGGCGATGAATCCCCTGTTGGCGGGCTGGTCTTGACAAACCTTAGAGACCTTAGACCGGAGACTTCCCGACTGCAAGGATACCGTGGGATGCAAGATCATGCCGGCTAAGAGCATTACTAGTAGAACCCCTAAACCCTCAAACCCTTATAGCAGTTTTAAGGGTTGAGAAGTGTCACTTTTTGACACTTTTAAGGGTTGAAAAACAGGGGCAAAGACTAGAACCCTCAAACCCAACCATTAAACTGCTTTAAGGGTTGGATTTGAGGGTTCTAATCTTTGCCTCAACCCCAACCTTTAAAACTGTCATTTCATATATCAAACATTTCATCACATTTCATAATATGACATATCACAAATTCCATCACATTTGACATAAAACAATAATCATTCTAGTTATTATTACAACACCGAATAAAACAATAATCATTCAAATTATTACAACAATGTTTGAGCAAATTACATTAATTGTTCGAATCAAATAGGACATAGAAAAGTAAAACAAAGATACATCATGGGCCAATGCGCCCATCCAACTGCTAGTGGTGCTCTATTAGATCATCCTGAGCCGACCATGAGTGGTTGCATCCTCAATCTCACGATGTGCTTGAAGAAAAGCGTGTATGCGAGAAGGGTTTCTTTCGGTTGCACACGGGTACCAACATTGTCATAGAAACAAGGGAGGTTTAACCCTCTCTCATCCTCTAGGATCATGTTGTGTAGAATCACACAACATTTCATGATGTTCATCAAGGTTTTTTGTCCCAAAACCGAGCTGGACCACGAACTATGGCAAACCTTGCTTGCAAAACACCGAAAGCTCTCTCAATATCCTTGCGGGCTGCCTCTTGTGCCTTGGTGAAATGAGCCTCTTTTTTTGTTAAGGGCACCCCATTTTTCTCCTTGATGGACTTCACAAGAGTTGCCCATTCGGGATAGATGCCATCGGTGAGATAGTATCCCATTGAGTACTCATTGTCCATGATTTTGTAGTTGCAAGCTGGAGCATCCCTAGAAATTAATCTTTTGAACAAAGGAGATCTATTGAGGATATTGATATCATTGAGTGTTCCCGGCAACCCAAAGAATGCATGCCAAATCCATGTGTCCTGAGATGCTACGGCCTCAAGCACAATGGTAGCATCACGGCTTTTACCGCAATACATTTCGTGCCATGCCTTTGGGCAATTTTTCCACCTCCAATGCATGCAGTCAAGACTACCTAGCATCCCTGGCCATACCCTTTTTCATTCATTTCCATTAATCTCTTTGTATCTTCCTCGTTTGGTGCCCAAGATACCGCTCACCGCATACAACCGAATGACCAACTTGGCAAACCTACGGACTGACTCCGTGGTTGTATCTTGCCCAATGCGAAGATACTCGTCGGTATAATCCGCGGGTATGCCATAGCGAGTACCGCATTGCCGCCAATATCTTTTGATATGCACTAAACCCCATGATACCGCGGCGGATCTCTGACGTTTAAAGTAATAGGAGGCGGCCTCACAATCGGTGACAATCTTCACAAACAAACTACGCCGCATTCGGTACCTTCTGCGGAAGAGACGAGGAGAGTATGTAGGTACCTCCGCGAAGTAGTCTTCCATCAAATGCTCGTGTCCGAGAGCGCGGTTCCGGTAGATGGTGACTCGCCCCATCTTCGACCCTCTCCTCTGATCCATCAGCTTCACGTGGTTTTCAAAGGATTGCATGTCGATGAGGAGGCTCATCATCTCGACGTCATCGTCTTGCAACAACTCGTCGATGTCCGAATCATCGGATGACGACCAACCCGACGAATCGTACAACGAGTCCATGTCATTGTTGTTCACCTCCATCTACACAATACAACAAACAATAAATTGTAAGTGCCAACAATGAATCAAAAAGGAAAAAATAAAACAAAAAGAAAGAAAAGGAAGCATACCTGCGGGGAGCTCGGGGCGGTGGCGCGGCTGTGAAAGTGCTAGTTATCGACTAGAGGGGGGTGAATAGGCGATTTTTATGAAAGTCTTCTAAACGTGGAAGTTTCGAAGACAAACAATAGAATTGCCCTAATTGAGATGCAGCGGAAGATAAACTACAACAAGCAAAACATAGTCAAGTATCTTTGTAATGTGAAAGTACAAAGACTAATAGCAGCTTAGTAGTAAGGATCAGGATGGAAGATAGTATGAAGCCAAACAACTATAGTAGTCAAGCAATGAAGTCAAACAGGTATGACAGACAGGCAATGACTTCACGAAGACAAACTCGGGGTAAAGGAAGGGAGAGGATAGAACCAGTCACTTGTTGAAGATGTAGGATTTGATGGACCAGTTCCAGTTGCTGTGACAACTGTACGTCTGGTTAGGGAGGCTGATGAAAGGATTGAGATGGACCTAGAGGGGGGGGGGTGAATAGGTACAATTACAAATTTTAATTATTACTTAGCAATTTTAGGCAATAGTGCGGAATATGAAGGTGAGCCTAACAATTGCTAGTAAGTAAGTACTAGGCAAGTAACACAAGCATATAAGTGAGTAAGCACAATATGATGTAAGTAAGTGCAAACCAAAACAAGTAACCACAAGTATAGAGATAGGGTTAGGAATAACCACAACTCCGGGAGACGAGGATGTATGCCGATGTTCACTTCCTTGGAGGGAAGCTAGTCACCGTTAGAGAGGTGGATGTTACCACGAAGGCACACCAACGCCACGAAGGCTCACCCTATTCTCCCTTTGAGACAACACCACGGCATGCTTTCTCAACCACTAGTGGTAGACCTTGGGGTGGTCTCCAAACCCTCACAAACTTATCCGGGGTAATCACAAAGGTCGATTCCTCTCCGAAAGACTCCTACCGCCTAGGAGTCTCCAACCTCCAAGAGTAACAAGATCGATGGGGATTTGCTCAAGACTTGCTCAAATCATGAATTCCTTGGGTGCAAAGAAGGAGGAGAAGTGGATCTATCACTTGACCGGACAACTTCTTTTCAAAGCTCTCAAATCCCTTGGGGATCTAAGATTTGGTGTGGAGAAATGAGAGAGAGTGTGAGAAGTGTTCTAGGGTTTGTTCAAAGTGAATGGTCAACCACACTCGTGGGGAGAAGAGGCAGTATATATAGTGTGTGCTCAAATATGCCCGTTGTAGTGCAAGTGACCGGGCAGGCCGGACATCCGGGCTGGAGGCCGGACATCCGGGCTGGAGAGCCACTTGAAGAACAGGGCAGAACAGAGTAGGAAACAGGGGAGCCGGACATCCGGGGGTCAAGCCCAGACATCCGGCGAAACAGGAAAGCCCGGACATCCGGAAGATCGCCGGACATCCGGGGAGCAAACCATCATTTCACACGGTTCTGGACATCTATGGCCGGATTTCCGGGCCCAGTCCCGGATGTCCGCCAATAAGAAAACCGCAGCCCCCAAAAGTGAAACATCCATAACTTTCTCATCAGGACTCCGATTTTGATGATCTTGGGCCTGCTTTTGAAGCTATGGAAAAGCTCTAGGTCCTCACTTAGAGAACCACCCAAGATAAACCAAAATGGAGGATGCAAAGTATGCAAAGGTTAGATCATATATTTTGGGGAACCTAGTTGGCCATGGATTTCTTTGGTATATAGGATATGAGTGGAATATGCCTATGTTGGAATATGATGTGAGGAAGTAGAAATAGAGGATGTCGACTTGAGCAAATCTAGCACTATCCCCTTTGATCCCCTCTTAATAGTGTGGGATCCCTATAACTCAAGAAACATAAAATGAAACATCATTTTACCACTTCAACCTTGAGTGAACTCACTTCGTATGCTCTTGATCCACACACAATTTTGACGAACCGGGGACCAACACCTGAAATCTACTTGGAAGCCATTGTTAGTCCCCTACATGTAGATTGTCATAAACAACAAAAACATAATGTAAGGGCATGATTGCACTTTCAATCTCCCCCTTTGTTTGTTGATGACAATCATACATGTAGTATCATAGATGTAATAAATAGTCTTAGCAATGATAATCATGGGAGCAAAAGCGGATCTGAGAATATGTTTAGTTACAATTTGCTTTTAGCTCCCCCTCATTGTGTGCATGCGATGAATATATTAGGATAACCAACACAAAAGTTCATTCCATATGTAACTTAAAGAATTAAAGAAGTAAGAGACGGACACATATGAAATCATCATAACACTTTAAATAGAATGAGAACATTTCATGGCCATGCCATAGTCATAACATAGTCTCAAGCGAACAAGTACCATAGGTTGGAAATAACATATCATAGCATGACCATATTACTACGATACTACTTCTCCCCCTTTGCCAGCAACAAGGAAAAAGGGGCGAAAAACTAAACAGTCTCAATCACTCTGGACGGATGTCATCATCAACATCAAGAAACTCGGGGTAGTCAGCATGAGATGGAAAACCGAAAGTGGACGAGGATGGAGCTGTTTGAGTATATTCTTGGAGACGACAAGGCGCTTCTGAACATCATGATTCTGCTGACAGCTGAAGGTGATTGCCTTCATGATAGCAGACTGAGCCTTACCCAAGAATGATTCAAAACGGCTACGAGGACCGGTCGAGGAAGATGGAACAGAAGAACTAGTGGGCTGAGTAGGAGCAGCTGTCCTCTCACCAGCAGACCTCCTAGGCTGAGTAGAAGTCATAGCTGGCACACGCATGTGAGGAGGAGGTTTCGGATGGAGTGCGGTGACTTAACCACCTCAAAGGGAGCAGTGTGATCAATCGAGCCTGAATATATGGGGCATGAGGGAACTGGCGGCGTCTGAATAAAAGCGCAAAGACGGATCTCATGCCAAATGAAGTTGGCGGTGTCCAGAGGCACAGTGGGTTTCTCATGCATATGAACCATCAAGTCAATACAATAGTTGCGAGCCCTCGAGCGATCTCCCTTCTTAGGATACTGAGTCACGAAGCACACACCTTTGAAAAGAGGATGAAGAAGGGAGCACGGAAGATGGATACCTCATTGTTGGATATGCTTTTCTTCGTCGCTAGCTGAGAGGTAGGTTTTACAAGAGGCAAGCAAGCATCAATCCCTTTGGGCTTGCCCTCTGGATCCATCTTGTGGATGCAATGGCCAACACCGAGAGACCCAAAATCTGAACAAACCTGTCATAGGTGATGCTCGGTGTAGTGTCATCGGTCATCCAAGTGAGGGTGTTGTCCGGACCAAAGAAACAGTGGCATAGAACTGTAGAATGGCAGCTTCACTCCAATCACGCCGAAGGTCATTGCAGGACCAAGAGTCATGTCATCAATGATCTTGACTGGATCGTTAGGGAACATGGCAGGATTATCACGCAGGAAGTTTAGATCCAAGTATGAGTGAGGAGCAAGGCCACGCCCATGGACAAAGCTGGAATAGAGATCCTGCTGCATACGAGTCCGGAACCGAGGATCTTCGACATCCGCCACCATCTCATAGGGATTGACATCCCGACGGAACTGAAGATATTGCCCTGCCCCCACAGTTGTGAAGTCGTGAGTGGGGCGACCTCCACTATCAGGAAGCTCCATGGAGATGCGACGACCATGGGCAATGGGTATTGCAGAACCACGGACATGAGGCATCGGCGCCCTCCTAGTACCGGGCTTGGATCATCCAGATCGTCGTGGCGCATCGTCATCCTCTTCCTCTCCAACATAGTCCGCATCATCTGGATCTGAGGCCGTGAATTTGGTGGGTGGTGCTCGCTTCTTCTTCTTGGTGGAGACCTTCTTTTTCTTGAGCCGCGCATACTCATCGGAGTCGGTGGAGCCTTGCCGGCGATCAACTGGAATGGACAATGAATGGTTTCCAATAAGAAGGAGCCAAAGAACATGAACAAGGATACACCAAATTAAACCGTGGAATGAACAAATTACATTCCCATGGTTAAGTTGAGTAACGTGAATTACATATAGAGGTGTTTGTAGGCTTAGGTAAATGTAACTCAAACGCGAGAGCAATAGATATGGCAAGATGTACATTGAGAATAATGCAACCCAATAAGATTTAGTCACAAGCAAGGGAGATGAGAAGAAATAGCACCCTTACCCCGAGTAGACACCTCGGGACGCTTTGGGACCGCAGTTCTTGGTACGAGCCATGAAGAACTCCGGAGGTGAATCCCACTGAAGACCGCCCTCCCGAGAGACTCAAACCACAATCCGAGAAATGGATTGGATAGAATCAGAGATCGGGAGGAGAAGAGTCCGTTAGCGGAGGTCAAGGCCGGAGGTCGGAGGAGATGGCAGGGCGGTCGGAGTGGTGGCAAAGGGCGTGGTGAGAGGAGATGAGGAAAGGGACGAAGGGAAGGAAAATGGAACTGCCCCCCCCACACCCCTTCCTGTGTATACGCAACTTGCAGGCGGGCGGATCTCCGGCAAGGCCGGATATCCGGCGAGTGGAAACAGAGACCAGAGAAGCGGCGCCGGATGTCATTTGAGTCCCGAATGTCCATTGAGGCCCGGATGTCCGCCACCGATGGCAGTTCATGATCGTTTTGATGGGCGGGAATTTTTCACAGCGCCCGGATGTCGGTGAGACCGGATGTCCGGTCCTTTGAATGAGCGACATGCGTGAGGAGATGTGAAGGAGGGGCCGACCGAGTAATTTTATATAGACACCGCCAAGTGGTTTACATGAGATTAATAAGGAGGACAACTTTGAGACGTCTAAGGCCATGCTAAGATACATAAATAATCCAAACATGATTAGGAATAAGGGTCCATATCAGCATTGCACAAGCGGTGACTGAGGTCACCATGTTTGAGCATATGGAACATAGTACCACAAAGATATAGACTTTGAGCACATGGTCACTACTCCATCATATTAAAGTATCCTAGTTTAAAAAAAAACTATGATAACTTTGAGAGTGTTGGTTCAATTTATGCATTTTGTAAGGTGAGAGGACTCATGAATTGAGTGTCTCCCCCTAAATATATGCCTACATCAAGACAAGACATTAAGTTTAAGCATGGATGAGTACTAGATTTCACATAATGTTGTCAAGCTCCAAGATACCAAGTTCACGCCTAAGTCGATGTAACCTTGCTTCATCCAATGGTTTGGTGAAAATATCTGCCGATTGCAAATCTGTCCCAATGTGATCAATGTGAATATCGCCTTTCTCAACATGATCTCTCAAGAAGTGATATCTAATATCAATGTGTTTGGTGCGGAGATGATCCTTGGGGTTCTCGGCAATGTTGATAGCACTTTCATTATCACATAGAAGAGGCACATGCCTATAGGTGATACCATAATCCTCCAAAGTTTGCCTCATCCATAATAGCTGAGTTGCACTGGGGCGGCAGCAATGTATTAAACTCTGCGGTAGAGAGGGCAATACAATTTTGTTTCTTCGATGACCAACTTACCAAAGAGCGTCCAAGAAATTGACATGCACCAGAGGTGGACTTACGATCCACTTTGTCTTCGGCCCAATCCGCATCCGTGTATCCAATGAGATCAAACTTAGCATCCTTGGGATACCATAGACCCAACTTTGGGGTGTGAACAAGGTATCTAAGAATATGCTTAACCGCTTTATGATGACTTTCCCTAGGGAAGCTTGAAATCTAGCACACATGCATACACTAAACATGATGTCCGGTCTAGATGCACAAAGATAAAGCAATGAACCAATCATAGAGCGGTATTTAGATGGGTCAAGGGGATACCGTCTGTGTCTTCCGTGAGTGTTATTTTGGTTGGCATTGGTGTCTTACATGGACTAGCATCGGACATACCAAACTTCTCTAGGATATCCTTGAGGTACTTTGCTTGGGACAAGAAAATTCCTTCTTGAAATTGTTGAATTTGAAAACCAAGGAAGAACTTCAAATCCGCATTGAGTGACATTTCAAAATTCTTGGTCATTGAAGCCGCAAACTTTTGCACAAATGAATGTTAGGAGAACCAAAAATGATATCATCTACATAGATTTGGCATAAGATCAAATCACCCTTATCCCTCTTAGTAAAAAGAGTAGGATCGATCACCCTCTCACAAAACCATCATCGAGTAAAAACTTCTTAAGATGATCATACCAAGCACGAGGTGCTTGTTTGAGGCCATACAAAGCCTTATGAAGTTCATACACATAGTCTTTGTGATCGGGATCAACGAACCTGTGGTTGTGATACATATACTTCTTCTTGTAGAGGACCGTTAAGGAAAGCACTCTTCACATCCATTTGATGTAATGTAAAACCATTGAAAGCAGCATAAGCAAGTAAGATGTGAATGGATTCAAGACGGCAACGGGGCAAAGGTCTCACCAGAGTCCAAACCTTCAACTTGTGAGTACCCTTGTGCCACTAACCTTGCCTTGTTTCGGATGATTACACCATTCTCATCTTGTTTGTTCTTGAAAATCCATTTTGTTCCAATGACGTTGTGTTCGGTAGGTGGCCTCTTGACTAACGACCACACTTGGTTGCGTTCAAAACTGTTCAACTCTTCTTACATAGCAACTAGCGAATCGTTGTCTATCAATGCATCTTGTACCTTGATGGGTTCAAAACTAGACACAAAAGAGAAGTGAGCACAAAAGTTGGTCAAGTGTTTACGAGTGACTCTACCTTCCGATATGCCGGTGAGTATTTTGTCAACATCAACACGACCGCCACTCGTGGCATGATAGAGGTAAGAGTTTCACGAGGTTCAACTTCATGTCCATCATCCACATACTCAACATATGGATCATTAATGTGTGGAGGAAGATCTTCTTGTTCATATTGCATTTGTTGAGGTTCATCATCAATGATTGGACTTTCTTGTTCTTGTTCTTGAAGATTGTCATGAGGAGGAGCTTGATCATCCTCTTCAACTTTGGCTAAAGGTATCGGTTGAGCAATAGGGGCTTGTGGTGTTATGAATGTTGAAGTAGTTTGATGATGTGTGAGACTTCTATCTTCTTCTTCATCATCATGAGGTTCTTGTTCCATAGGAAGAAGTGCACCAACACCCATGGTCAAAATGTCTTGAGAAGAATCTTCTTCACCTACATCACTTAGATCAACTTGCTCCCCATGGGAGCCATTAAATTCATCAAACACCACGTCACAAGTTTCTACAACACATCCATTGGATTTGTTGTAGACTCTATATGCGTGAGAGTTTGATCCATAGCCAACAAATATACCCTCAATTGTTTTGGATTGAAATTTTCCTAACCTTTCTCTTTTGTTGAGGATGAAACATTTGCACCCAAATACACGAAAGTACTTGACATTTGGCTTGTTTACAGTTAGAAGCTCATATGGAGTCTTTTCCAATATATTGAGTAGGAAAAGCGGTTTGATGCATGACATGCGGTGTTGACAGCTTCGCCCGAAACTATGTGGTGACTTGTATTCATCCAACATGGACCTTGCCATCTCCACAAGGGTGCGGTTCTTCCTTTCGGCTACACCATTTCTTTGAGGAGTGTATGGAGCTGAATATTGATGCTCAATCCCTTCATCACTAAGGAATTCTTCCAAGGTATAGTTTTTGAACTCAGATCCATTGTCACTTCTTATTGCCAAGATTTCTTTGTCAAACTTGTGTTGTGCTTGCTTGGCAAAGTCAATGAAAGTGATCTTTGTTTCGTCCTTGGACTTAAGGAAAAACACCCATGTATATCTTGAATAATCATCAACAATGACAAGTCCATACTTTTTCCCACCAAGACTATCCCATGAAGGAGGCCCAAAGAGATCCACATGAAGGAGCTCCAAAGGCCTTGAAGTAGACACAATATTCTTGGGTGGGTGCTTTGATTGATGTTGCTTCGGCTATACATGCACTACACACACGATCTTTCTCAAAAGAGACATTTGTTAGTCCAAGGATGTGATTACCCTTTAAGAGATCTTGGAGATTCCTCATGCCGACATGGGCTGGCCGGCGATGCCATAGCCACCCCTTGTCGGCCTTGACCATTAGACAAGTTGCATGGAATGTGCTCTCTTCGAGAAATCAACTGTGTAAAGGTTGCCATCCAACTCTCCAACAAAGGCCACTTCGAGAGTATCTCTCTTAAAGACTTTCACATCCGTTAGTCCAAATAGTGTATCATAACCAACAGAAGCCAATTGGCGGACAGAAAGCAAATGATATTTAAGGGATTAGACAAGCATAACATTTGCAAGAGACATGTCATTTGTGATAGCCACTTTACCCAACCCAAGTACCTGTCCTTTTGATCCTCCACCAAACATAATGCTCATAAATGGTTGAATAGCTTCCATGAAATCGTAGAGCAATTTGCTATCTCCGGTCATATGATTGGTACATCCACTATCAATCACCCATTTTACTCCACCGGAGAAAGCTACCTACACACAATTATTACTCGGTTAGAGGCACCCATTTTACAATGGGACCTCTCAAGTTAATCACAAGGGTCTTAGGGACCCAAATAGCATAAAAATGAAATGCCTTTTGGGGACCAACAAACTTTGCATAAACTTCTCCATCCTTAGTCTTACGTGATTACATAGGATGGAGGCATGAACTCTTTGGCTTGTTGAGAGTGGGCATGCCCTTGTGGCCTTCCCACTAACACCCTTACCTTTCTCCTTGTGTCCTTCTCGTACAAAAGTTTCTTTTAAAGGGGTGGTGCAATTTTGGGAGGGCGTCTTCTTCTTGCTTGTGCTTGGGTCAAACCCGAGTCCCTCTTTGGCTTAACGCTTCATTTTGTTGGCTCAACACCTCATTAAGGTTCTTTTGCCCTTGAGCACATGTCATGAGCCCTTTCTCGATTTGAGCTTTGAGAAACCGATTCTCCTCAAGAATGGATGCTAGATCACTACTAGAGTTAGTAGAACATGCATCAACATTGATAATAGGAGATGAGTAAGCCTTAGCTAGAGTTTCAAGATAAGTAAGTTTGAGTGTCTCAAAACTCTTTGTAAGAAGGGTGAGCTCTTCTTTCTTAGTCTTGAGAGACACGGATAGAAGCTCACAATCCTTAGTGAGAGAAGCATGAGACTTTGCAAGCTTACTTTTATCATTCATCAACTCTTCACAAGAGCCAATAGCCTTTTTCAAGGAGGCAAGATCTTTAGTATGAACATCAATATTTGCACCAATTTTTAAGCATAGTTCATCATTTCGTGCTTCCTCATATTTGACTTTCCGCTCAAGGATTTCATATTTTTCCTTTTCCTCGATGGCGAGGGTTTGAGTTCCTTAATGGAGATGGTGTGCTTACTCACCATCTCCATAAGCCTCTGAAACATAGTGAGCTTCCTTCCTTTGAGGGAGCACATGAACTTATTAAGTTTAGCAAGCATAGGATCAGTTAGATCATCATCCTCATAACTATCCTCCGCATCAAGATACTCATCACTAGGAGTAGAAGGAGTGAAAAGAGGAGGATTTGATCGTGGAGTTACCTTGACCTTGTCAGAAGAGCTTTGGTCCTCTTCTTCTTCAACCATGGCCTTTGCCATTAGGCATTTGTGAGTGTTGCCCTTGTAATCTTTCATGTAGTTGTAGGTGACCACGTCACCACTCTTGTTAACTAACCTCAAAGTGTTTTGAGAGTCTTGAGCAACTCCGCAACACCACTAACATCATCCGGATCAGATTCTTCTTGAGCAACCATTGCCTTTCCATCTCTCTTCTTGAGCTTGGAGTTCAAAGGATTGGGCAACTTCTTCTTGGGAAAGGTCTTGGGAAACCTTGGTTTATCTTCTTTCTTCTCATAAGGGCACTCGTTGGAGAAGTGATTGGTTTCTTCACAGTTGTAGCATTTTCTTACTTTCTTCTTTTGAAATCTTCCCTTGAATTTACCCGCGCTAAACTTCTTGACAAAAAGAGCCATGTCTTCATACGTAGGGCCCTCGTCGGATTCAATCTCATCACCATCTTCGTCATCCTCTTCTTCTTCTTCACTTTGTTCATCTTCACATACATGCTTGGCCTTCAATGCAAGATTGATCTTTGATGATGGGGAACCATGCATGGCAAGATGTTTTGTGGCATTAGTCTTTGACTCTTCAAATAGTTGAAAGGTGGATACGATGTCATCTGTAGTCATTTCCTTGAAGGTATGGTGTTGTCTTATGTCCCACACCATTTGATGGTGAAATGGAGCAAGAGCATGAAGTAACTTATCCACAAGGAACCTCTTAGTCATGTTGAAACCATCTTGTGTCTTGTCACACTCACATGACTCAATATCGGCGGTGAGTGTCATGAGACGCTCATGGAGTTGATTGGGGTTTCACCTTTCTCCATACAAAGTTTTGCAATTGCCCTTGGCAATTTCATATTGAGCACTCGGAGGGTAGAAGTGCCGCTTTTGGATCGCATAACAGCTTCCCATAGTTCCTTAGCACTTGTGATGTGTATGAACGGTCTCCTTTGCTTTTCATCCAAACCTCTCCTTATCCACATGATTGCAGTGTCATTGAGGTTCTTGTCATATATTTCTCTTGGTGTGGGGTTCTTTGGATCAACCACATGATAGCCATACTCCAAGATCTCCAACATCTCATCGTTTCCATGTCGAAGATGGTCCTGCATAGCAACTCTCCACAAAGGAAAATCGGAAGTAGCACTAAGCAAAGGAGGACTGCCTTGAGGATTATATCTTGGTTTCTCAACTTGAGGTCTTGCATAAAGCCAAGGAACAACTGGCGTGTTCATTGTTAGGAGGTTGTTGACCAAGTGATGGAGTAGGCGTTGATTGGCCTTGAGGCGGCACCACCCGAGAGTGGTGCAAGCACCGAGGACAACGTGGCTAGTCTCATTTGTACCAAGGCCTCAAGAGAAGCCTCATGCTCCTCTTTTTGCTTAGCAAGGGCCCGTTCCAGATCCTCAGACGTAAAGGACTTGACTTCAGAAGAAGCCTCGCCTTTATCCTTCGGATCTGCAACCAGGGGAGTCCCATCCGGGTTCATCTCGCTCTAGGGCGGTTAAGCCACAAGAATAGAGCATGAGGCTCTGATACCAATTGAAAGGATCGAGATGGACCTAGAGGGGGGTGAATAGGTACAATTACAAATTTTAATTATTACTTAGCAATTTTAGGCAATAGTGCGGAATATGAAGGTGAGCCTAACAATTGCTAGTAAGTACGAAGTACTAGGCAAGTAACACAAGCATATAAGTGAGTAAGCACAATATGATGTAAGTAAGTGCAAACCAAAACAAGTAACCACAAGTATAGAGATAGGGTTAGGAATAACCACAACTCCGGGAGACGAGGATGTATGCCGATGTTCACTTCCTTGGAGGGAAGCTAGTCACCGTTAGAGAGGTGGATGTTACCACGAAGGCACACCAACGCCACGAAGGCTCACCCTATTCTCCCTTTGAGACAACACCACGGCATGCTTCTCAACCACTAGTGGTAGACCTTGGGGTGGTCTCCAAACCCTCACAAACTTATCCGGGGTAATCACAAAGGTCGATTCCTCTCCGAAAGACTCCTACCGCCTAGGAGTCTCCAACCTCCAAGAGTAACAAGATCGATGGGGATTTGCTCAAGACTTGCTCAAATCACGAATTCCTTGGGTGCAAAGAAGGAGGAGAAGTGGATCTATCACTTGACCGGACAACTTCTTTTCAAAGCTCTCAAATCCCTTGGGGATCTAAGATTTGGTGTGGAGAAATGAGAGAGAGTGTGAGAAGTGTTCTAGGGTTTGTTCAAAGTGAATGGTCAACCACACTCATGGGGGGAAGAGGCAGTATATATAGTGTGTGCTCAAATATGCCCGTTGTAGTGCAAGTGACCGGGCAGGCCGGACATCCGGGCTAGAGAGCCACTTGAAGAACAGGGCAGAACAGAGTAGGAAACAGGGGAGCCGGACATCCGGGGGTCAAGCCCAGACATCCGTGAACAGAAAGCCCGGACATCCTAAGATCGCCCGGACATCCGGGGCAAACCATCATTTCACAGTTACGGACATCTATGGCGGATTTCCGGGCCCAGATCCGGATGTCCGGCCAATAAGAAAACTACTGAGCCCCTCAAAGTGAAACATCCATAACTTTCTCATCCGGACTCCGATTTTGATGATCTTGGGCCTGCTTTTGAAGCTATGGAAAAACTCTAGGTCCTCACTTAGAGAACCACCCAAGATAAACCAAAATGGAGGATGCAAAGTATGCAAAGGTTAGATCATATATTTTGGGGAACCTAGTTGGCCATGGATTTCTTTGGTATATAGGATATGAGTGGAATATGCCTATGTTGGAATATGATGTGAGGAAGTAGAAATAGAGGATGTCGACTTGAGCAAATTTAGCACTATCCCATTTGATCCCCTCTTAATAGTGCGGGATCCCTATAACTCAAGAAACATAAAATGAAACATCATTTTACCCCTTCAACCTTGAGAGAACTCACTTCGTATGCTCTTGATCCACACACAATTTTGACGAACCGGGGACCAACACCTGAAATCTACTTGGAAGCCATTGTTAGTCCCCTACATGTAGATTGTCATAAACAACAAAAACATAATGTAAGGGCATGATTGCACTTTCAGCTGAGATTCAACTTAGAAGACCGCGTCTTCACCTTATTCCCCTTGAGCTAAGGACACACCGTCCTCGCCCAATCACTCGGGTAAGTCTTCAAGGTAGACTTCCAAACCTTCACAGACTTCGTTCACCGGCGATCCACAATGACTCTTGGATGCTCAGAACGCGACGCCTAACCGGTTGGAGGATTCACAGTCCTCAAGTGTAATAAGTCTTCGGGTCACGCAGACAGAAAGACTTCAGTGATGCCTAACACTCTTTGGCTCTGGGTGTTTGGGCTTTATCCTCGCAAGGATTTCTCTCTCTCAAAGGCTTCGAGGTGGGTTGCTCTCAAACGACAAAAGCCGTGCACTAACTCTGAGCATCCACCAATTTATGGTGTAGGGGGTGGGCTATTTATAGCCACTAGGCAACCCGACCTGATATGTACGAAATGACCACTGGTCACTCGAGAACCGACACGTGTTCGAACGGTCAGATTTCAAACACACACGACAACTTTACTTGGGCTACAAGCAAAGCTGACTCATCCAGCTATGGATAAGATTTGCTCTCATTGTCTTCGCTCAAAGACATAGGATTTGGGTTGAGCATCACTTTAGTCATTCTGACGTTGTTCACTTGGACCCCACTTAACAAAGACGGTGGTTCCTATGACTAAACATAGAAGAAACAGGAAACAACGAAACGACACTGTCTTCGCGCTCCATAGTCTTCACTCAATGTCTTCTCTTGTCATAGTCTTCAATATGAATACCTTCATATACCACCATTGTCTTCAATGTCTTCATACATTTTTAGGGGTCATCTCTGGTAGGTAAAACGAGTCAATGAGGGACCTTTTGTGTTATCCTGCAATTATCACAAACACATTAGTCCTCAACCAAATTTGTCGTCAATACTCCAAAACCAACTAGGGGTGGCACTAGATGCACTTACAATCTCCCCCTTTTTGGTGATTGATGACAAACTGGTTGAAGTTTTCAACGGGGATAAAATATGTGAAATCGTAAAGGATAGGATATTGTCTTCGTAAGTGGCAAGGGCTCCCCCTGAAGATGTGCATATAAGTAATTTGCTTTTGGAATGCAAATGCACATGGCAGGTTGTACTTGTGGAGATCCTCTTCAACTTATGAAGATAATTCATCATGCATGAAATGATATAACTAAGAGAATGACATGCATAATGAAAAATGGACGTCTGCAGAATGATCTAAGTGCGGAAGTTATCATCGCACATGCGAAATTTATCATCGCATCACAGAAACGCAAATAAGTAGCAGACGACCATCGAGTTTAAGTGTTACAAGTCAAAGAACCAAATGTATCAAAAGCGAGAGTTGTGAACACTAGGCAAAATATAAAGCAACCGCCCATATGAACCCGCTTGAAGACTATCAAACTCATATGCTTCTCCCCTTTTGTCAGTAAGGACCAAAAAGGTTTGAAGACATAGAGCATCTACTCGCTTTCATCAGGAGAAGGTGAAGCGGCAGGGTTGTCGTTGTTGTTTGGCGGTGCAAACGAACTTGGTGCAGTGTCGATGCGTGCAGAAGTAGAGGGCGGTGAAGTAGCATCGGCTTCATCATCGATCACTCTGGCATTCACAGTTGCCGCGGAGGAAGAATAGTCAGAGTCTTCAAGGGATGGAGTTCGACGTAGGACAACATTCCGTGGAGGAGTGGAGTCAAACTGGAATCTTTCCGTGAAGCCATCGTCTTGAAGATCTACTTCATCACTGAGCAGTGTCAAACTCTTCCATGATCGACGACAGGTCTCGTGAGTGACAAAAGCATTCTTGGTGGCAAGATTTCGAATGCGATTGACGTCCACCAAGAGGCTTTGCATCTATCGCTTGAGCTAATGGTGATGCTTATCTTGTTTCTGATGCAGTGCCACAAGAAGTTCTTGGTCATTTAGGACATGAGAGCGCTTCCGAGTCCTTTGGGCTATTATGCTCTCAGTAGCTTCAGTTTGAGCACGGTGAGGCATACGAGTGTGCCCAGCCATTGGATAGACACGAGATACTGCTTGGATGCCTTCCATGGGTTGGGAGAAGGCTGTGGTGATACTGCATTTTGAAGACAAAGTGGCGTTTTGGCGGGCTCGGGTATATGGCTTCAACTGACATATCAACCTCGGGTAGAAAGATCAGATGATTGCAAGCAGAGGGCTGATAGTTGACAGCAGAGTGTAGCTTGATGAGGCGCATGACCTATGGAGCATAGAATTTCAGGCCAAAAAGGTCAGAACCAGATGCAGCCAATTGTCGGATGAAGAATTCTTGTGTATTGAAGCTGATGCCATTGAGGATGTAAAAGACCAATGTCTTCATGGCTCCTTCAAGTTTTGCAGACGACGAATGCCCTTTGATAGGCCATAGAGTTTGCCTGATGATGTGATATATTGTGCGAGGCAGATACTCAAGGTCATCAACAAAGAACTCCGTTGGGTATTCAGCGTCACGTGGCAAAGGCTTCATCATGCTCAACATCTCACTCATGTTGGGCTCACGGCTTATGGAAGATGCTCTCCAGTGCATTGCGGTGGAGTTGACAATTAGGTTCGAACAACTCTCCGGGAGTGGGTAGGCATGTAAGCTCAATGACGTCAAGAGCTTTGGCTTCATGATGAACATTTCCGGTCATCCACTCAAGAACCCATGTCGTCGTATCTCTATAGTAGCCGCGAATGTGGAGGGTAGCATAGAATTGAAGCAAGAGTTCCTCATTCCAATGTTCTTTATGCATCACAAAGCTGAGCACTGCATCATAAGCAGTCAAGTGCTTCTTCTAAGCATGGCAGTCCTACAATGGCTTCAGTGTCGAGGCGCATATGAGGAAAATGCGCCTTGATCATTCTGAGCAGGAGTAATAACCACTGTTGATAGCTCCAGAAACGATATGATGAGATTCTTGGCCTTGAGTAGGGGTTCTTTGCTCTGTCAAAGAAAGTGTTGTGGGCCTTGAAGCCATTTGCATTGAAGGACCCTGGAGAGGTGGCGATGCACAGGAACCTTGGCAGTCTTGGCTTTGGTTTACGGACCAGAGGCCTATGCCCAATATGATATTCAAACCGAGGACCAGAGGCATGAGGCGGAGGGACCAGAACGGCCATCCGCTGTGACTAACTGACCATAGTTGTAGGCTTGCTCAATTGTGTAGGGCCTTGGTGGCGGAACAGAGGCGATGGCGACAACAGTGGCTTCGAGTTACAACAGGGGCTTCTGTGTTGCTGTGAGGGGCTTCAGGAGCAGTTGTATCATTGGCTTCGGGCACATTGGTTGGTGCAGGCTCCACATTGGCTTCAGCCATGACTATGTCATTGGCTTCATTTGTGTTGGTGGTGGCAGCCTCAAGATTTTCAACCTCCACTTGATGAGCTGGAGGGACGGGCACTGTCACGTTCACTTCAGGAACAACTTCTTCTGCAATGGGGGAGTAGGGACACGTTCTTGTACTGGGTTGTCATCGACTGATGCAGCCGGATTGTCTTCAGCAGCTTTGGCTTCAGACTCGGAGACATTCACAGCTTGAGTGGCTTCGGAAACACTTGACGGCAACAGATTGGTGGTGCACTTCTCCTTCGAACGCTTCGGAAGAGGGACTTGTGGCCTTGGTCCTTTGCGGCTCATGCGGAATCTTGGGCACGCCTTTGGAGATGGAGTTACTGGGCCCTCAAGGTCTTCCTCTTCTTCTTGGACAGGTGGTGTGACTTGTTGTTGTTGGGGAGTACGCGGGGAGTCTTATTGTTGTGGGTGATCAGCCCATGATGCATCCTGAGCAATTGGCGTCAGAGGACGACCAATGCTGATGAGTTCGCTGTTCGTGGTAACATGCGATGATACCAGGTTGTGTTCAATCTGAGGAAGAACGTCATCATCTTCAACATTGTCATGGTGACCAATGTCTTCAGCAGTGATGTGATCAAGCTTGGAATGTCTTCACTTCAGGAGCCTCTGTGGAAGCGTGCTCATGAACTATCATTCGTCGTTCTTGGTGTTCAGATGCAGTCGAACCAATCGAGATAGGTTCAACAACTAAGGGCTTTGTGGAAGCAGCCCGATTCTTCTTGGTTTTATGCTTCTTCTTGGAGGAGCAGCATCGAGGCTTCGTGATTTTTCCTTTTTACGGCTTCAGCCTCGGCAGCCCTCGTCTTCTTACATTGAAGCGGTTGATCGACCTTTGGCTTCGAGCTACCATGCTGCTTGGGAAGACTATGCGAGGTTGTTCTTGCCTTGACGGTGCAGCTTGATCGGTTGGTGGCTTCTTCTTCTTTGCAGCCATTCTGGGTCAATGCCGGACGGCCAAGAGCCTTGCGCTTCTCAGCCTCATTGTAGGCTAGTACACACTTGTCAGCCAGGCTCTTCATGTGCTCACGAGAGCCTTTAGCTTCATCGCGCTTCTTGTGAAAGGCTTCTTTGAGCCCGTGCAGCATGATCTTGAAGTTTTTGACATCTTGCATGCTGAGCTTTGCCACATGCTTCTTGAACTGAGCCTTCTCATAGTCGATCTTGTGCTTCAGTTCAACGAGACGCTGAGTGAAAGCTAGCTCAGAAGCAATGGCGCCATTGAAGGAGACGCTGAGGCCAATGGGAAGTTGCAGATCTTCAAAGCTGAGATTTGGGTTGTCAAACCACTCATCAATGAAGTGATGGATGATTGCCACATCAAAGAGAGGCAAATCATTGAATATCTCTGCTTCTTCCTTGCTCTTGATCAGTTGCTCAAGAGCATCATCTGCAAGATCTTCATCGCTGGATAGATCAATGTGCTCTTCTTGCAGAATGGCAGCAGGAGTCAATGTCTGATCAGAATGTCTGACGATTTTCTTTCTCTTCTCCGTCTTCTTGGATATGCGAGATTGATCTTCAGACTGTACACTGTCTTCAGGAGGTGCAGTGGCTAGTGGCTTCGCACGTGAAGCTTTTGGAGGAGCAGCTGATCTTGAAGCCTTAGCCTTCTTTAGCTTATGCGGCTTTGGAGTAGGAGCTGGGGCTTCATCAGTGTCAGTGTCATCGTCAGAATGATCCACTTGGGCACCTTGGACCGCGATGTGAGTGATGAGGCCATCAAGGTTGTAGAAAGGACCGATGACATTGGGCTCTGCATCACGGGAGCCGTCAGCACGGGGAGCAGAGGGACCAGGGTTGAAGTCTAATCCCAATGACTTCTTGTTTTCCTTGGCCGATGCCTTTGCGTGCTGAAAGTTTCACTTGAAGAGATTATCGTCACGACACCAGAGCAATGACGATGGGTCGGCATGTTCAGGTTGAGGTCCACGAACCATACAAGGATAGAAACCCTGTGCAATAGCTTCAGTTCTGTTCTTGGGTGGAAGACCTCGAAAGAGTATATCACCCCAAGGACTTTTGATAGCATTCTTCTCAAAGATATTCCTCGGGTCACGAACTTGTATTTGAACCATTGTTCAGCCCAATATCATCGAATCCATTGGATTCGTGTCTTGCGCTGATTGTAAGTCTCTTCACGATCTGTCTTGTAAAGCTCTGTGAGGTCATCAGGTAAATCTTTTGATGTTCCCTCACGACGCTGTCTGCCACCCTTCCTTATCGATTTCTGCGCAGCCATGAACTTCAAACTGAATGGCTTCAATACGTTCAAAGGCTTCAAAAGCTTTCGCTTCTCGGACAAACAGGAACTGGCGTCGGAGAGTTAATGTGATCTTGTAAGAATTACGCAAACGAATGCGGACTATGAGAACCAAGGGATTCTCCCACGGACATGTACCGTGACAAAGATTAGAGATGCGAGGGAAGGGAAGAGGTCATATGCATTCTCGTAAGATTTTGAAGATAAATCAGTTTAAAGACATTGACCTCATGATGCGAAGACATTCACTTATTCGTTGAGAGTTGGTTCCAGATTTATGCGAATCCGTGAATAGGTACAAGTGAGGAATCTAACTAGATATGAAGCTTAAGTGAATATACTAGGCAGTATGAGATGCGAGACATAATAGATCTAATAAAGGTATAGGCAGAAACCAACTTTGGTAAACAGGATGAATCTTTGAGGATAAAAAAGATGGTAAAAATAGAGTTATATTTACCACACGAAGAACTGCTAGATGGGATGAGTAGGAGACCGAGCAGTTCAATCCACCGTGCCCTAACTTGGCGACGGAGGACAGCTACGGCGGTGGCGGAGAAGATGATGTTCGCGGCCGGTGTGAGGACGGCGTCGGAGAAGTCGCGGCAGCTAAGCGCTTCGTCGCCGGCGTCGTCGCGAGCTAGCGGTGGCGCTAGGGTTTTGACGAGGTGGAGAGGTGGAAGAAGGTTTTCTTTACCGCAGGGGACAAGTATTTATAAGGAGGTGTGCGGCACGGCACAATTACTCAGGTGCCCCTACCGGTTCACATCTGAGGGGTACGTGGCAAGCATGCAACATACTTGGAGCCGTCCCACGTTCCCACGCCCTCTAGGTTTGTCGGATGGTCGTTCCGGCTTCTCCGGATTTCAAACAATAATGATGAATCATTTAAAACAGACTCAATGTTTGTCTCTGTGTCTTCTGCTGACAAGAACGCAGAGAAGACATTCGATAGTTTCAATATAATGCATACGATTTGGACAGATAGAGTTTGAGATAGAAAGCATAGAGATATTAGGGTCCGATCACATTCACTTAGTTCAAAAGATTCAACTAGGAAGACATAGCTATAAGTGAATGTTGTAGAGGATGAACACTAGTATATATATATATATATATATATATATATATATATATATATATATATATATATATATATATATATATCAGAAAGCAATCAAATCAGCATAGTGAAGGAAGTCATGAAGATAAGTTGAACTTTGAAGACAAACCAAATGTGAAGACATAGCTAAAATAACGCCATGAGTGAAACACTTCAAATAGAGAAACTTGGTGGTGGCGTTACCCACCGTATAGGAAGTATTAGACCCAGACACGGCGCACAATTATCGTGGCGCTCCGAAGTCAAATTCCATGTTAATGTATTCACACTCGAGAATGTAAGTCTTCGTTGATTGAAGATATACTTTACTTCGTGTGTTGCACATCTAAGTCATCAACATGCATAAGTGTTAGGATGTGTGCCTGATCACAGGACATTTGAGGATTCCAAGATATTTAGCTCACACCGTAACTTGCAAAACTTTTTCTCATCCAAGGGCTTTGTGAAGATATCGCGATTGCTCTTGAGTGTTGACGTGAATGATGTCAATATCCTTTTTCATGACATGATCTCTGAGAAAGTGATGACGAATTTCAATGTGCTTTGTCTTCAAGTGTTGGACTGGATTGTTGGCAATCTTGATGGCGCTTTCGTTGTCGCAGAAGAGAGGTACTTGTTTCAGATTGATGCCATAGTCCTTGAGAGTTTGCTTCATCCATAGAAGCTGAGCGCAGCAAGATCCATCAGCAATGTATTCAGATTCGGTAGTTGAGAGTGATACACGCTCGCTTCTTTGAAGACCAATGACAAGTGATCGTGCCAGAAAGTGACATGTGCCTGATGTAGACTTGCGATCCACCTTGTCACCAACATAATCAACATCCGAGAATCCAACCAAATCAAATTCTGAGCCCTTTGGATACCATAATCCGAGCGTTGGGGTGTGAGCCAAATATCGAAGAAATCGCTTCACAGCTAAGTGATGCGATTCCTTTGGTGCCGCTTGGAATCGAGCACACATACAAACACTAAGCATAATATCTGGCCTAGATGCACATAGGTAAAGTAAGGAACCAATCATGGAGCGATATACCTTTTGATCAAATTCTTTACCATTGTCGTCATGGACATCTGATACTGCCCTTGCATCATGTATCCAAACTCATCACTGTACTTCTGGTTGGTGCAGCCGAAGATAATGTCATCCACATATATTTGGCACACAAACAGTTCACCATCATATGTCTTCGTGAAGAGCGTTGGATCGAGGGATCCGTGTTTGAAGCCTTTGCTCTTCGTGAAGTCTTTGATTGTATCATACCAGCGCGAGGAGCTTGTTTGAGGCCATCTGATGCTTTGTTTAGCTTGTACACCATATCGGGATGTTTTGGATCTTCAAAGCCGGTGGTTGAGCGACGTATACTTCTTCTTCAATCTTACCGTTGAGAAATGCACTCTTCACATCCATTTGATATAGCAAGATGTTGTGGTGGTTAGCGTAGGCTAGCAGTATGCGAATAGCTTCAAGCCTAGCCACCGGAGCAAATGTTTCATCGAAGTCAATTCCTTCAACTTGAGTATATCCTTGAGCCACAAGTCATGCTTTGTTTCTGACGACTTGACCATGCTCATCTTTCTTGTTTCGATATATCCATTTTGTACCAATAATGTTATGCTTGCGAGGGTCAGGACGCTTGACAAGTTCCCAAACATTGTTCGGCTTGAACTGTTGAAGTTCTTCTTGCATAGCTTGTATCCATTCAGGTTCCATAAAGGATCCAGCTACTTTCTTGGGTTATGATATTGACACAAAAGAAAAGTGTCCACAGAAATTTGCTAACTGTGTTGCTCTTGAGCGAGTAAGTGGACCAGGTGCATTGATGCTATCAATTATCTTCTCAATTTGTACTTCATTTGCGACTCGAGGATGAATTGGACGAAGACTTTGCTCTTCTTGATCATTCTCATCATTGGGAGGATTATCTTGATCGAGCATTGTCTTCATGATGGTTAGGTACAGAAATGATAAGTTCCTCTTTAGGCTGTGCTTCAGAAGGCATGATTTCTCCAGTTCCCATCATCTTGATAGATTCGTTGGGCGGAGCTTCATCTAGTGTACTTGGCAGGATCTCTCTTTGTGAACCATTGGTTTCATCAAATCGCACGTCCACAGTTTCGACGATTTTGTAGAGATAGAGATTGAAGACTCTGTAAGAGTGTGAGTCCTTTCCAGAATCGAGCATGAAGCCTTCGTGAGCTTTAGGTGCAAATTTTGATTTGTGATGGGGATCCTTGATCCAAAGCACCTAGCTCCAAATACTCAAGTAGCCGACATTTGGCTTCTTGCCAAGAAGGAGCTCATAGGATGTTTTGTTCGTAAGCTTATGGATGTAGACACGGTTGATGATGTGACATCTTTGTATCAATAGCTCCAGCCGAGAACTTTCTTGGTGTCTTGTACTCACGAGCATTGTTCGAGCCATCTCAATGAGGGTTCTGTTCTTGCGTTCTACGATGCCATTTTGTTGAGGTGTGTATGGAGCAGAAAACTCATGAGTGATTCCCATTGTATCCAGATAAAGATCAAGTCCGGTGTTCTTGAACTCAGTGCCGTTGTCACTTCTGATATGCTTGATCTTGACGCCATAATTGGTCATGGCTCGATTGGCGAAGCGTCTGAAGACATCTTGCACTTCAGTCTTGTAGAGAATTATGTGCACCCATGTATATCTTGAGTAGTCATCAACAATGACGAAGCCATAGAGACAAGCAGTTGTTGTGAGGGTAGAGTAGTGAGTAGGGCCAAATAAGTCCATATGTAACTTTCGAAGGGTTGAGATGTCGTCATGATTGTCTTCGACGGGTGCTTTGCCTAGTCATCTTTCCATCTTCGCAGCACCACAGATGATCCTTCTTGAACTTGACACCTTCGATGCCAATGACATGCTTCTTTTTTGGCGAGTGTGTAAGTTCCTCATTCCAAAGATGCCCCACCTCCGATGCTAGAGCCAAGATTCAAGCTTTTGCCGGAAGACATACGGCAAGTCAGGACCTGTGAGAAATCTACCATGTATAGATCATCTTTCCGATACCCTTCAAAGACTAGAGACTTGTCGATTCCATTAGTACAAGGCAACGATATTTTCCAAGAGCACAATCATGTTTAAGTCACAAAGCATTGAGACGGACATTAAGTTGAAACCAAGGGATTCAACAAGCATCACTTTATCCATGTGTTGATCCTTTGAGATTGCAACTCTACCTAGACCCAATACTTTGCTTTTACCGTGTCAAAATGTGATGTGACTCTTGTCCGATGGACGAGGTTGAGTCCATGAGAAGACTTCGATCACCAGTCATGTGATTGGTGCATCCGCTGTCCATAATCCATTCTCAAGCATGAGGTGTCATACCCTACAAGATGCAGTTAGGGGATAGGCTTCACCAAGAGCATTGTGAAGCATAAACATTTTACGGGCAAGTGGATTATTGAAGCTCAAATCAAGATTAGGACTGATAGGATGAATGGCAAATAATTCAGGAACAAAATACATAGTGAGACCATTTGGGCATTTAATCTTGCGCCCTACAAGATGTTTTAGGTCCCCAGCAATATCATCAGACGCCTTTGATTTTCGGCTGGAGACCCTTTCCTGCAAAAGAAAGTTAATTCTTCTTAACCACCCACATTTTCAGGGGTGGCTTAGAAGCAATGAGTCTAAGTGCAAGATCTCGAGAACTTCGGCTTTGGAGCCCTAGCAAATAGCCTTGTAGGAGATGAACGATACTCATATGAATAAGCGAAAGTTCTTAGTTTTATGAACATAGCGGTTTGAAGACACACGCTCATATTCATAACTTTGAGTACGGTTTCCACGCAAAACATTGGCGTTAGGGTGACTCGGTGGAGTCCTCTGTCTATTTGAAGCCTTTGGACCATATGGTGCCTTAGGTGCAGGGTTTGTCTTCATCCCAGGTGGTGTCATGATCACATTCACTGGAAGATTCTCAAGACAACTTTTGGGAACCCAGATCTTCTTCATAGGTGGTCCATTCCTGCAGTTAGTACCAATATACTTGGCAAACACTTCATCATTATGATTTTTGAACAGTTTATAGTTTGCATCAAAGGATTCATTAATGACAATAGGATTAGCACAAGTAAAGCCAGATAAGGTGGATGGATCCACTTAAGGTCCCTTTGCAGCAACCCATGTGGTTTTGGGATACTGCTCAGGCTTCCAGTAGGAACCATCAACATTCATTTTCTTCTCGAACCCAACACCCTCTTTCCTAGGGTTTCGGTTCAGAATCTGCTTTTTGAGGACATCGCAGTGTCCGATGTCCTTTCAGACTTTTATACATCCTCGTTTCAAGCAATGTCTTCAACCTAGCATTTTCATCGGCAATAGCGGTGGTATCCTCCATGAGGGGTTAGTTACTACATCAAGAGTTGAAGACAATGCAACAAAGAGCGTTAGCTTGAACATTCAAAGAACAGAGGTAGCGATATCACGCTCAAGGCATTTTAGACATGGTGGTTCAAATCCATCCCGGCGGAACCCGATCATTGAGCGCCAAGTGACTCATTCTCTTTTGAAGATCTTCATGAGCCGCTCTCAATTTCTCAAGCTCTTGCTTCCTTTGAAGATAATCATAGGAGAGCTTTTCATGAGTGGTTGAGAGCGATTCATGACGACTTTCAAGTTCTTGGTACTTAGCATGAAGATTTTTATGTCTTCAACTAAGGACTGTGGAACGTGTCATTTCCGTCCAACAGGTCATCACTTTTGTCTAACAAATTTTGAGTATGTTCCATAGCTTTTTGTTGTTCGGTTGCAATTTTAGCAAGTGTTTTGTAGCTGGGCTTGGATTCACAATCGAGTCATCTTCACTTGATGTTTGAAAGTAAGCATCACGTGATTTTACCTTGGCACCACGTGCCATGAAGCAAGAGGGTGGGAGCAGGGTCGTCCATGTCATCGGCTTGGTACTGGCGTGGAAGTCATTGTCTTCAGTGTTGAAGATGGACTTGGCAACATAGGCTGTGGCTAGAGCCAGACTTGCAACGCCAGGGTCAGACTCCTCTCCAGACTCCACTTCCGCCTCCTTAGAAGCAGACTCCTCCTCTGAATCCATTTCCTTGCCAACAAAAGCACGATCCTTGCCAGATGAGCTCTTCTTATGAGATGAAGACCTTGATGAGGACTTGGAAGAAGACTTTGAAGATTTCTTCTTCTTCTTGTCATCAGAATCATATTCCTTGCTCTTCATCTTCTTCTTCTTCTCATTATCCCACTGTGGACACTCAGATATATAGTGTCCAGGTTTCTTGCACTTGTGACAAGTTCTCTTCTTGTGGTCATGAGTGGAAGCTTCATCATTTCTTGAGCTAGACCATGAAGACTTTCTGAAGCCTTTCTTCTTAGTGAACTTCTGGAACTTCTTTACAAGCAAAGCAAGTTCCTTTCCAATGTCTTCAGGATCCTCAGAACTGCAGTCAGATTCTTTTTCAGATGAGGAAACAACTTTTGCCTTCAAAGCGCGAGTTCGTCCATAGTTGGGACCATAGATATCTCTTTTCTCATAAAGCTGGAACTCATGAGTGTTGAGCCTCTCAAGTATATCGACGGATCGAGTGTCTTGAAGTCGTATGCGTTCTTGTATCATGAGAGCAAGGGTGTCAAAGGAGCTGTCAAGTGATCTCAGTAGTGTCTTGACGATTTCATGCTTGGTAATCTCAGTGGCGCCGAGAGCACGAAGCTCATTTGTGATGTCGGTGAGACGATCAAACATGAGATGGACATTTTCATTGTCGTTTCTCTTGAAGCGGTTAAAGAGGTTGCGAAGAACACTGATCCTTTGATCTCTCTGGGTTGAGACGCCTTCGTTGACCTTGGGTAGCCAGTCCCAGACTAGCTTCGACGTTTCCAGAGCACTCACACGCCATCTTGTCCTTTGGTCGATGACCACAGATAATGTTCTTGGCGGTTGAGTCCAATTGAATGAACTTCTTGACATCGGCGGGGTGACACCTTCACCAGCTTTTGGGAACGCCGTTCTTGACGACATACCGTAGGTCGACATCAATGGCTTCAAGATGCATGCGCATCTTATTCTTCCAAAGAGGGATATTCGGTTCCATCGAACACGGGCAAGCAGCGGAGACTTTGATTATCCTCGTAGTCGACATAGCTAAAACTCCAGGAGGTTAAACCGAATCACACATAACAAGGGAGTACCTTGCTCTGATACCAATTGAAAGTGCTAGTTATCGACTAGAGGGGGGGTGAATAGGCGATTTTTATGAAAGTCTTCTAAACGTGGAAGTTTCGAAGACAAACAATAGAATTGCCCTAATTGATATGCAGCGGAAGATAAACTACAACAAGCAAACCATAGTCAAGTATGCTGTAATGTGAAAGTACAAAGACTAATAGCAGCTTAGTAGTAAGGATCAGTATGGAAGATAGTATGAAGCCAAACAACTATAGTAGTCAAGCAATGAAGTCAAACAGGTATGACAGACAGGCAATGACTTCACGAAGACAAACTCGGGGTAAAGGAAGGGAGAGGATAGAACCAGTCACTTGTTGAAGATGTAGGATTTGATGGATGATTCGATTCTTTGTGACAACTGTACGTCTGGTTAGGGAGGCTGAGATTCAACTCAGAAGACCGCGTCTTCACCTTATTCCCCTTGAGCTAAGGACACACAGTCCTCGCCCAATCACTCGGGTAAGTCTTCAAGGTAGACTTCCAAACCTTCACAGACTTCGTTCACCGGCGATCCACAATGACTCTTGGATGCTCAGAACGCGACGCCTAACCGGCTGGAGGATTCACAGTCCTCAAGTGTAATAAGTCTTCAGGTCACGCAGACAGAAAGACTTCAATGATGCCTAACACTCTTTCGCTCTGGGTGTTTGGGCTTTATCCTCGCAAGGATGTCTCTCTCTCAAAGGCTTCAAGGTGGGTTGCTCTCAAACGACAAAAGCCGTGCACTAACTCTGAGTAGCCACCAATTTATGGTGTAGGGGGTGGGCTATTTATAGCCACTAGGCAACCCGACCGATATGTCCGAAATGACCTGGGTCACTCAGAACCGACACGTGTTCGAACGGTCGATTTCAAACACACACGGCAACTTTACTTGGGCTACAAGCAAAGTGACTCATCCACTATGGATAAGATTTGCTCTCATTGTCTTCGTCGAAGACATAGGATTTGGGTTGAGCATCACTTCAGTCATTCTGACTTTGTTCACTTGGACCCCACTTAACAGTACGGTGGTTCCTATGACTCAACACAGAAGAAATAGGAAACAACGAAACGACACAGTCTTCGCATTCCATAGTCTTCACTCAATGTCTTCTCTTGTCATAGTCTTCAATATGAATACCTTCATATACCACCATTGTCTTTAATGTCTTCATACATTTTTAGGGGTCATCTCCGGTAGGTAAACCGAATCAATGAGGGACACCACCGTGTTATCCTGCAATTCTCACAAACACATTAGTCCCTCAACCAAATTTGTCGTCAATACTCCAAAACCAACTAGGGGTGGCACTAGATGCACTTACAGCCGCCTGCCCGCCTCGGCCTGTGCGGCTGCCGAGGAGGCTCGAGGCCGGGCCTGCCTGGTCACTGGGGCGGGAGGCACTGGGAGGTGGGAGGCGGCTGGGACGGAGCCGATCGGGGGCGGTCCCGACGATCGAGGCGGTGGCGGGGGCGCTGGTGGCGGGAGGCGGGGCGGAGCCGATCGGGGGCGTGAGGGGGGCGGTCCCGACGGCCGAGGCGGGCGGGCGGGGCGAGGCGGGAGGCGGAGGCGGGAACGACGGATCCAATGGGGGAGCGTAGGGGCGGGACGACGGCCAAGGCCGAGGCGAGAAGCCACGGATTACATGGCCACGGCTTGGGAGGGAGGAAGCGGAAGGTTGGGGACGGAACTTCCCTCCCGCGACGGGAAGGGAGCGGCTGGGGTCGGGCGCCCCCCTCCAACCCTCACTTCTATGGTTTGAAATTGGGTTTGAGGGTTGGACCCTTACTTTTTTTTGAGGGTTTGAGGGTTTAGGGGTTCTAGTCTTTGCATTTTTTTGTTGCAACTCGTAAAAAAGCGATTATTTTTAAGGGTTTGAGGGTTTGAGGGGGCAAAAAACACATATTTGACCTGAGGACGAAAAGAATTCACAATCTGAACTCCTTTCAAAAAAATTTCACCGAGCTGACCGTTTCGAGTGGCGCCCGACAGAAAGGCGCCACACTATACTGTGGAGCGCCTGGAGCTTAGGCGCTACACGCCGTCAGCGTGGCAGCCCGGGCCCCACTCCTGGTTGTGCCGCCATTTAGTGAAAGGAGTTGCAGGTGTAGTGCAAAGGTTTAACCGAAAGGAGTTGCACTACCTTATATTAAAACTGTTGTAACTTTTAATCCGTGCATCCGATGAAAACGCGTGCCTTATATGAAAGTTGTATATTTTTCCGTGTTCTACGCAATGGTGGCATCTTCATCTACGTTAGGATCAATTTGCTTGATGAAAACCCTGTTGCAAAAGTGCATCATAATATAACCGATGTAATCATTAAAATTTACAAACTTGGCATGATGATAGCCATTCACCTATAGCTCTTACGCGTTTTCAACCTACATGAGTTTTGCACTGCATAATGTGTACTTTCACGCCATGCCTATGCTTGCCATGTTAATCATCCTTAACATGTTCATTTTTCTTGGATCTAAGTGACTAACATGATATAAGTGAATTTCTGTCACAGAATGTTACATTTTCTAAGATCCATAGTAATTAATCCTGACATCATATGAATATGATCTAACTATGAAAGTTGGAAAATTTTATGTCTACCTTAAGTCTATGTCATTTTCATACCCACTAAATATTTGCATCACTATGTCGTTTGAGGGCTCTACTAGTAATGCTAGGAGGAGTGGCAGCGGCGCGTCCGCATCTTGGCGGTGGAGTTCGCAGTCTGCTGGTCAAAGGACCTGATTGTAATTTCTTTTACTGCTGAGGTGCTTTGTACAGGTAAAAGGAACCAACTTTTGCAGTGAAACGGAACGGAGGCGGTAGGGCTTTTGCCAAATCTCGAGCCGTCCCCTCCTCCCCCTTCCCCCCCTCCGTCGTCTCCGCGGCGCCTCTCCCCCCCGAGCTTCCGAAACCACGCCGCAAAACCCTAGCAGGCCGCCCTCCCCGCCCCCGCGAGGATGAGCTACGCGGCGTACAAGATGAAGCACTGGCCGACGGGCATCGAGCACTGCGCCGCCGGCTTCATCGCCCACCGCCCCTCCGACGCCGCCGCCTTCCCCGCGCCCGCGGCGGGGCCGGCGGCCTCCTCCGGGGCCGACAGCGACGCCGACTCCTCCTCCGCCGCGGCGGCGAGGAGCCGGCTCGGCCCCACCCCCAACCTCGTCGTCGCGGCCGCCAACGTGCTGGAGGTCTACGCCGTCAGGGCCGAGGCGGCTCCCGCCGCCGAGGACGGGGCCGCGTTCGACGGCGTCCTCGGGGCCCGCCTCGAGCTCGTGTGCCATTACAGGTGCGTGCCCCGACTGTCTCTGCGTTTCATCTTTCATTCAGCCTGTATTCAGTTCAGGAATTGGATGTGTGTGTGGTGGTTTCAGTTGAATTTAATCCTCTGAGTGGCGTGCAGGCTCCATGGGAACGTCGAGTCGATGGCCGTGCTGTCGGATGGGGCGGAGAACAGGCGAGACTCCATCGCGCTTGCCTTCAGGGACGCCAAGATAACCTGCCTGGAATTCGATGACGCCATCCATGGACTGCGGACCAGGTATGCACACTTGCTTTGCTCATTCTTGTACCCGTTAAACATTTGATTGTTGTGAAAGAGGGTTTTCTCTTTTGCCGTAGCTGCACTGAAACATGTAGCTTAAAAATGCAGCACCTTGTAATTTTTGCACAGGGAGAACCTTTCAACAACAACAGAGGCAAACAATTTTTTTTGTCAATCATATTAGGAAAATAACATCTCTTTAGTACCTTGTTATTGTTTGAAACTTAGAATGTATCACAGCCTTACATGATTATCAAGAGGCTGATGGTTGAACTATAGCACTACAATTAGTGCCATTCATTTTTGTTTACCCCTCTTTTTGATGCCGATAAATCTAAGTAAGCAGGGCTTCTTTGATTCCTAGGAGTTTCTCCTATGTTGGTTATTTGATTGTAAGATTGCATTCCATAGGAAATTTTCCTCGGCGGTCTTTACTCATCAGTACCACAATTTCAACTGAAAATTTTCATTTACTCAAACACCTGGAACGGCTCCTGTATTTATTCTATGGTGCAACCAAACAACCTGTCAGTTACGTGGGATTCAAGGTGGCATGCCAACACAATCATATGTTTTCAGAATCCTGCAACTGAAAGAGGACCTGCATTTCTCTATTTACTGAATCTAGTTTGTTATCTCGCACTTGCTATGAATGGACATGCTATTTTATCAACTTTTTTTTCTTCATATTTCAGCTCAATGCATTGCTTTGAGGGCCCAGAATGGCAGCATCTAAAAAGAGGCAGGGAATCATTTGCTTGGGGTCCTGTCATCAAATCTGACCCGCTAGGCAGATGTGGCGCTGCACTTATTTATGGACTACAGATGGCCATTCTGAAAGCTGCCCAGGTTATATTTCATTGCATCACATATTTTTTAACAAGTGTGAATTATTTGGTGTTTTTTCTGTCTCTTGTTTTCTTTAGTAGCAGGTTTCAATATTTTCAATAATTTGTGTTTAGATTTGGAATTTGTTATTTAAATTTTTTTTAGTCCTGTGCACCATGATTCCTTTTCATAGTCCAGTAGAATCACCAATATATTATTGTTCTCTAGTTTTCATTTGTTTTCCATATCAATTGGTAACTTATGTTTTTTTATACAATATTAGGTTGGACAGAGCTTAGTGGGAGAAGACGAACCTACATGTGCACCGAGTTCTAGTGCTGTCCGTGTCGAGTCATCATATTTGATTGACTTACGAGCTTTAGAGACAAATCATGTCAAAGATTTTACATTTGTACATGGTGAGATAAGATCTCTTTCTGCATATAAATTTGTTGCACATCCTACATCTTCAACATAAAATTCCATGCTTTTTTTCTGAACTCTGTTGAGCTTCAATGCGTAAGTAAGCATGACACTAGGGGATAGTTCTTAGGCATATCTAAATTTGCTAAAACAGCGTGTATGGCAATTACTTATCTCTTTATGATTTGAATTTTAGTTTCCTGTTATATAAAGCCTGTTACCTTAATTTGAAGATGGCTTGCTTGAGATAAGTTGATCATCCCTCCAAGTTTGTCTCTGTCGTCTACGATCTAATCTATTCTCCAACCAAGCCACTCCGCTGGCCATCCACCCTATGGTGTTTACACCTGTTATGTGCTTGCTACTTGATACACAACAAACCATTGAAAGATCTAGCATATTAAGTACACCATAACTGTTGCTAAGAAGTCCACAGTGCAGCGCATCAGCATGTGTTATCTCCAGTGTTCTACATAACTTTGAAGGACAGCAGATGCATAAGAAGTCATAAGTGTGTCAAATACTTGGGCTTGAAAATGTCCAGTAAGTTTATATCCTGCAGATATTAACTAAGGATTTTTGTAGAATTTCTCCATAAGATTACTCCTCAATTCTAAAAAGGTGATCCAAAACGGTATCTTCGTGAAAATTGATAATTGTGCTAGTTCACTTCATTTATATGTTCACCAACAGTGTAACAACTATCCAAATGTGAAACGGCACCACTCATGCCATTTTCTTCTATGATCTCTTCAGGTTATATTGAGCCTGTATTGGTCATATTACATGAGCGAGAGCCTACATGGGCTGGGCGTATCTCAACAAAGCACCATACATGTATGATATCAGCTTTTAGTATAAGCATGACACTGAAGCAACACCCAGTGATATGGTCTGCTGCTGTAAGTATATGACATTGATTGTCAGCTTTGACATTTCCTGTCTTCTGTATCTTCCACATCTATCTTTCATTAATAAATGTTGTAATATACCAAGGTGTTTTCTGAGTTCTGCACATTATCTGCCTTCCATTTGGCTCCAATGTACAAATTTGAAATTATAACCACAAAGTGTTTTTTGCTTCCAGAACCTACCGCATGATGCATACCAAATTCTTTCTGTGCCTCCACCTATTAGTGGTGTTCTTGTCGTCTGTGCAAATTCTATCCACTATCATAGTCAGGTTTGGTCCCTCTAAATACACATGGTGGACCGGCTTACATTATTTTTCATTTGCTGATCCTGAGTCGTTGAATTGTGAATTTCTTTGTTGTTGCAGTCCACTTCTTGTTCCCTTGCCCTCAACAACTTTTCATCACAGCCAGATGGCAGGTACTATTTGTGATATAGGTTAAGACTATAAATCCTTCATTTCTGATGACTTTCACAGTTTTTTCCTGTCCATTATTTCTTATCTCATTAACGAGATGTAATGTCTTCATTCTGGTTGATTATCCTAAGATATCTATAGATTTCGAGCACCTAGTACAGTTACATGCACACCACTACATGAACAGTGCCTTTTTGGAAAAAGTTTAAATAATCGTTACTCAAGGAATTATACTGTCACGAACCAACTGTATTCATAAGCATCTCCAAGAAACTTTGTTTTCGTACCTGTAGGCTTGTAGCTGCTTATGTCATATCATCATCTTTCAACTTGGACTCATCATATAATATAATGGTTGTCTCGCAACCTACAAGTTATTAATGCTCATGGTGTTATGCAGTCCAACAGTCAACAGACAGAGTCCACCTGAATACATGATCTGTAATAGTGTAATTGAAAGATGTGAACTGGGTGAATGTAAAGTGAATTTACAATAACTTGATTGGTGGTTGATTTCACGTGTGCATAACTTTTGTGGTGCTTATGTCACTAGCAAATATGTAAAACCTATCTCATGATGCTCATGTGCTTAAGTTGCTCGAAGCTTATATAAACGATGTGACAAATGGTATTAACGACGTGACAAATGGGATCTATATCTCGTGTCATTCAGCATGCAACTGTCAAGATTATGCCAACTTGCAGGTCTAAAAAAAACCTAACATTAACATGCCACACAAAAACACATAAACACCATGCATGAATGTATACCATTCAACAATCGACACATCGGAAAAAAATTGTATGTGAACTTTAGTTTCTCGCCACTCAAGCCAGCATATGTGGTAGTGTGCCAGGTACTCTCCTGTGGTCCTACCATACGGTATGAACTATGATTAATTCTGTAGCTACTTGTGCGCGGTATATTAAGTGCGTACAATGCAGGAGCGTGACAGCATCTTGTACCTTCTTTGGAGATAAAAATACAATTTTATTAGTTGGAAGATATTTAGTTAGGCAAGCGATTGATCTAAATAGCAAGATTAGGATATGTTATGGTTTAGTCATGTAGGGATTCTAGTCCTTTCAGGCCAAGCATGCCCTTGTATAGCGAATACTCACTTGGCTGGCCCCTAAGAATAGTATCCCTGCTTGCCCAACAAACATTATTATCTTCCTATTCAAACCAATGGTGAAGCACGGAAAAATTAAGACTAATGGTGTGTGGATTATGAATTAAGCATCGAGAGAAACATGTAAACTTTGAACTATATAGTTTAAATTATTCGTGAAGAATGGATGTAATAGCGAATTGAAGAATCCAGAACTTCATATTTTGATTCTTGTGTTTTCTGGTATACCTACACAACCATACTTTGCCAAGGGAATGCTTGTATATGCTCCCATGCGGAACTGTTGGACACTTGCATTTATTGATTATTTTGTACCTACACCTCCACCTCCACCCTTTATTTGGGTCAACCTGTGTTAACAGGTGCAATTTACTAAACAAAATTCTCTGCTATTGAATATCTCTTTCACATTGTGACTTGTGCCATTGTTGTCAAACTGGAGAAATGCTTTTGAAGATGAGCAGGTGCAAAACTGAACCTAGTTTTGGTGTGGTTCGCTTAATCCTGAATGTGTCCAGCTGGACATTTGCTGTGAAATATATGGTAATAATTATTAACAGCGAACCGTATCTTAAATCGGGATATGGTGGTTCTACCTAAGAGTATAAAATTGACTTACATGTACAGTGCATGTTTGTCCAACCACTAAGTTTCTACCATAAATTTGATATGTCTTAGTTTCTTCCCCTCCAGTATATGTCAAAGCTGGTGACCTTTTCCTTGTCTTTGCAGTCCAGAAATTCCTAAATTAAATTTCCATGTGGAGCTTGATGCAGCTAAAGCGACATGGTTATCCAATGATATTGTAATGTTCTCGACAAAGACCGGAGAAATGCTGTTACTTACAGTAGTTTACGATGGCAGGTATGGTAACTCTATGGATCGTCATCTGTCCTATTGTTGTGCAGCTGTTCTAGCTTTCGTAGGCGTGATAGAGTTGATCATTATCTGCTTCTTTTTCTTCCGCAGAACTGTGCGAAGATTAGATCTTATGAAGTCAAAAGCATCTGTCATCAGTTCGGTTGGTTGCTCATACTTTTCTTGTGCTTATATACCTTTTCATATTTAATATTACCAACCCCTCTTATGTTATTGACCCATCTGTGCGCAGGGTGCTACGACTATTGGAAGTTCATTCTTCTTCCTTGGTAGCCGTTTGGGAGACAGCCTTCTTGTGCAATTTTCCTGTGGTGTGGCAACATCTGTCTTACCAGATCTAATAGACGAGGTATTTTTGACTCTTGAGATACCTTTCTCAATGTGCCATTCCGCTGGAAGTACTTTTCGCAAGTACTGTAGATGGTCTAAATATTTATTTTAGAAATAGCGTGCCGTTGAATGTTTTAAGCATAGTTGCTCAACGCCTAAACCCAAAGATTTTTAGAAATGGCTTACCTGTTAAACCGGAAAAGTCCAGAAGCATGGAGTACACCGGCTTGTTTTCCTCGGATATGTCAAAGCACCAAAGATTCCAACCAATAAGGCATCTAACTCAAAATGAATTCTATGCATAAATTCTGAGGACATGACTGAATGTGTTACCTGTCTGCTATATTTAGAATGGGATCTTAATCATTGATGTTCTTATGTTTCTTTGATGGAAATGACCTACGGAGTAGACATGGAAATGTTACATCTATCTTAAGCCACACGTTACATATATGTTTACCAATACATGTTTATTAATCAATATTATACTTTATAGGTTTACTATATTACTATAAAGTTTATAGTCAAAAGTTGTGCCGATATATCTGAATTTGTCGGCCACACTGTACTAAGCTCTTAAAATGAATCAAACACTGTTCCTTCGTTGACTGGTGATATATGGTGATCTACTTGTGCAGCGGTCTGGTGATATTGAAGGCGACCTGCCTTTTCCGAAGCGCCTGAAGAGGGTGCCTTCTGACGTTTTACAGGATGTGACCAGTGTTGAGGAACTTTCTTTTCAGAATAACATGTTGCCAAACAGTATAGAATCAGCACAGGTATGAAAATGTTACTTCCAGTTGCATGGTTGTTATTCGTTTATATGCAACTCTGTAGTGATAGAATCATGTTCTTGTGTATATAATTCTTTTTACTGCCATTTGTTAGTTACCACTTCAATTTAAGGGTTTCTTAAAATGTATACATCATGAATTTCCTTTGCATAATTTAGTAATTGCTTGCTTATTGCTTCTTTCTTGCCACTAATTTGTTTCACTTATTATTCGCAGAAAATCTCATATGTCGTGAGAGATAAGTTGATCAATGTTGGCCCTCTGAAAGATTTTTCATACGGTTTAAGAGTCAATGCAGATGCCAATGCAACAGGAAATGCAAAGCAAAGCAATTATGAGTTGGTCAGTTGCATGAGACTTCACCTCCGTCTTTGGCTATAATTAGGTCCATTTTGTTCCAGCTGGGCTAGCTTTTTTTGTTGAATGTGTACATGATTCATTATTGATTTGGCGAATGGGTATTGTATATTTTATTCAGGTTCCTAGTCGTGCTTGTAACTTGCCTGTAATCGGAGATCCTGGTGATTTATGGGATTAGTGCTAGCCTGCTAGGGGGATTAGGTTCTATTTCAAATTTACGATCTCACACGATTAGGTCAGGGAAACAAATCAGAAAAATAAGAAAGGTAAATGAATCAAGAGAGCACATTGTTGGAGTCTGTGAGAAGGGCTGTTAATGGTTTCCATGTGGGATTCCAGGACTTCTACCAGAATGAGTAGATTGAACCCTGTCAGAGTGTTAGAGAAAAAAATGGGCACATAAATGAGAAACGTTGTATCATCAGAATAGTTGTTTTTGCGTCAATATATGCTATTGAAATCACACATCCGACACGAATGTGTCTATCATTAGCTCCTCATATGTGACCTTAACAATTTACATCCTGTTACCAGTTTACCACGTTTGCACCAATATCTCTGTTGCTTCAGTGAATCAGTGAAAGGAAGTTCGACAATCTATTTGTTATTTAATTACCGAGAAGCATTTTTTGTTCTGCATTTTAGATACTCTTTGTGACAGTATTGACTCTATTTCAGGTGTGCTGTTCTGGTCATGGAAAGAACGGAGCACTTTCTGTCCTACAACAATCTATTCGCCCTGATTTAATTACCGAGGTACATTTTTCTCTCCCCTTTTCATCCCAGTTATTACATAATATAGGAATAATGAGTTTGACCAGTGAGTTCTATGTCAATGTTCAGCTCAAACCCCAAATATTCCACCAATGCCTTTTGAAGAACTTGTCCAACATATTCAAACTTTAATCCCCTGCGTTTTAGTGGTGTTTAGTCATTTTTTCTTACATGGAAATTTTTATGTTACCTACTTTATCTTGACTTACATTTGTTCTTTACTTGTGTAGGTGGAATTACCAAGTTGCAGAGGTATTTGGACAGTGTACTATAAGAGTTCCCGTGCACATACCACTGAAGATAATGAATATCATGCATATCTGATAATAAGTCTAGAGAGCCGGACCATGGTATGATGGTAACAGAAATTTTATTTTTGTTGATTTCCCTTTGCAGCTGTATACTGAAGTTTGATGCTTATGATTTTTTTGACATAGTATTTTGAGTGGAAGCTAACCACCCCCATAGCTATTATGACATTGAAAATACCCAAAATCCTTGTAAAAAATCATGGCTATAGGGCACACTAGGCCTAGTTTTAAAACAGAACCAACAGCCTGACAGAAAACAGACAAGATCGGAGTCTACTCCTATCTGCTTTGCTAAAAAGACCATGTGAAGGAAAACGGGAAGGAGACATATTTTTGAAGTTGCCAGAGCGATGGAGAGGGAAGATAAGAAACTTAACTGAAGATATGTGGGTTCAGGTCGATGTGGCAAATTGACATGGTTAATCAAATTATCCACTAAATCAAAAGGACCAAAATTTCATAATACAAATTTTAAGTGTTTTGCCTTCAATAATACACACACACACACACACAACTTTCACACATTGTTTATAATACAAGAATCATTGTTTTCTTTGCATACACATCTTCATATAATCACTCTAATCCATATTCTTGAACTGCAACCTGAACATTGCACAAATTGACAATTGCATCTCCTTCTCTGAACATGAACGACTGTCTTTCTGAATTCATCTAATTTCTGGATTCATCCAACATCAACAACAAAATTTGTACAGAAAATACATCTCAAACACAACGTCGATGCTACTGATCCAGTGAGAACTGCAGCAGCCATTTTCCTTCACCCCCAGCCTGGAGACAGAACCATCAATCAATCAGTAGCATGATTGATCCTAGCAAGTACTCCAGTAAATATGCGGCATATGTACAGGGTTAATCCACATTACAATTACTGTTTGTAGTAACAACATTGGGTTACTAGTAACCTAAGAAGCATGGATATGGAGACACGGACACGGTGATACAACCTAAGAAGCACGGATACCGCAGTGGCATGCTAGCTGGAGCCTGGAGCAGGTTCGAGGTTGAACCCCTTTGTGGCGTTCGCGGCCGAGCAGCCTGAAAAATTAGGGTTCATATCAGGCCAAGCGTGTTACTGGGCCTCCCGAGTCCCCAGCGTGTCCCTGACGTATCCCAGCTGTATCCCTATTTTTTCTTTCTTTTTAATTCGAAAAGAGGGGATACTGTGGGATACGCGTAGCGTGTCCGGCCGTATCGCCGTGTCCAGCCCTTCTAGGATGCTGATTCGGCAATTTCAGCCATGCCCGTCTTTTTAGCTAGTAACGGAAGGAAACAGCAAGGTCAATTAGGAAAGAAAATAGATCAGCATAGGATTGCTGACGAAAAGAGCGAAAACAGTAATAAAATTAAGAACAGAAATGAGACAAAGCAAGGGGGGGGGGGGGGGGGTCGCAGAGTTGCTTACCTTGACGAGCTTGGTCGGGGAGCTCTAGGAACAATAGCAGGTGGCAGCTGCTAGAGGACAGCTGGAGTAGGTCAGTGTGGCATCGGCAAGGGGATGTCCGGCTTGCATTGTCACTGCGTCCTGGTCCTGGGCATGGGGAATTGGAGCTGGGCTCCGGTTGAATTTGCTGTCGGGGTCCTTCTGGGAGGAGCTGTGGGGCACGCTGCTGCCTGCTCGGGACGAAGGCGTTGTGGGGCGAGCTATCCCTGAGAATCCATGCCGAGCGACAGCAACATTTGGAATCAGCCTTTTCCTTCTTTTTTGGGCGGGGAGGCGGAGGTGATGACGTGGTGGCAATTTGCTTGTAAATAGAACCAACTTCAGTTGCAAAGATATACGGTGACGTGGTCCTCTTGGTGGTGAGAAAGGGGAGCTGGGGAGCTGGACTGCAGGCAGCACCCTGACCTGAAGCTGACATCTCTCAGGATCCTCACCTTAACCAGCTCTGATGCCAACTGTTAGTAGCAACTAGCACAGGTTCTGTTTTGGGACTTAGTTTCTGGGCTGCGACGGATGCAGCTGGTGAGGCTTCACTCCTTATTTATAGCTGAAAGTAACTAGTACAGAACCACTTCTTACAGCCTAAGGCATCTTGACTTGACCCACAGACTTGTACCTAAGACACAAACTTGACTCAGTAGCTTACTACCCAAGGAAAAGACTTGACTCATTGACTGACTGCTGCACGGATTTCTCTAACACAAGTTCCGGTTGTTCTTGTCGGCTTCAAGGTAGATCGTATTGAAGTCCCCACACAGAAGCTAAAGGTCGGCATAGGGGATGGTCCCAAAACGTCAGGTTTTTGGGAATCAAGGAATTTTAGGGTAAGGGGAGATACTCTTATGCTGTCTCCAAATTCCAGGGGCAAGTAGACCTTTTCTTTTTCTTGGGCTGTATTATGGGATTGTTTCAAAATTTGATCTTTCCAAGTTTTTTCTTCAGTGTTACATCGTTTTGCCTTTGATATATGTATTCGGTTTATTGCCTTTGTGGCTTTGTTCTTGATCCTCTTTAGTTTCTTCTGATGAAGTGATTACTGACTGTATGACATTATTACGTTATGGAAGGTACTTGAGACAGGTGATGATCTAGGAGAAGTTACTGAAACAGTTGATTATTATGTTCAAGGGGCGACCGTTGCTGCTGGTAACTTGTTCGGAAGGTATGCTGCTCCTTAATATTTTTTAATGTATTCAATTACTTATACTAGCTTGGCACCATCTGTCGTGGAATTCATACATCACAACGCATTCATGTTAAAAACCTCGGTGGTTTTATAGTAACGGACACAACCAATATATCTTGGGCTATTGGATGTCCAGGACTGCATGAGCCCACCAGGTCAGCATAGATCCAAGACATGTTAATGGTGATTGGTTACCTGGTCTGCACGGTCCAGTAAAACCAGCTCAAACTCAACTCTGAGGTTGTCTAGTTTATCATTGCACTTACTCGATGTACAACTATGTAGTAGACCGATGGGAAGGTTTCGTTTCATATGAGAAAGTAGAAAATCAAGGGGAGTGCTTCCATGCTCTTCCATGGTTTTTTTTCTCCGCAATCTCAAAACATCTAAAATTGTTAACTTGTGAAGTTAATATTATTTATCTTAATTTATACGTTTCATATCTTAAGTCATGTGTAGGTGTAGCACAGTTTTTGTGTGACAACCCAGCCATGTTGAGATTAATGCACATGTGCTGTCCAAAAACTTAAGCGTGTTATTTAATGTTCCCGCACTTAAGGGAACTAGAGCATGACCAACTTATAATATAAACTTAGGTTTGAAAGGTATAAACTTTTGATTGATCTTTCTGGGATAAGACATACATTTTGGAATAATAGGATAGGGGATCAGCTGGAGATGATCTTACATTTTAGTATTTTACATCTTTCTAGGATCATAAATAAAGTTTTTTACTCCCTCCGTTCCATAATGTAGTGCCTGTAGATTTTTTGAAAAGTCAAACCTCACAAACTTTGACCAAGTTTGTGGAGAAAAATATTTACATCTAGAGTGCGTAACATATATCACTAGATTCATCATAAGATGTAGTTTCACATTATATATTTTTGCTATTGTAGATATAAATATTTTTCTTTACAAACTTGGTCAAAGTTTACAAAGTTTGACTTCTTAGAAAATCTATAGGCACTGCATTATGGAATGGAGGGAGTATAATTTAATATTGAGTTATGTTTGTGACAGTTTGACATTAGTAATTAGTAGCCTTTATCATTCTGGTTTTGTTTGAATCTTTGCAGGCGGCGTGTCATACAGGTATACGCCATGGGTGCTCGTGTGCTTGATGGTTCTTTCATGACACAAGAGCTAAACTTTACTGCGCATTCTTCAGAATCTTCATCGTCAAGTTCTGAGCCTCTTGGAGTGGCATCTGCTTCCATTGCAGATCCATATGTTCTTTTGAAGATGGTTGATGGAACTGTTCAACTTCTTGTAGGAGGTATAGTATATATCCACTAATCCATCATTTTTCAGTTATGCTTTCTTGCTGTGGCCTTATATATAAAATTCAGTCAAGCTTTGAAGTTTAAGTTAACCAAATAGTAAAGTAGGCCAAATTTGTCAGTAGTGTGAGAGAACTTGTTCCAGAACAATTGTTATACAGAGATCATAGTAGCGATTGAATAGGCAACTGAAAGGTGAGTGGCGCAAAATACTTATCTAGCTTCTGTATAGCTTCTTAGTGCACTTTAACATGCAAAGGTTTCCTTACAGCTGAAGATAGAAGTTAGCAAGCTGGTGCTTTCTCATTAGATAAATATATATGTATAAAGCTGTGTATTCAATCATAACATGTTTGTAAAAGGCAAAGATCTAGCTCAAATCCTTAGTTCAGTGCTACCTTGTGAATTTAGGCAAGGTTTGGATGGAATGAAGGGTGATCTCAGTTCTCAGACAAAATAGATGTATATTTTGTGAAGATTTGTTCATAGATAAAGAGATCATGTAAAAGGGAAAGATCTAGCTTAAATACATGATGTTTCATTTTCTGATGCAGATCATTCTACTTGTGCTCTTTCTATCAGTGTTCCCAGTACTTTTACAAGCTCAAGCGAAAAAATATCTGCATGTACACTTTATCGTGACAGAGGTCCTGAACCATGGCTGAGAAAGACACGTAGTGATGCATGGCTATCTAGTGGTATTGCAGAACCGATTGATGGCAGTGGTAGTTCATCTCAGGAGCAGTCTGATATATACTGCATCATTTGTTATGAAAGTGGTAAACTAGAAATTTTTGAAGTGCCTAGTTTCAGATGTGTTTTCTCTGTGGAAAGTTTCTTCTCTGGTGAGGCTCTTTTGGTTGATTCAAAAGGAAGACATGATGACACTAAAGTTTCTCTAAAGAAAGAAGCAGCGGATAGCATTCGGGTAGTTGAGCTTGCAATGCATAGATGGTCTGGCCAGTTCAGTCGCCCATTCCTTTTTGGTTTATTGAACGATGGGACATTTTTGTGCTACCATGCTTTTTGCTATGAAGACTCGGAGAGTAATGTGAAAGACAATTCATTTTCACCTGCTGGTTCTGTGGATCTTGCCAGTGCCAGTGATTCGAGACTAAAAAATTTGAGATTTCACCGAATTTCTGTTGACATTACATTACGAGAAGACATATCAAGTCTTGCACGACCGAGAATCACAATTTTTAATAATGTTGGAGGTTATGAGGGATTGTTTCTTAGTGGCACGAGGCCAGTCTGGGTTATGGTTTGTCGACAACGATTTCGGGTGCATCCACAGGTATGTCGTTGTTCTGCTGAGGTTTTTGTTGTCTTGCAGTGTTTATTAAGTTTCATATACTTCCAACACCCCCTCTCATGTGTGGCTCGATAAGGCCTAAACATGGACAGAAAGAGGGCAATGAACTTTTTTATTTAATTGCGAAAGCCGAGGCTTGAAACCAAGATCTCCTGGCTCTAATATCATATTAACATTCATGTACCAAACAGCAGAAGCAAAAGTTTGAACCGATGGAGAAGGTTGGGCAATCCTAATATACTTCAACATATTTGACCCTGTTTCTTGTTTCAATCTACGATCGAATTCTTGTTTACACGTATTTCACACTATTTAATTTCTTTGCATGTTGAAATGTATAGTAGTTTCCAAATTTGATGGAGTATAAATGAACTAAAGTGATCTCACCTGCATGCCTCTAGCTCTCTGAATGCTGCTAATGTGACGAGTCAAGACAATGCATAGTTCCCTAGTTAGGCTCACTTTCTTGTTGTTCAATGTGCTGTGCTGGGATGTGGAATCTAGCTATTTTTGTTTTTTTACTGATTGCAGCAAGATTTTGCTGTTACATCTGCTCGAAAGAGTCTTTCAACTAACTTTAATTTGGATTGAGAAATAAACAGGCTGTTTTGAAAACCACCACAATGCCAATTACCTTAGCTGACATCGGAATGGTTAAACATTTCTTTTGTTTCTTCATAGATTTAAATGGTCATATATGCCACCTTTTTTTTCTTCCGGAAATGGTAATGAGCGAACATTCCCTGGGAATGGTTTCTGGCACGAACTCTCTGTGAGTAAATAAGCTGACAGTGTGGGGCCTCGATGAGTAGGGCACACATCGATTATGGTTCTCTCCCTATTAAGAGTCCTTTTTATTATTTGCATGATGAGATCTGTCCACAACTCTTCAGGCTTAAGTTGATTCTGAAGTACCAAATCGATCTAAATTGATGTGGTGTTTCTTACAACCAAATCTTATTTTGTTACCTGTATGGTGGACCATGCAACTGGAAATCTGCATTTATATGCAGCCTCAACTATAACTATATTTGCTTCTAGTCATCGGTGTGGTCCTATCTAAGCTGTCCCATTTTGCAGTTATGTGATGGTCCCATTGAAGCCTTTACTGTTCTCCACAATGTAAACTGTTGTCATGGGCTTATATATGTTACATCACAGGTAAGGAGTTGTTTGAATATTTGTTTCTCTCCCATATACTTTAAGAAATAGGAAATTTTAAAATTGGTGATTTTTCATGTTTTAACAGGGTTTTCTGAAGATATGTCAACTGCCTGAAGCATATAACTATGACAACTACTGGCCTGTCCAAAAGGTAAAATTTGTTTAGGTACGCGTAAGTTGTATCTCGTTTTGTTGCAGACTTTTCATACATTGCACCTTTGCAGATCCCTTTGCATGGTACCCCTCATCAGGTTACATATTATGCCGAGCAGTCTTTGTATCCACTTATCGTGTCTGTTCCTGTAAGTAGTCTGTATCCGCTGTTCCCAATGATAATTTGTAACACTGTTTTGTTACTGCCATCTTCGATTATGGTTGTTTGGCACCATCACATAATAAACTGTCCTCAGATAACTACAATTACTCAGTTTATATTTCTGCAGGTTGTTCGCCCCCTAAATCAAGTTCTGTCAATTATGGCTGATCAAGATTTGGTTCATCACATGGATAATGATGCTACTAGTGCTGATGACCTGCAAAAAACGTATACTGTTGAGGAATTTGAAGTTCGCGTATTAGAGTTGGAGAAACCTAGTGGGCGTTGGGAGACAAGGTCCACTATTCTGATGCAATCATTTGAAAATGCTCTGACTGTGCGCATTGTTACATTGCATGTATGTATTTCTTTTGTCCTTAAATACTTAAAACAAATTAAAGGCTGTTTTGACTCGCTCTAGTTCAGATATTGGTCTTTAGTTATGACAAAATTAAACAGAACAAGGAGACACAGCTTCTATGTTTATATTTGCCAGCTTCTATATTTGGGCTTAAAATCTATCTGGTCACAAACTTCAGTGACTAAATGTTCATATGTATTTTCTATTCACAAAAAGGTTCTGCATTTCCACTTCAGAACACAACCACCAAGGAAAACGAAACCCTGATGGCCATTGGGACTGCTTATGTTCAAGGGGAGGATGTAGCTGCCAGAGGACGGGTGCTTCTGTTCTCTTTCACTAAAAGCGAAAATTCTCAAAATCTGGTACTGTAGGGGAACACTGTCGCTATTGCATTTTTTCAAATTCATCACAATTTACTACTCCTTCCTATCCAAATTAATTGACGCTGGCTTAGTACAACTTTAGTATAAAATTGTACTAAGGCAGTGTCAATTAATTGGGATCGGTGGGAGTACTATATTAATTTGTTAACATGTAAACATTAATTCCAGGTAACAGAAGTCTACTCAAAAGAGAGTAAAGGTGCCGTATCAGCTGTTGCGTCACTTCAAGGTCATCTGCTGATAGCTGCTGGTCCAAAGATCACATTGAGCAAATGGACTGGTTCTGAATTGACCGCTGTTGCATTCTATGATGCTCCTTTGCATGTTGTGAGCTTGAACATTGTGAGTATTGCACAATGATTGGTTCCATTTACAGGCTTTAGCACTTAATAGGTGCTTAAGTATAGTTTTGCTTTTTCTAGGCATCATTTTTCTCCAATGCCCACATTTAATGCTTATCCATATAATCAACCTTCCTCAGTACCTCATTCAAATAGAAAAAATCTTGTGTTTCCATCTCTTTCATGTGTTTTCAGGACAACTTAGTAAGGGGAAATAAATACTGAGCTCGTGCATTAATCTTCTGTTTCAGCTTGATCTATTCTGGCTTTGAAAGAGTAAGCTGAAATGCCATTCTATAATGAATGGGCTTGTTGGAACCCAGTCAGATTCTCAAAGTTTTCCATCGCCCTACCTCTGTAGTATTTCTCATCTCAGAGACTGTCTGCTGCAGGGCTATTTCCTGTGCAAATGGACATTTTTGAAATTTGCAAAATCCATGGAGTTCATTTGTAAAATTTTATTATAGATTCTCAAAGCAAAATGCACTAGTATGGGAGGACATGTTTAAACTTCAAGCCCAGTATTTATACGCCCACTTCCTCATCCCTGCAGCTTGTCTGCTGCTCACACTGTCACCCCTCCCAGCAATGGCTGCGTGCACCGATGCACCGCTGTCGCTCTTCTTGCTGCCATCTCCGTGCTTCTCACAGAGCATGTTATGATTTAGGCCTGTTGTTTGAGCCAGTTGGACTTGTGCTTTGGAGCTTCTCTGCTTGACAGATGCTCTGAATTGCACCTTAACGAGTCATTCCAATCAGTCGCTCTCAGCTCTGCGAGCAGATGCATGCTCTGTGATGAACTAATCTCCTTGTCCTCCCAGCAGCCTTTTGCCATCGGCTAACGACTGCTTGCGTTCTCTCTGCTCTTATGGGTCCTGTGTTGCTCTTCACCAAGAGCCATCACACTATCGATCTCCTCTTACTCAAGAAGGTGTATGAGCTCCGTCATTCCTTGACTTCACCACCTGTGGCCTCTGTCAATGCTGTGGTTCCTAATGTTTGTTTCTTGGCAAATTATACGGTCCAGCAATTTGCAGTCTTTACATAATATAATTGTTATCCATTTCAGATTTGAATACTATGTATTGCCCAACTGGTTTGATTTCATATTCATTATGATGTTATACAATTTTTCTTGTATGTTAAGTTAGGCTGTTGCATGATTTAATAACATGTTTATATTGTGATTCTGCATACGAGATGCAGCAATTGTGCAGTCCTGTGATATTCTTTAAATTTCCAGGTCAAAAATTTCGTTTTGTTTGGCGACATCCATAAAAGCGTATATTTTCTTAGCTGGAAGGAGCAAGGTTCTCAATTGACTCTGCTTGCAAAAGATTTTGGATCTCTAGATTGCTTTGCAACCGAGTTCTTAATTGATGGGAGCACACTGAACCTTGCAGTTTCTGACTCTGATAAGAACTTGCAGGTCATTCTTTCTTATAATCTTTTTGTGTTACTGGTTTGTGTTCGATGTTCATTCGCTACTATTTGATCCATCTGCTAGTGATTTACTATTAAATGAGTTTTTGATGATACTGAATCAAAAATTCATTGAAGCATCAAACTATCACTTACTACCGGACTGGTTCCTGGGATATTATCTTTGCTAGGGCCATTCGTTACCAATGTTTAAACATAAACATATTAAGTAATAACTGTAGACATCCTCTCTTTGAACTAGTTGTGGACTTGATGTCAGAAAATCACCTGGTAATTGGAATCATGTTAAATGCCATTTCAAGTCCCTGTTATGGTAGTATGTTATGGTTGGGTACATTGCAGTAGATCAACTACCATTTAAAGATATTTGACATATTGCTGAGCAGCCTGAGCTTGTGTGCTTTGTTGGCAAATATAATTGGGGATACTACTTGATTGACTTGTACAGGATATGCTTCCTGTTGAACACCTGAGTTAGTTGGATATAGTGCAACATGGAAGTGCCCCCCCTGTCCACCTGATTATTCACTGCACTCTAACAAATAACATCATGCAGATCTTCTACTATGCTCCCAAAATGGTGGAGAGCTGGAAGGGGCAGAAGCTCCTTTCCAGAGCAGAGTTTCATGTTGGAGCCCATCTGACCAAGTTTATGAGGCTGCAGATGCTTCCCGCTCCAGGATTGGCATCTGAGAAGACGAATCGCTTTTGCCCTTATTTTTGGTACTTTGGATGGTGGTATTGGATGCATTGCGCCTATTGATGAGTTGACATTCCATGGCTTCAGAGCTTACAGAGGAAGCTTGTAGATGCCGTCCCCCACGTGTGTGGCCTGAACCCAAGATCGTTCAGGCAGTTTAAATCCAACGGGAAGGCACATCGTCCTGGACCAGATAACATCATTGACTTTGAGCTTCTTGCACAGTAAGTGAAGCTTCCACACACCAGCTTATATTGTTTTTCCACTTCTTATGCGGCCCTTATGCTCTCTTGCACATCTTGTTACACTCTCCAAATATTTTGCGTTGTCTCTTCACGTAAAGAAATCCCCCCCTCCGTCCCAAAATAAGTGTTTGTACTAAATCAGCGACACTTATTTTGGGACGGAGGGTGTACAAGTATTCCATTCAAGCCAAGATTTGAGATGTATTGATCTTCTGTGTCTGGATGCTGCTATTGCCGGTAGAAGGGCAGTGGTGGTAGATAGGACTAGATAGGGAACAGTAACTTGAAATTTCTAGCTGCAAACATTAAGAGTAATTTAGATTGTAAAAGATGAGTATGATTGGTAAAAAAAAGGTCAGCTCCAAAAATCAGCTACTCCAAGTATCACGCCTGACTGATTCCCATACACCCTCTGCAAGCTGGCCTGTTAAAAACTATGCTGTAGAACAGCTGTTATTCTTTTTAGTCGTATGATGCTTTTTCTCATGCCTCTCTAATCCACATTTTACCCTCTTCATTTGTAGCTATGAGATGCTATCGTTGGAAGAGCAGCTTGACATCGCGCAGCAGATTGGGACTACCCGCGCGCAGATCCTTTCCAACTTCGCCGATATTTCGCTAGGCACGAGTTTCCTGTGAATTAAAAGTTTGGGCGATCATGTTGGATTGGATCTAACGCCATGATACAGTTGGAACAGCTAGCGGTGCATGGCGGTTCTGGAGCCGCTTGTTGATTCTTGGTTAACTCCGGTGACCTAGGCACTCAGGCAAGTAAACATGACATCTGTACGATAGGATTAAATGCTGGCCAGTTTGATCTTTCTGAGTAAATTATAACCACCTTTGCCGCGTACATATGATCGATTAGCACTTGGAAGCGCATTGTAAATGGCCATGGTGGTTGATTTCTTTCTAATTAGTGGCCGTTGAGCTCCTTGCATTGCTCCTTCCTGGCCATGTCCCTGGTGACTGTAATGTACTATCTTGATGACTTGCGATACAAATTTCACTGTCAGTTGGCCATGCGATTGTCGGACGCATTTCTCTGTTATAGAAACTTTAGCTTTTTATTAAGGAAAACGGTAGCAAAGGTTTCAGTCCGACTCTTTGTGGTTCAGTGACGTTCAATCTGGCATTGAGCCCCCAATTTGCTAGCATTGCCATATGTTAAACATGTACCCCCTTCGTCGGTTCGTCCGTTTGAACAACTGCTTCCATATACTCCTTTTACAGAAAGTTTATCTTCAGATTCATCGTCAAATGAAGTTTCTAACTGCTATATGTTTTTGTGCTTTAAATTTTTTTAATAATTTTGTGGTTGTATTATACATTTTTTGTTAGTCAAATTGAAGACCTGAAAACCTGTGCCCAAAATTTAAACCCAAAAGGAGGGAGTATACATCACCGAATGCAAAAACTATGGTAAAGTGGAAAACTTTGCAAGAGTTGCGGTTTTCTAGAACCTTCATCCCAGTAATGGTGGTCTCTGTATATTCACTCGTTTGCATATTGAATTGCAAATTCAGAATGTAGACACAAAAAAGAAGATCAAAATTGGTGCGTAAAATCTAGAAGCTTTGTTTCCCAACACAACCATTCATAGCAACAATTGGCCTCACATGATAATCTGAATGCTAGAGAAAGCCAGACACACACCATTTGTTAGAAACTTCATGAGGAGAATCATACGAAGCGTTTGCATGATGAAGGCATCGATAAAAAAACAATGACAAAGGAGAAAAAGGAGAAAATAAATATCGATGGTTATAACACCAGAATTGCCCTACCTTTTTGATAGCTTTATAACATCTCAAACCCCATCACCCACAAGGATTTGATTGGAATGTTGCATGTATCTCCAGCATCTGGTTTGTAGTTGCGCCCCTCATTAAACAATACATTAGGGACATTGACAACATCAAATGAGGGCATGGGCGCTACCCATCTTGCTTGCAACTTTGAATCTGCATGGACATTTGGTAGGGCCGATTAAGCAGCACCAGTATTTGTAGCATTCTTGGCGCCTGGTGGTGGTGGTGTACATGACTAAGTATCATAAAATGCACATCATTTACTCAACTTCACTCGTCAGACAATCCCACATTTCCATGCTTAGCCTGTCGACATCCTCATTGTACCTCCGCAACACCATCGTGACTGAAAGTTACTGCGCTGGAGGTAAACCATCAAAAAACCAACAAGATGATATCACATGCTAAAACTTGCAAGGGAATGCGAGGGGCATGAGGAGAAGGAGAGGCACCCTCCATGTGTGTGCTCTCATGACTCCTTAACTAGTACAACAAGAAAAAAAAAAGGACCGCCACATGTTATAAGATGTGCAGAAAATTAAAACTGCACAGTGGAATAAAATACTTGAACATTTCTTGCGCATTGAAAATAACGAGGAGTCTGGTTAGTATTTGTCCGAGGGGATTTGGGCCCAAAGACCAATATAGTTTTGGGAGAGTTTCCAGCCCACTTAGCGATAAGAGCTTTGTTCACTCTGTTTAGAGTATTACTCTGAGCCCCCTCTGTCTTTAGGTACACACACACCCTCCCATTAGACCATGTGATATTTACATTGAAGAGCATCCCGTTCCCAGAGAAACCTCGGTCGAACTTTGTCAAAAAACTGGTGGTGAGCACCATTGCCTACGAAAAATAACCGCATTGCGTAAGAGGGAATCGACATGAGGCAAGCATTGGTTAATATCAGCCTCACCCCCGAGAAGAGGAGTTTACCTTCCACGGGTCCACCCTTTTTTTCAACTTTATGAGTAACCAGGCCCTAGTCAGAGCAGGTAAGAGTTTTGTGAGACGTAGGGAATCCAGGGTTGGTAATAGGGAAGGAAGTGAGCTTGCAATGCACCAAGTTGGGAATCCTGACCCCCTCATGATGATCTTGTCCCATAGTGACCACTTCACACTTTGCGAAATTGATATTCATGCCCGACATAGCCTCAAAGCAAAGTAAGATGGTATTGGTCATCGCTCTGCTATGGCTATCGTGCTCGAACAGAAGCATGGTATCGTCTGCGTATTGGAGATGCGAAATCCCCCTCGAGATAATATGGACAACCACACCCTTAAGATGGCTTGCCTATCATGGTTTCGTAAGCATGGTAGATAGGGCGTCGATCACAATGTCAAACAGAAGTGGGGAGATGGGATCTCCTTGCCCGAGGCCTCTTTTGTTATGGAAGAACAGACCCCATGGTGTTGTACAAATTGCAGTTTGTTCGTCTAAGACCAACTGCATAATTCTATGAATAATACCGGCCTCAAATCCTTTCCTAGCGAGGACTTCCCACAAGAACGACCAACTAACCCTATCCTAATCTTTTTCAAAGGTCGAGTTACTAGAGATAACCAATCGTAATGTAATTTTATTGCCGTATCAAAATTACATGGCACGATTAAGATAAGATTGTCTTATCAACCACTGCAGGAGTAAATTGCAAAAAACCACCACATTGAAGGCAAGCATTGCGAAAACCACTACAATACATTTTTTTTTATAAAAAACACCGTGTCTATGGTAATCTTTTTGCAGAAAACACTGATCGGCGGATCGGGCTTAGTTAAGCTTGTTTATGACAGGTGGGGCCCGCCAGTCAGGCTGACGTAGCACCAATTTCTCACACCGTTACATGAAAACGTTTGCTGGACATGGGGCCCGCTTGTCAGCCTAACAAACCTCTCTTGGGCATTTCATCGAACAATTTGCGTGCGTGCACAGGCCGCCGAACAAAGGCCGCCGTCGCGAGGGCCTCACCTTGTACGGGCAGCGAGCCTCAGAGGGCGTCGCCTGCCTAGTGGTCGAGGCCGGGCCTCACCTTGTACGAGCACCGAGCCTCAGAGGGAGTGCCGGGCAGACCGCTTCAGGTAGCCGGCCTTTTAACGGCGTCGCTGGGCACCGCCTCCGCCGGGAGGGAGCCGCTCTTGCCGCGCACCGCCGTGGGAGGCCGGTGAGGGCTGCGCCATGGCGAGCCGCATCGCGCGCTCGAGGGAGGCCACGACCAGGGCTGCTTCCGCCATGGGCGGATTTAGGGAGCCGCGCCACGCACGAAGTCGCCGCTGGTCGGGCAACACGCCACGCCGTGGATGACCATGGTTGTTGGCCGCCGTCGATAACAGCGCGAGGGCCTCGCCGGGCGCAATGATGGCGCCGAGGGCCGCCGGGAGAAGAAGCCTTGGCGCCCGCAACCGCCTCCGTCGCTTTCTTTTCGTTCACAGCCTTCGTCGCCCGATGGCGCGGCGGCGCGAGATCGACGGGCGGTTCCGGCCACGGCTTAGCGGCGGGCGACGGTCGGGGGACGGCGAGGCCTAAGCGCAATGGCGCTTCGCAAAAGGCCGCCACGGCTGGCGCTAGCCATGGCGGGCGCAGCCACCACTTGGCGCAGGCCCGACGATGGGCGGTCGGCGGGCTGGCGGCGACCGCGAGGACCCAGCGCCCGGCGGCAGGTCGCGAACAAAGAGGACGAGGCCTAGGCTGCGTCTTCACCATCGAGCAGCGCGGCGTCTTGGCAGAGCGAGGCGCGGAGCGCGCCGGGGACGCGGCGAGCAGCAGCGACTCTGGACGTATTAGTCCAACGACGGGAGGTTGACGAGCATGAGTTTTTTTCTTTTTTGTCTCAATGATAGGTGGACCCCACGGGGCCACACATGATGACAACGTTAGTGAACGTCGCCGTTACTGATGCTCTGCCACATCGGCCTAACTAGCGGGCCCCATTTGTCATAAACTCACTTAATTGAGCCCGATCCGCCGATCAGTGTTTTCTGCAAAAAGATTACCATAGACACGGTGTTTTTTCCAAAAAAAATGTATTGTAGTGGTTTTCGCAATGCTTGCCTTCAATGTGGTGGTTTTTTGCAATTTACTCACCACTGCAGCCCTTAAGGTCCATGAGGGCCAAGTTAATTTGTGCTGAGATCTGAACTATTATTAGTTTGAGCAAGGGAACAATCTCAGGATCTTTATTTCACTGGACGTAAGCATATTACAATGAAACGACTAAAAAATTGATGCAAATTAGTAACATGAAACAAATCACTCGGAGTGGGGAAGCCACCTTATTGCTAACACATGGAACCTGGGCAGAACACTTTGGCTAGAACATGCATTGTGCATCCACAATAGTTGTTTGATTTCAACAGTGTACACACGAAACGACCTGATGTAGCTGTCAATTGTACCATAAAAGCCCACAATGGAGCTCATCAACGTTAAACTTGAATTGTTATCCTTTGGGAGAATTAGAACGATTCACACGTCCATAAGGTCCATATATATGTTTTGATGTTGCTGGCAAATGTGAGTGGCTCCAAATTACTACTAGGTTCAAATATTCCAGATAGTTCTTCCAGGAACTCTGAAGGGCCCAGGGTGAAGTGCATACGAGCAAACAAGGAGAAGGCCATCAAAGTGATGTCATTATTTTAACTTCATAAATTATGGATGATGCATGAATTGATCATCATGCATGAGAAAGCAAAGGAGTCCTAGAGTTAAATGCACACCGCCGTTTTGGTTCGAGTCGAACTCAGTGTTCTCAATGAGACCAGCAAAAGGAGTGAGCTGCAAGTTGGTGGGAGAAGCCATGCATATATATGAGTGACCGTGGGACAAGAAACGAATAGCCAAGTTACTAGAAGCTGTGCAAAGCAGCTAGCACGTGTTGTGGCAGGTGTGGTCACGCACATCCGAAATATTGTCCATTTCTCCGACAAGTATTTCCGGACAGAGGGAGTATTAAAAAGAAGCACCAACAGTGTGAGTGAAAACTTTTAATTAGGCTGTTGTGTGAATTGGATCGTGATAGGATTCAAACTATTGTACCACATTTCTTGCAGTAATAGTAATTTGTACTACTCCAGCATTGAAGACTTGAAGGTACGTGCGACGGTGTGAGCAGCAGCTTTTCCAATAACGTTCATGGCCAGTTGCCCCTAGCCTAGTTGCCATGCACGTCCAGGGTCGCGATCACCTGCTCATGCGAGACGGGTAGGCCTTCAATCCTCGCGATGAGCGCTCCTGAGCGGCGTCATGCATGCATGCTGGTCTGCTCTACGTCCATAAAAGCATCTTCAGCCGTTGCCCCCCAGGGATGCCTAAAATCGCCGCCTGGGGACGAGGCGCCGCAAAAAACCGGCCTGGCTCACTTCAGCGAAGTTCGGTTAAACACGGCTAAATTTCGGCAAACTTCAACATATATTACACATGTTCACGATTACATAAAACTAAAAAAAAAATCGGTGGACACCGAGTAGTCGCCGTCCCTGCTGCACCCCTGCCCGGTGAAATCTTCTCCTCCTTGACACGGCCGTCCCTGCTGCACCCCTGCCCGACGTCGCCATGGCGAACAAGTGCCGGCGACGGTGGCGCATCGTCGTCAAGGACGACGACTCCTCCTTCTTCGCGGCCCCAGCGGCGCTGCTCGAAGCGCCGCAGTGCGGCGACCTGGTGCTCCCTCTCGATCATCAGGAAATCCTTGCGCGCCCATTTCAGGGCCGCATCGTCGTCGAGCTCTACCTCGCCGGGCTCCGTCTTCACGGCGGGGAGCCCTGGCTCCGTTTTCACCGGCGCGAGCCCTACTCCGTCTTCGGCTTGACAAAGTGCGGAGGAGCCGACGATGGGGCGCGCCGGCCGCCTTCGTTGATGACGATGCCGGCGCTGCGAGTGCGCCGGCCGAGCGGCGTCTCCGCCGCGGGCTCGGCCTTGACGCTGAGCAGCGCCGGAGAGCCGGAGGAGTGGGAAGAAGACCGCGACGAGGAGGAGGAAGACGATGAAGGGGCGAACCTCTTGGGCATCCATTGTCCGGCGCGTCGGCGGTGGGACGGGGCCGGGGCCGCCGGGGGGGGGGGGGGGGTATGCCAGCGGCGGCACGTTGCTGCCCTCAAGGTGCGCCAGCACGTCCTCGAGCGTGCGGCCGGGTACGACCCACCACACGTGTCGTCCCTCGCTGTTCTCCATGCCGCCCACCACCGGCGCCCCGTTGGTGGACGCCAGCGTCTGCTCCTGGCGGCGCTCGAAGTACGCCGCCCACGCCGAGTGGTTGTCGGCGGCGTACTAGGGGAGGGCGCGCTGCTCGTCGGTGAGGGAGGCGCGAACGAGCTCGACCTCGTCGGCGAAGTAGGCGGTCCGTGCCACAACGTCGGGCAACGAGGGAACGGGCACTCCCCCGTGCTGAGCCGCCACCCCGACGGCCCGGCGCGCATGTCTGGCGGCACCGGGATGTTGGCCTCCTGTTTGCGGAGCGAGCGGCGGCCGAAGCCGTTGGCCGCCGCCTCGTCGCCGGGGAAATGTTCGGCCATTGGGGGAGTGAGGGAGGGCTCGTAGGCGGCGCACGGGAGAGGGAGAGGGAGGGCTCGGCGGCGGCAACGCAGGGCAGAGGGAGAGCTCGGCGTCTAGGGCTGGTGTGGCCAGAGGCGAGGGAGGCCACCGGCTTATATAGCCGCACCCGTGTGTACGCGTGGCGGGAGGGGAGGCGTCGCCGCGCCGCCCTGTGACGCGCCGCCCGTGAGGAATCAATGGCAAGGCCGACCGACGGCGGCATCACGACAGCCTTGGCATTGATTCCCGTGGGAACCGAGGCGATGAGAGCGACGAAGCGCCCGTCTCGCTGACTCGGCAGGCCCGCGGCTGCTTCGCGCCAAAACCACTCGCCCCGGCGCCCCCGGATGCTCCCAGCGCGCCGGGTTCGGCCTGGGTCCGCCGACGCTGATTTCGGCCCAGGCCGGTGAAAATCGGGCTCCTGGGGCGTGATTGGGCCGTTTTTTCGGCGCCAGCGCGAAAAAATCGTCTGAGAAGGCCGTTCTGGGGCACGGCTGGAGATGCTCTAAGGATGGGCTGGCACTCCCAAATTGACCAACCACCCTTCCTAAGAAAACTCTATGCAGTGTAACCATAACACTAGTTGAAGAGCTGCGGTTCGACTAGCTCCTGTTTTGCTTTCGGCCGGTATGATGCACCATTGCACCTTCTAAGAGTGGATGTGGATTTGCTAAATTTAAACGTTTATTTTCTAAATTTTGAAAATAATCTTGACTCCGGCATTTTAGCATAGACTGGATGTATCATTCATCTTGACAAATTTAATTGTGATTCTGTGTATCACGATGCAAAAGTGTCGGCGGCTGTGTATCATGGTGTAGGAACGGAAGCCCGTGGAGCTGTCCCATGGTGGCACAAGGCGTTATTTCAGGATCGATCGATCTAGCTACGGAACTTGTGCAACCAGGCCAGCCTGTAGTATTACAAATATTACTGATAAGTGTTGCACACACGCCCATGTGAGAGAAGCTCAAGTAGTTACTCAGTCAATTAGATGAACTTGCCAGGAAGGATCAAAACATACATGCCAGGAACCAGGAAACTGCGGCAGTTGACAATAGAGAGGAGAGCACAAGCTTTTGAACATTGGGAAGATAAAATAGTACTCCCTCCGTCCGGAAATACCTGTCGAAGAAATGAATAAAAATGAGTGTATCTAGAACTAAAATACGTCTAGATACATCTATTTCTCCGACAAGTATTTTTGGACGGAGGGAGTACTAAGCACCGACAGTTGAGGAATCTCTAGATGATTAATCACAGGAAAATTTTTATTGCATACATAATGAATTAATTCAGTAAACTTTTGGTCAAGATAAATCTAACTGTACCTTCAAGTCCGGCGCTTCTTTTTACAGTTTCAGATTCCTAACATTGAATAGGCAGCGGGTAAATCAAATGCCAGAAATGGAGTAAATAGCATAAAATTACTAGTTTACAGTCTAAGGTTCTAAAAAACTACCACTTTTTAATTTTTCTCAGAAAGCTACCAAACACGCGGTCCGCTGTTTCAAAAAACCCAAACACGTGGTGACTAGCGATTTAATCGTTTTTCTGACGGATTGGGCCCAACTGTCAGCCCACGTGGCCACACGCGCTCACGGCGCGGCCGTTAACGGCCGTTAGCCGACCGGCCCGGTCGGAACTGGGGTAAATATACCCGCTCGGTCGGTGGGGCGCACCCGCTCGCTCACTCTCTCGTGCTCGCTCACTCCCCTGCTCTCAGTCCCCTGCTTCAGTACGAGCTCGCCGCCGCTCGCCGTCTTCGAGGCCGGTGGCCGTCGACCTCCTTGCCGCAATGCCTTCCTGGAACGATGAGGAAACCAGCTCGAAGGAGGAGTGCGAGGTTGTCAGCATGGACATGGGACTTATGGTAAGTTCTTTGCCACCTAGGGTTAGGGTTAGGGTTAGGTGCTAGTAGCCCTAGGCTACAGCCATAGATGTTGCTGAGTGTAGTGTTGTTGTTGTGTGTGTGATACTGTTCTTGATTAGTGAGGGTGGGGTTTGATTGTAGGATTGAGGTAACCTAGGGTTCATCTCTGTACAATGTTAGGGTTCATGCTGATTTGGGGATTTTTTAGTGATCAGGTTTAATGAACAGTGCAAGTTGATTCTGGTATTGAGTGCAGATTGAAACCAGTGTTTGTTGGTTATTATGGTTGCAGGAGGAACCAGACACCACTGTGGAGCCCCTTTTCTGTGGCCAACTTGAGCTTGCTCATCCCAAGTGCATTCTGCACCAACTGAGGCCTATTAAGCGTGTTGCTTTTGAAGGGCCTGTAACAGGAAGGCGTTTCTATGGCTGCCCAGTCCAGGTTAGATGCCAATTAAGTTTTCTGCTATGGATGTTCAGTGATGTTTGATATGATGCAGCAGTTTGTTTGATATGACAGTCACATATGTATTTTTGTCACTTTGGAAACTTAATCATGGCATTGTAATAACTTATCATATCTCATTTATGTTATTAATAGTTAGAAAATCTCAAGTTTATCAAGTTAATCATGGAATTGAAATAAGGTACTAGTCCATTTGTAATAACTTATCACATTTACAAATGCAGGAAAATGGTGTGAATTGTGGTGTTGTAGAGTGGGTTGATGGGCCTTTTGCCAACTGTTCTTCAGAGATGTTTGTGCAAGCTATGGGAGATGTTCCATGAGCAGAACTTTGGAAGGGTACAAGACAAGGAGAAGTTTGAGAAGGAGTTGGCCAGGCTTAAGAGAGAACATGATAGGGAGTTGGCCAAGCTTAGTGTAAGAACCTTATTTCCTATGTTGTTAAGTTGTAATGGATCACCTATGGTATTAAGTGTTGTAATGGATCTCCTATGCTATTAAGTAGTGGAAATGGATCTCCTATGCTACTAAATTGTGGAAATGGATCTTGTATGCTATTAAGTGTTCAACTTGATCTTATATCTTTTCTATGTTATTTGTTAGCCTACATATATTATTTCTGTGGGTAATTGGGCTTAGTGGCCCACTAGTCTCTCACCAAATGCAACCCTAGGCCTACTAAACCCAACCCCATCCATCTCTTAATATAAACCCCTCCCCACCCCCACCCTTTCCCAGTGACTCCACCAGCCGCCACCCAAAAGAAACCCTACAGATGGATCCTGACATGGGAGATGTCACAGAGGAAGAGGGGGAGGCTGTGGAGGTTAGGACAGCAGCGGCCTGAGAGGAGGAGGAGGAGGCGCAAGCAGAGGGCACTAGAGGCGGCCCAGGATGAGCAGCAAGAGGAGTTCAACCGCCGACTCTCCAACAAGGTACTGGAGAAGTGCAATGATGAAGAACTAGAGCTGTTTTTTACTGGCGGCAGGGGAAGGTCATTCATGGAGATCATTAGGTGGGCAACAATCCACATGTTGGAAATATGCCCTAGAGGCAATAATAAAAGGATTATTATTATATTTCCTTGTTCGTGATAATTGTCTTTTATTCATGCTATAATTGTATTATCCGGAAATCGTAATACACGTGTGAATACATAGACCACAATATGTCCCTAGTGAGCCTCTAGTTGACTAGCTCGTTGATCAATAGATAGTCATGGTTTCCTGACTATGGACACGGATGTCATTGATAACGGGATCACATCATTAGGAGAATGATGTGATGGACAAGACCCAATCCTAAGCATAGCACAAGATCGTGTAGTTCGTTTTGCTAGAGCTTTTCCAATGTCAAGTATCTTTTCCTTAGACCATGAGATCGTGTAACTCCCGGATACCGTAGGAGTGCTTTGGGTGTACCAAAACGTCACAACGTAACTGGGTGACTATAAAGGTGCATTACAAGTATCTCCGAAAGTGTACATTGGGTTGACACGGATCGAGACTGGATTTGTCACTCCGTATTACGGAGAGGTATCACTGGGCCCACTCGGTAGTGCATCATCATAATGAGCTCAAAGTGACCAAGTGTCTGGTCACGGGATCATGCATTACTGATGCGAGTAAAGTGACTTGCCGATGCTTGAGATTGAACGAGGTATTGGGATACCGACGATCGAATCTCGGGCAAGTAACATACCGTCGACAAAGGGAATAGTATCACGGGGTTGCTTGAATCCTTGACATCGTGGTTCATCCGATGAGATCATCGAGGAGTATGTGGAGCCAACATGGGTATCCAGATCCCGCTGTTGGTTATTGACCGGAGAGTCGTCTCGGTCATGTCGCATGTCTCCGAACCCGTAGGGTCTACACACTTAAGGTTCGGTGGCGCTTAGGGTTATTAGGAAGACTTATATGTGATTACCGAATGTTGTTAGGAGTCCGGATGAGATTCCGGACGTCACGAGGAGTTCCGGAATGGTCGGGAGGTGAAGATTTATATATGGGAAGTTGTCATACGGACACCGGAAAGTTTCGGGGCATATCGGTATTGTACCGGGGCCACCGGAGAGGTTCCGGGTCCACCGGGAGGCCACCCTCTCGGAGGGCCTCATGTGCCACAAGGGGCAGGGAACCAGCCCCTGGAGGGCTGGGCGCCCCCCCTTGGGCCCATGCGCCTAGGGTTGGGGAGGAACCCTAGTGGGGGCGCCCCCATTTGCTTGGGGGGCAAGCCCCCCTCCCTGGCCGCCGCCCCCCCTCTAGATCTCATCTAGAGGGGCCAGCCCCCTTGCCCCTTCCCCTATAAATAGAGCGGTGAGGGGAGGGCTGCAATACACATCCAAGGCGCAGCCCCTCCCCTCCCCAACACCTCTCCTCCTTCGTTGAGTGCTTGGCGAAGCCTCGCCGAGTATCGCCTCTCCACCATCATCACGCCGTCGTGCTGCTGCTGGAGCCTTCTTCCTCAACCTCTCCTTCCCCCTTGCTGGATCAAGAAGGAGGAGACGTCATCCGTTCCGTACGTGTGTTGAACGCGGAGGTGTTGTCCGTTCGACACTTGGTCATCGGTGATTTGAATCACGGCGAGTACGACTCCATCATCACCATTCCCTTGAACGCTTCCGCACGCGATCTACAAGTGGTATGTAGATGCAATCTCTCTCTCATGACTCGTTGCTTAGATGAACTCATAGATGGATCTTGGTGAAACCGTAGGAAATTTTTTAATTTTCTGCAACGTTCCCCAACAGTGGCATCATGAGCTAGGTCTATGCGTAGTTCTCTATTGCACGAGTAGAACACAATTTTGTTGTGGGCGTAGATCTTGTCAACTTGCTTGCCGCTACTAGTCTTCTCTTGCTTCAGCGGTATTGTGGGATGAAGCGGCCCGGACCGACCTTACACGTACGCTTACGTGAGACAGGTTCCACCGACTGACATGCACTAGTTGCATAAGGTGGCTAGCGGGTGTCTGTCTCTCCTACTTTAGTTGAAGCGGATTAGATGAAAATGGTCCTTATGAAGGGTAAATAGAAGTTGAAAAAATCACGTTGTGGTTATTCGTAGGTAAGAAAACGTTCTTGCTAGAACCCAATTGCAGCCACGTAAAAGATGCAACAACAATTAGAGGACGTCTAACTTGTTTTTGCAGCAATTGTCATGTGATGTGATATGGCCAGAAGTTGTGATGAATGATGAATGATATATTGTGATGTATGAGATCATGTTCTTGTAATAGGAATCACGACTTGCATGTCGATGAGTATGACAACCGGCGGGAGCCATAGGAGTTGTCTTTATTTTTTGTATGACCTGCGTGTCATTGAAGAACGCCATGTAAATTACTTTACTTTATTGCTAAACGCGTTAGCCATAGAAGTAGAAGTAGTCGTTGGCGTGACAACTTCATGAAGACACGATGATGGAGATCATGATGATGGAGATCATGGTGTCATGCCGGTGACAAGATGATCATGGAGCCCGGAAGATGGAGATCGAAGGAGCTATATGATATTGGCCATATCATGTCACTACTTTATATAATTGCATGCGATGTTTATTATGTTTATGCATCTTGTTTACTTAGAGCGACGGTAGTAAATAAGATGATCCCTTATAATAATTTCAAGAAAGTGTTCCCTAACTGCACCGTTGCTAAAGTTAAAGTTCGTTTCAAGCACCACGTGATGATCGGGTGTGATAGATCCTTACGTTCACATACAACGGGTGTAAGACAGTTTTACACATGCAAAACACTTAGGGTTAACTTGACGAGCCTAGCATGTACATACATGGCCTCGGAACACAAGAGACCGAAAGGTCGAACATGAGTCGTATGGAAGATACGATCAACATGGAGATGTTCATCGATGATGACTAGTCCGTCTCACGTGATGATCGGACACGGCCTAGTCGACTCAGATCGTGTAACACTTAGATGACTAGAGGGATGTCAATCTGAGTGGGAGTTCATTAAATATTTGATTAGATGAACTTAATTATCATGAACTTAGTCTAAAGTCTTTGCAAAATATGTCTTGTAGATCAAATGGCCAACGCTCATGTCAACATGAACTTCAACGCGTTCCTAGAGAAAACCAAGCTGAAAGATGATGGCAGCAACTATTCGGACTGGGTCCGGAACCTAAGGATCATCCTCATAGCAGCCAAGAAACAATATGTCCTAGAAGCGCCGCTAGGTGAAGCACCATCGAGAGAACCAAGACATTATGAATGCTTGGCAGTCTCGTCTTGATGATTACTCCCTCGTTCGGTGCGGCATGCTTTACAGACTTAGAACCGGGGCTCCAAAAGCGTTTTGAGCAACACGGAGCATATGAGATGTTCGAGGAGCTGAAAATGGTTTTCCAAGCTCATGCCCGGTCGAGAGATATGAAGTCTCCGACAAGTTCTATAGTTGTAAGATGGAGGAAAACAGTTCTGTCGGTGAGCACATACTCAAAATGTCTGGGTTGCACAACCGCTTTGTCCCAGCTGGACATTAAACTCCGGACGAGGCGGTCATTGACAGAATCCTTGATCGCTCCCACCAAGCTACAAGAGCTTTGTGATGAACTACAATATGCAGGGATGGTGAAGACCATTCCTGAAGTATTCTCAATGCTGAAGTCAGCAGAGGTTGAAATCAAGAAAGAACATCAAGTGTTGATGGTTAATAAAACCACTAAGTTCAAGAAGGGCAAGGGTAAGAAGAACTTCAAGAAGGACGACAAGGATGTTGCCGTGCCCGGTAAGCAAGTTGCCGGGAAGAAGTCAAAGAATGGACCCAAGACTGAGACATAGTGCTTTTATTGCAAAGGGAAGGGCCACTGGAAGCGGAACTGCCCCAAATACTTAGCGGACAAGAAGGCCGACAACACTAAAGGTATATTTGATATACATGTAATTTATGTGTACCTTACCAGTACTCGTAGTAACTCCTGGGTATTTGATACCGGTGCCGTTGCTCATATTTGTAACTCACAGCAGGAGCTGCGGAATAAACGGAGACTGGCGAAGGATGAGGTGACGATGTGCGTCGGGAATGGTTCCAAGGTCGATGTGATCGCCGTCGGCACGCTACCTCTACATTTACCTACGGGATTAGTTTTAAACCTCAATAATTGTTATTTAGTGCCAAGTTTGAGCATGAACATTGTATCAGGGTCTCGTTTAATGCGAGATGGCTACTCATTTAAATCCGAGAATAATGGTTGTTCTATTTATATGAGAGATATGTTTTATGGTCATGCTCCGATGGTCAATGGTTTATTCTTAATGAATCTCGAACGTAATATTACACATATTCATAGTGTGAATACCAAAAGATGAAAGTTGATAACGATAGTCCCACATACTTGTGGCACTGCCGCCTTGTTCACATTGGTGTCAAGCGCATGAAGAAGCTCCATTCTGATGGACTTTTAGAGTCTCTCGATTATGAATCATTTGACACATGCGAACCATGCCTCATGGGCAAAATGACCAAGACTCCGTTCTCCGGAACAATAGAGCGAGCAACCAACTTATTGGAAATCATACATACCGATGTGTGCGGTCCAATGAGCGTTGAGGCTCGCGGAGGATATCGTTATGTTCTCACTCTCACTGATGACTTGAGTAGATATGGGTATGTCTACTTGATGAAACACAAGTCTGAGACCTTTGAAAAGTTCAAGGAATTTTAGAATGAGGTAGAGAATCAACGTGACCGAAAAATAAAGTTCTTACGATCAGATCGTGGAGGAGAATATTTAAGTCATGAATTTGGTACACACTTAAGGAAATGTGGAATCGTTTCACAACTCACGCCGCTGAACGCCTCAGCGTAGAACGGTGTGTCCGAACGTCGTAATCGCACTCTATTGGATATGGTGCGATCTATGATGTCTCTTACCGATTTACCGCTATCATTTTGGGGATACGCTCTAGAGACAACTACATTCACTTTAAATAGGGCACCATCTAAATCCGTTGAGACGACACCATATGAATTATCGTTTGGGAAGAAATCTAAGCTGTCGTTTCTAAAAGTTTGGGGATGCGATGCTTATGTCAAGAAACTTCAACCTGAAAAGCTCGAACCCAAGTCGGAAAAATGCGTCTTCATAGGATACCCCAAGAAAACAATTGGGTATACCTTCTACCTTAGATCCGAAGGCAAGATCTTTGTTGCCAAGAACGGATCCTTTCTTGAAAAAGAGTTTCTCTCGAAAGGAGTAAGTGGGAGGAAAGTAGAACTCGATGAAGTACTACCTCTTGAACCGGAAAGTACTGCAGCTCGAGAAAAATGTTCCTGTGGTGCCTACATCGATTGGAGAGGAAATTAATGATGATGATCAAGGTACTTCGGATCAAGTTGCTCTTGAACTTCAGGGTCCACGAGGACACGTTCCACACCAGAGTGGTATGGCAACCCTGTCCTGGAAATCATGTTGTTAGACAACGGTGAACCTTCGAACTATGAAGAAGCGATGGCGGGCCCAGATTCCAACAAATGGCTTGAAGCCATGCAATCCGAGATAGAATCCATGTATGAAAACAAAGTGTGGACTTTGACTGACTTGCCCGATGATCGGCGAGCGATAGAAAACAAATGGATCTTTAAGAAGAAGACGGACGCAGATGGTAATGTCACCATCTATAAAGCTCGACTTGTCGCTAAGGGTTATCGGCAAGTTCAAGGGGTTGACTACGACGAGACTTTCTCTGCCGTAGCGAAGCTGAAGTCCGTCCGAATCATGTTAGCAATTGCCGCATACTATGATTATGAGATATGGCAAATGGACGTCAAAACGGCATTCCTTAACGATTATCTTAAGGAAGAACTGTATATGATGCAGCCGGAAGGTTTTGTCGACCCTAAGAATGCTAACAAGGTATGCAAGCTCCAGCGATCCATTTATGGGCTGGTGCAAGCATCTCGGAGTTGGAACATTCGCTTTGATGAGATGATCAAAGCGTTTGGGTTTATGCAGACTTATGGAGAAGCCTGCGTTTACAAGAAAGTGAGTGGGAGCTCTGTAGCATTTCTCATATTATATGTAGATGACATACTTTTGATGGGAAATGATATAGAACTCTTGGACAACATTAAGGCCTACTTGAATAAAAGTTTTTCAATGAAGGACCTTGGAGAAGCTGCTTATATATTAGGCATCAAGATCTATAGAGATAGATCGAGACGCCTCATAGGTCTTTCACAAAGCACATACCTTGAAAAGATTTTGAAGAAGTTCAAAATGGATCAGTCCAAGAAAGGGTTCTTGCCTGTACTGCAAGGTGTGAGATTGAGCTTGGCTCAATGCCCGACCACGGCAAAAGATAAAGAAGAGATGAGCGTCATCCCCTCTGCATCGGCCATAGGATCTATTATGTATGCCATGCTGTGTTCCAGACCTGATGTAAACCTTGCCGTAAGTTTGGTAGGAAGGTACCAAAGTAATCCCGGCAAGGAACACCGGACAGCGGTCAAGAATATCCTGAAGTACACGAAAAGGACAAAGGACATGTTTCTCGTTTATGGAGGTGACGAAGAGCTCGTCGTAAAGGGTTACATCGACGCTAGCTTCGACACAGATCTGGATGACTCTAAGTCACAAACCGGATACGTGTATATGTTGAATGGTGGAGCAGTAAGCTGGTGCAGCTGCAAGCAAAGCGTCGTGGCGGGATCTACATGTGAAGCGGAGTACATGGCAGCCTCGGAGGCAGCACATGAAGCAATTTGGGTGAAGGAGTTCATCACCGACCTAGGAGTCATACCCAATGCGTCGGGGCCGATCAAACTCTTCTGTGACAACATTGGAGCTATTACACTTGCCAAGGAGCCCAGGTTTCACAAGAAGACCAGGCACATCAAGCGTCGCGTCAACTCCATCCATGAAAATGTTCAAGATGGAGACATAGAAATTTGCAAAGTGCATACGGATCTGAATGTCGTAGATCCGTTGACTAAACCTCTTCCGCGGGCAAAACATGATCAACACCAGAACTCTATGGGTGTTCGATTCATCACAATGTAACTAGATTATTGACTCTAGTGCAAGTGGGAGACTGTTGGAAATATGCCCTAGAGGCAATAATAAAAGGATTATTATTATATTTTCTTGTTCGTGATAATTGTCTTTTATTCATGCTATAATTGTATTATCCGGAAATCGTAATACACGTGTGAATACATAGACCACAATATGTCCCTAGTGAGCCTCTAGTTGAGTAGCTCGTTGATCAATAGATAGTCATGGTTTCCTGACTATGGACATTGGATGTCATTGATAACGGGATCACATCATTAGGAGAATGATGTGATGGACAAGACCCAATCCTAAGCATAGCACAAGATCGTGTAGTTCGTTTTGCTAGAGCTTTTCCAATGTCAAGTATCTTTTCCTTAGACCATGAGATCGTGTAACTCCCGGATACCGTAGGAGTGCTTTGGGTGTACCAAACGTCACAACGTAACTGGGTGACTATAAAGGTGCATTACAGGTATCTCCGAAAGTGTCTGTTGGGTTGACACGGATCGAGACTGGGATTTGTCACTCCGTATTACAGAGAGGTATCACTGGGCCCACTCGGTAGTGCATCATCATAATGAGCTCAAAGTGACCAAGTGTCTGGTCACGGGATCATGCATTACTGATGCGAGTAAAGTGACTTGCGGTAACGAGATTGAACGAGGTATTGGGATACCGATGATCAAATCTCGCAAGTAACATACCGTCGACAAAGGGAATAGTATACGGGTTGCTTGAATCCTCGACATCGTGGTTCATCCGATGAGATCATCGAGGAGTATGTGGGAGCCAACATGGGTATCCAGATCCGCTGTTGGTTATTGACCGGAGAGTCGTCTCGGTCATGTTCAAGATGTCTCACGAACCCGTAGGGTCTACACTTAAGGTTCGGTGACGCTAGGGTTATTAGGAAGACTTATATGTGATTACCGAATGTTGTTCGGAGTCCCGGATGAGATCCCGGATGTCACGAGGAGTTCCGGAATGGTCCGGAGGTGAAGATTTATATATGGGAAGTTGTCATACGGACACCGGAAAGTTTCGGGGGCATATCGGTATTGTACCGGGGCCACCGGAGAGGTTCCAGGTCCACCGAGGGGCCACCTCTCGGAGGGCCTCATGGGCCACAGGGCAGGGAACCAGCCCTGGAGGGCTGGGCGCCCCCCCTTGGGCCCATGTGCCTAGGGTTGGGGGGAACCCTAGTGGGGGGCGCCCCCCCTTTGCTTGGGGGGCAAGCCCCCTCCCTGGCCGCCGCCCCCCTCTAGATCTCATCTAGAGGGGCCGGCCCCCCTTGCCCCTTCCCCTATAAATAGAGGGGTGAGGGGAGGGCTGCAAAACACATCCAAGGCGCAGCCCCTCCCCACCCCAACACCTCTCCTCCTCCGTTGAGTTCTTGGCGAAGCCACAGCCGAATCTTGCCTCTCCACCATCATCACCCCGTCGTGCTGCTGCTGGAGCCTTCTTCCTCAACCTCTCCTTCCCCCTTGCTGGATCAAGAAGGAGGAGACGTCGTCCGTTCCGCACGTGTGTTGAACGCGGAGGTGCTGTCCGTTCGGCACTTGGTCATCGGTGATTTGAATCACGGCGAGTACGACTCCATCATCACCGTTCCCTTGAACGCTTCCGCACGCGATCTACAAGTGGTATGTAGATGCAATCTCTCTCCCATGACTCGTTGCTTAGATGAACTCATAGATGGATCTTGGTGAAACCGTAGGAAAAATTTTAATTTTCTGCAACGTTCCCCAACACCACATATAGTACCATATTACAAACCAAATCAAACAGTGCAGTATCAAGTACTTAGTGAGGCAATGTTATTACAAACCAAATCAAACAGTGCACTTGTAGCAGATTGTCTAGGATAACAGAGGAGTTCAACCACTTCAGCTAGTTACCACTTGCATAAAAGTAATCTTTCAGCCTCCCAGATGGCTTCCTGACCCTCTTTGACCCATCCTGCACAGCACTTGTAGAAGATTGTCTAGGAGCAATGAAAGATCCATTGCCAGCTCTATTGGCAGCAGCTGACCTGGTGTTCTTTGCTGGAGAAGACCTTGATGACCTGGTGTTCTTTGCTGGAGAAGACCTTGATCCATTGCCAGAAATAGTTGTGCTCTTCTTCTTGGGAGGTGGTACTAGTGTTGCAGAAGAGGTGTTGGTCCTGCTCTTCTTGAGAGGTGGTGGTGCTGCTGTTGTAGCTAGTGCTGCCCTCTTCCTTGATCTAGAAGCTGTCTGTGTTGACTCATTTGTTGTTGGAGGAGGAGTTGGTGCAGGTGCAGAGGCAGCAGGTACCCTTGGTGGCCTTTGTGCAGTTGCAGCCATTGAAGAACCAGCCTCAGAGTAGTTTGCTCTATTTTCCTACACAACAATATTAGTTAGAACTATTTTCCTACAAATGAAATGAATGTAACAATGCAATGAATGTAACAATGGAATGAATGGACATACCTGGTGCTTGTTCAGCCTCATCTGGAACTTAGGTTTCAAAGGGACACCGCAATTGTTGATCCTGTGCCCTTGCTTCTTGCGATTCTTTCATCCTTTGTACCAATCCTAGAAGTATCCTTTTAGCTGGCACCTCGGACATGCCTTTCCTCCTGGCAGTTTGTTTTTACCTTTCTTTTCTCTAAAAACAGGGGAGAAATATCATCACCAGTGTATGAGGCCAACGGGGACACCGCACGGGGAATATTATGTGCTTATATGTTTCACAATACATGGGTTTCTTGAAGAAAGCAGAAACATAGTCTTCAGGGTGTATCTTCACTTATGCATTGCAGCAATGGCATGACTGCAGGGGACAGCTGTCATGTCCCACCTCCTCTGATCCACAGTGTCTCATTGTTCAAATTAACACAATATGTGTTTTCAGAGCTACTTGTGACCTGCCATATGCCTGGCCCTGCCATGTATGCTTCACAATATTTAGCCCACTTCTTCCCCTCTTCTAAAATCTCTGAATAAGTAGGTGTGATTTCCCATCTGCATGTCTCTGTCTTCTCTCTGATCTTCTGAAACTTAATCATCAGCTTTGTTCTTATGCCCTCTAACATAGTCCTGACTGGCTTGTTCCTAACATCCAATATCATTCTATTGAAAACCTCACTAAGGTTGTTTACTAACAGGTATGTTTTGCACACAGTGTTCATTTTATACCTAGCGGGTATGCTCACGGTATCTGTGACAACCACTGCCAAGCTTCTAAACTTTCTTTTTTCAAATTCTCCATGCCTAAATCATGTCCATGTTTGGTAAAGGAATAGGCAGCCTGATCTAAATGTTTCTTAAGTTCCTCTCCTCTGAAACCAGCAGATTGGAAATTGGCATAAATATGTCTAAGACAAAACCTTTGTGGAGAGTCAGGGAATACATCATCTATTGCATTCAACAATCCCTGTTCAATATAGTGTAATCTTAAGTGTTACTCATCTACTGAATAACATTTTACTGATGGCAAATGTAAAGACTAGGTTCAGAACAATACCTTCTGCCTGTCAGACATAATTGTGTATTTGCCAAACTTATTGCCAGTTCCAATGACTGTTCTCAACTGTGTGAGAAACCATGTCCAACTGTCTGTCTCTTCCTTATCAACAACACCAAAAGCTATTGGGAAGATGTTATTGTTGCCATCCCTCCCTGTAGCTACCAATATCTGCTGACAAGTGCTTAGCTTGATGAAGCAACCATTCAGACCTGCTAACATGATAACATGAGTGCCTAAGTACATCAATGTTTAAAAATCATATAAATTTCTGAATACTTACCAATAAATGGCCTGCATCCATTCAGAAAACCCTCCTTGCATGCAAACAAGCAGTAAAACATATAGTGAAACCTTGGGGTAGGAGCTGGGTTAAGTGGGTCCTCATGTGTTGTTACTATGCACCTACTACCAGGGTTAGTACATGTTGGGGAACGTTACATAAAATTAAAATTTTTCCTACGGTTTCACCAAGATCCATCTATGAGTTCATCTAGCAACGAGTCATGGGAGAGTGATTGCATCTACATACCACTTGTAGATCGCGTGCGGAAGCGTTCAAGTGAACGGGGTTGATGGAGTCGTACTCGTCGTGATTCAAATCACCGATGATCCTAGTGCCGAACGGACAGCACCTCCGCGTTCAACACACGTACGGAGCGGATGACGTCTCCTCCTTCTTGATCCAGCAAGGGGAAAGGAGAGGTTGATGATGATCCAGCAACCTGACGGCGTGGTGGTGGATGCAGCAGAACTCCCAGGCTTCGCTAAGCGTCTCACGGGAGGAGGAGGAGGTGTAGCAGGAAGGGGAGGCGCCAAGGGCTTCAGGGTGCAGCTGCCCCCTCCCTCCCCTCCCTTTATATAGGTGCAAGAGAGGGGGGAGGGCGCAGCCTTGCCCCTTCCTCCAAGGAAGGGTGCGGCCAAGAGGGGGGAGGAGTCCATCCTCCCCAAGGCACCCTGAGGTGCCTTCCCTCTTAGGACTCTCCCTCCCCAAGTCTCCTTGGCGCATGGGCCTCTTGGGGCTGGTGCCCTTGGCCCATATAGGCCAAGGCGCACCCCACCATCCCATGTGGCCCCAGGCAGGTGGACCCCGGTGGACCCCGGACCCCTTCGGCACTCCCGGTACAATACCGATAAAGTGCGAAACTTTTCCGGCGACCAAAACAAGACTTCCTATATATAAATCTTTACCTCCGGACCATTCCGGAACTCCTCGTGACATCCGGGATCTCATCCGGGACTCCGAAAAACATTCGATTTGCTGCATACTCATATTCATACAACCCTAGCGTCACCGAACCTTAAGTGTGTAGACCCTACGGGTTCGGGAGACATGTAGACATGACCGAGATGTTCTCCGGTCAATAACCAACAGCGGGATCTGGATACCCATGTTGGCTCCCACATTTTCCACGATGATCTCATCGGATGAACCACAATGTCAAGGACTCAATCGATCCCGTATACAATTCCCTTTGTCTAGCGGCATTGTACTTGCCGTGATTCGATCGTCGGTATCCCGATACCTTTGTTCAATCTCGTTACCGGCAAGTCTCTTTACTCGTTCCGTAACACATCATCCCGTGATCAACCCCTTAATCACATTGTGCACATTAAGATGATGTCCTACCGAGTGGGCCCAGAGATACCTCTCCGTTTACACGGAGTGACAAATCCCACTCTCGATTCGTGCCAACCCAACAGACACTTTCGGAGATACCTGTAATGCACCTTTATAGCCACCCAGTTACGTTGTGGACGTTTGGTACACCCAAAGCATTCCCTACGGTATCCGGGAGTTGCACAATCTCATGGTCTAAGGAAAAGATACTTGACATTAGAGAAGCTTTAGCATACGAACTACACGATCTTTGTGCTAGGCTTAGGATTGGGTCTTGTCCATCACATCATTCTGCCAATGATGTGATCCCGTTATCAATGACATCCAATGTCCATGGTCAGGAAACCATGACCATCTATTGATAAACGAGCTAGTTAACTAGAGGCTTACTAGGGACATGGTGTTGTCTATGTACCCACACATGTATCTCGAGTTTCCTATCAAGACAATTATAGCATGGATACTAAACGATTATCATGAACAAGGAAATATAATAATAACTAATTTATTATTGCCTCTAGGGCATATTTCCAACAGTCTCCCACTTGCACTAGAGTCAATAATCTAGTTCACATCGCCATGTGATTAACACTGATAGGTCACATCGCCATGTGACCAACATCCAATACTAGTGCCGCTAAACTAGTTCACATCACCATGTGATTAAGACTCAATGAGTTCTGGGGTTTGATCAGGTTTTCCTTGTGAGAGAAGTTTTAGTCAACGGGTCTGCAGTATTCAGATCTGTATGTACTTTGCAATTCTCTATGTCATATTGTAAATGCTGCTTCCACGTTCCACTTGAAGCTATTCCAAATGGTTGCTCCACTATACGTGTCCGGTTTGCTACTCAGAGTCACTTTCGGATAGGTGTTAAAGCTTGCATCGACGTAACCCTTTACGCTGAACTCTTTATCACCTCCATAATCGAGAAACATGTCCTTATTTACTCCAAGGACAATTTTGACCGCTGTCCAATGATCCCCATTCCTGGATCATTCTTGTACCCCTTGACTGACTCATGGCAAGGCACTTTTCCGGTGTGGTACACATCATAGCATACTATAGAGCCTATGTCTAAAGCATAGGGGCGACCTTAAATCCTTTCTCTCTTTTCTGCCGTGGTCGAGCTTTAAGTCTTAACTTCATACCTTACATCTCAGGCAAGAACTCCTTCTTTGACTGATCCATCTTGAACACCTTCAAGATCATGTCAAGGTATATGCTCATTTGAAAGTACCATTAATCGTTTTTGATCTATCCTCATAGATCTTGATGCTCAATGTTCAAGTAGCCTAATCCAGGTTTTCTATTGAAAACACTTTTCAAACAACCCTATATGCTTTCCAGAAATTCTACATCATTTACGATCAACAATATGTCAACAACATATACTCATCAAAAATTCTATAGTGCTCCCACTCACTTCTTTGGAAATACAAGTTTCTCACAAACTTTGTATAAACCCAAAATCTTTGATCATCTCATCAAAGCGCACATTCCAACTCCGAGATGCTTACTCCAGTCCTAAGAAGGATCGCTGGAGCCCGCATAACTTTTAGCATCCTTAGGATCGACAAAAACTTTCTGATTGTATCACATACAACCTTTCCTTACAAAACTGGTAAGGAAACTCGTTTTGACATCCATCTGCTTGATTTCATAAATGCAGCTAATGCTAACATGATTCCGACGGACTTAAGCATCGCTACGGATGAGAAAATCTCATCGTAGTCAACTCCTTGAACTTGTGAAAAACTCTTTGCCACAAGTCGAGCTTCATAGACGGTGACATTACCGTCCACGTCCGTCTTCTTCTTAAAGATCCATTTATCTCAATGGCTTGCCGATCAACGGGCAAGTCCACCAAAGTCCATGCTTTGTTCTGATACATGGATCCTATCTCGGATTTCATGGCTTCTAACCATTTGTTGGAATATGGGCCCACCATTGGTTCTCCATAGCTCGTAGGTTCATTGTTGTCTAGCAACATGACATTCATGATAGGATCACCGTACCACTCAAAGCGATCTGGCGTCCTTGTCGTCCTACGAGGTTCGGTAGTGACTTGATCCGAAGTTGCATGATCACTATCATAAGCTTCTACTTCAATTGGTGTAGGTGCCACATGAACAACTTCCCGTGTCCCGCTACACACTAGTTGAAGTGATGGTTCAATAACCTCATCAAGTCTCCACCATCCTCCCACTTAATTCTTTCGAGAGAAACTTTTCCTCGAGAAAGGACCCGTTTCTAGAAACAATCCCTATTGCTTTCGGATCTGAATTAGGAGGTATACCCAACCGTTTTGGGTATCCTATGAAGATGTATTTATCCGTTTTGGGTTCGAGCTTATCACGATGAAACTTTTTCACATAAGCGTCGCAGCCCCAAACTTTTAAGAAACGACAACTTAGGTTTCTCCAAACCATAGTTCAAACAGTGTCGTCTCAACAGAATTACGTGGTGCCCTATTATAGTGAGTGCGGTTGTCTCTAATGCCTAACCCATGAACGATAGTGGTAATTCGATAAGAGACATCATGGTACGCACCATATCCAATAGGGTGCAACTATGATGTTCGGACACACCATCACGATATGGTGTTCCAGCGGTATTAATTGTGAAACAATTTCCACAGTGTCTTAGTTGCGTACAAAGCTCGTAACTCAGATACTCATCTCTATGATCATATCATAGACATTTTATCCTCTTGTCACAATGATCTTTAACTTCACTCTGAAATTACTTGAACCATTCAATAATTCAGACTTTGTGTTTCATCAAGTAAATATACTAAACATCTACTCGAATCATCTGTGAAGTCAGAACATAAGGATATTCACCGCATGCCTCAGCAAGCATATGACTGCACACATCAAAATGTGTTACTTCCAACAGGTTGCTACCTTGTTCCATCTTCTTTGAAACCGAGGCTTTTCAGTCATCTTGCCCATGTGGTATGATTTGCATATCTCAAGTGATTCAAAATCAAGTGAGTCCAAACGATCCATCTGCATGGATTTTCTTCATGCGTATACACCAATAGACATGGTTTGCATGTATCAAACTTTTCAAAAACGAGTGAGTCCAAAGATCCATCAACATGGAGCTTCTTCATGTGTTTTATACCAATATGACTTACATGGCAGTGCCACAAGTACGTGGTACCATCATTACTATCTTATATCTTTTGGCATGAAAATGTGTATCACTACGATTGAGATTCAATAAACCATTCCTTTTAGGTGCTAGACCATTGAAGGCATTATTCAAATTAACAGAGTAACCATTATTCTCCTTAAATGAATAACCGTATTGCGACAGACATAATCCAATCATGTCTATGCTCAACGCAAACACCAAATAACAATTTTAGGTTTAACTCCAATCTCGATGGTAGAGGGAGCGTGCGATGCTTGATCACATCAACCTTGGAAACACTTCCAACACGTATCGTCAGCTTACCTTTAGCTAGTCTCCGTTTATTCCGTAGCTTTTGTTTCGAGTTACTAACACTTAGCAACCGAACTGGTATCTAATACCCTGGTGCTACTAGGGGTACTAGTAAAGTACACATTAACATAATGTATATCCAATATACTTCTATCGACCTTGCCAGCCTTCTCATCTACCAAGTATCTAGGGTGGTTCCGCTTGATTGTCCGTTCCTCTCATTCTGAAGCACTTAGTCTCGGGTTTGGGTTCAACCTTCTTCACTAGAGCAGCAACTGTTTTGCCATTTCATGAAGTATCCCTTGTTGCCCTTGCCCTTCTTGAAACTAGTGGTTTTACCAACCATCAACAATTGATGCTCCTACTTGACTTCTACTTTTGCGGTGTCAAACATCCCGAACACTTCAAGGATCATCATATCTATCCCTGATATGTTATAGTTCATCACGAAGCTCTAGTAGCTTGGTGGCAATGACTTTGGAGAAACATCACTATCTCATCTGGAAGATCAACTCCCCCTCGACTCAAGTGATTGTTGCACTCAGACAATCTGAGCACAAGCTCAACGATTGAGCTTTTCTCCCTTAGTTTGCAGGCTAAGGAAATCGTCGGAGGTCTTATACCTCTTGACGTGGGCACGAGCCTGAAATCCCAATTTCAGCCCTCGAAACATCTCATATGTTCCATGACGTTTGAAAAACGTCTTTGGTGCCTCAACTCTAAACCGTTTAAGCCCGAACTATCACGTAGTTATCAAAACGTGTATGTCCAATGTTCGTAACATCCACAAACGACGTTTGGGGTTCAGCCTGTGAGCGGTGCATTAAGGACATAAGCTTTCTACTGTCCGCATAATCGCCATCTGTCAACTTTCAACTATATTTTCTCTAGGAACATATGTAAACAAGAGAACTAAAGCGCGAGCCACGACATAATTTGCAAAGATCTTTTGACTATGTTCAGGATAATTAAGTTCATCTCATGAACTCCCACTTAGATAGACATCCTCTAATCATCTAAGTGATTACATGATCCGAGTCAACTAGGCCGTGTCCGATCATCACGTGAGACGGACTAGTCATCATCGATGAACATCTTCATATTGATCATTATCTACTATACGACTCATGCTCGACCTTTTCGGTCTCTTGTGTTCCGAGGCCATGTCTGCATACATGCTAGGCTCGTCAAGTTAACCTAAGTGTTCTGCGTGTGTAAATCTGGCTTACACCCGTTGTATGTGAACGTAAGAATCTATCACACCCGATCATCACGTGGTGCTTCGAAACGACGAACTTTAGCAACGGTGCACAGTTAGGGAGAACACTTTCTTGAAATTGTTATGAGGGATCATCTTATTTACTACCATCGTTCTAAGTAAACAAGATGCATAAACATAATAAACATCACATGCAATTATATAGTAGTGACGTGATATGGCCAATATCATATAGCTCCTTTGATCTTCATCTTGGGCTCCATGATCATCTTGTCACCGGCATGACACCATGATCTCCATCATCATGATCTCCATCATCGTGTCTTCATGAAGTTGTCACGCCAACGACTACTTCTACTTCTATGGCTAACGCGTTTAGCAATAAAGTAAAGTAATTTACATGGCGTTCTTCAATGACATGCAGGTCATACAAAAAATAAAGGCAACTCCTATGGCTCCTGCCGGTTGTCATACTCATCGACATGCAAGTCGTGGTTCCTATTACAAGAACATGATCTCATACATCACATATATCATTCATCATTCATCACAACTTTGGCCATATCATATCACATATATCATTCATCATTCATCACAACTCATCGACATGCAGGTCATACAAAAAATAAAGGCAACTCCTATGGCTCCTGCCGGTTGTCATACTCATCGACATGCAAGTCGTGGTTCCTATTACAAGAACATGATCTCATACATCACATATATCATTCATCATTCATCACAACTTTGGCCATATCATATCACAAAACACTTGCTACAAAAACAAGTTAGACGTCCTCTAATTGTTGTTGCAAGTTTTACGTGGCTGCAACAGGGTTCTAGCAAGAACGTTTTCTTACCTACGTGAAAGCCACAACGTGATTTGTCAACTTCTATTTACCCTTCATAAGGACCCTTTTCATCGAAACCGATCCGTCTAAAGTGGAGAGACAGACACCCGCTAGCCACCTTATGCAACTAGTGCATGTCGGTCGGTGGAACCAGTCTCACGTAAGCGTACGTGTAAGGTCGGACCGGGCCGCTTCATCCCACAATACCGCTGAAGCAAGATAAGACTAGTAGCGGCAAGAAAGTTGACAACATCTACGCCCACAACAAATTATGTTCTACTCGTGCAATAGAGAACTACGCATAGACCTAGCTCATGATGCCACTGTTGGGGAACGTTGCAGAAAATTAAAAATTTTCCTACGGTTTCACCAAGATCCATCTATGAGTTCATCTAGCAACGAGTCATGGGAGAGTGATTGCATCTACATACCACTTGTAGATCGCATGCGGAAGCGTTCAAGTGAACGGGGTTGATGGAGTCGAACTCGCCGTGATTCAGATCACCGATGACCTAGTGCCGAACGGACAGCACCTCCGCGTTCAACACACGTGCGGAGCAGATGACGTCTCCTCCTTCTTGATCCAGCAAGGGGGAAGGAGAGGTTGATGATGATCCAGCAGCACGACGGCGTGGTGGTGGATGCAGCAGAACTCCGGCAGGGCTTCACTAAGCGTCTACGGGAGGAGGAGTAGGTGTAGCAGGAAGGGGAGGCGCCAAGGGCTTCAGGGTGCGGCCACCCCTCCCTCCCCTCCCTTTATATAGGTGCAAGAGAGGGGGGAGGGCGCAGCCTTGCCCTTCCTCCAAGGAAGGGGTGCGGCCAAGAGGGGGGAGGAGTCAATCCTCCCAAGGCACCCCTGAGGTGCCTTCCCTCTTAGGACTCTCCCTCCCCAAGTCTCCTTGGCGCATGGGCCTCTTGGGGCTGGTGCCCTTGGCCTATATAGGCCAAGGCGCACCCCACCAGCCCATATGGCCCCAGGCAGGTGGACCCCCGGTGGACCCCGGACCCCTTTCGGCACTCCTGCATAATACCGATAAAGTGCGAAACTTTTCCAGCGACCAAAACAAGACTTCCTATATATAAATCTTTACCTCCGGACCATTCCGGAACTCCTCGTGACGTCCGGGATCTCATCCGGGACTCCGAACAACATTCGGTTTGCTGCATACTCATATTCATACAACCCTAGCGTCACCGAACCTTAAGTGTGTAGACCCTACGGGTTCGGGAGACATGTAGACATGACCGAGACGTTCTCCGGTCAATAACCAACAGCAGGATCTGGATACCCATGTTGGCTCCCACATGTTCCACGATGATCTCATCGGATGAACCACAATGTCAAGGACTCAATCGATCCCGTATACAATTCCCTTTGTCTAGCGGCATTGTACTTGCCCGAGATTCGATCGTCGGTATCCCGATACCTTTGTTCAATCTCGTTACGGCAAGTCTCTTTACTCGTTCCGTAACACATCATCCCGTGATCAACCCCTTAATCACATTGTGCACATTAAGATGATGTCCTACCGAGTGGGCCCAGAGATACCTCTCCGTTTACGGAGTGACAAATCCCAGTCTCGATTCGTGCCAACCCAATGACACTTTCGGAGATACCTATAATGCACCTTTATAGCCACCCGATTCACGTTGTGACGTTTGGTACAGCCAAAGCATTCCTACGGTATCCGGGAGTTGCACAATCTCATGGTCTAAGGAAAAGATACTTGACATTAGAAAAGCTTTAGCATACGAACTACACGATCTTTGTGCTAGGCTTAGGATTGGGTCTTGTCCATCACATCATTCTGCCAATGATGTGATCCCGTTATCAATGACATCCAATGTCCATGGTCAGGAAACCATGACCATCTATTGATAAACGAGCTAGTTAACTATAGGCTTACTAGGGACATGGTGTTGTCTATGTACCCACACATGTATATGAGTTTCCTATCAATATAATTATAGCATGGATACTAAACGATTATCATGAACAAGGAAATATAATAATAACTAATTTATTATTGCCTCTAGGGCATATTTCCAACAGTACACACTGCAGGTAGTCCCTTATTCTGTGATACTGGAGTTTGTGATCTCCTTGCACAACCTCAACTGCTTGCTTCCTTGCCCTATATGCCAAGCTTTTAGGCACATGCACACCAAACTTCTTCTTTGTGTATGACATAATTGTGTCAACACCAACTCCAGGGTTGGATCTGACTGTATCCTCACAAACCTTAGCAATCCAACTGACTGTCACCTTTGTGTTCTCTCCACTTGCTCCACAAGTGTGATCCAGGTTAATCTTCTTGATACTGAAAGTTGCCTCATGAGCTATCTTGGAGGCAACTATGTAAAACTCACAACCATGTTTTCTCTCAGAGCACCAAGCAATAACCCTAGTTGGTTCATTTCTGTGATACTCAAAATTCCTAAGAGTCCTCACATGAAAATTTCTAAGTGCTTCTCTGAACTCAACTACATTTTCAAAGCACAAATGCATTGAAAACTGCTCATGTGCATCAGGCCTTTTTGGATCATACCATCTCCTCTCCTTCTTCTGCTTCTTCCTACTCTTCCTTCCAGATGGCAGCCTTGGTGCATCCTCTTCATCACTTATGCCAAAATCACCTGGAAAACAGTACTCATCAGCTTCAGGGACATAATCTTCAAACTTGATGTGCTCAGGCTCACTGTGAGACTTGCTAGTTGGGCCAGGTTTTCTAACTGGCTTAAGCTTTTTGGCTGCTTTTGTAGTTACAGCAGCAGGATCCTCTACTTCTTCATCTTCAGAAACAATTGGTTCTTCCTCCCAAAACTCAGAAGGTTCTGAGTTAGCTGCACAAAAGTGCTCTGCAGTATCAGTGCCAGCTTCATCTTCACCCCTACACCAAGCTTTGTAAGAAATTTTCTCCCCTCTATAATCACCCCTAAAGAACTCAAAATCTGAAGATGATTTGTCATCTTCAAATTCATCTTCTTCCTCTAGTACATCTTCTTCATCTGCTTCTTCTTCTGCATCTTCTTCTTCCACAACTGTTTTCCCCTTTTTCAAATTGCTGCTTTGCTGTGTGTTCATGTAGGGCTCATCAGGGGTTAAAGCTGGCAAACTAGCACTAGAGGCAGGGTACAGAACACCTTCTTGTGAAACTCTGTAAACAACAGGTTCACCAACATGATCAATGGGGATCTGTTCCTCATCTGCTGGGCTTGGATCAGTAGCTTTTCTGATTAATCGATGTTCTGTACCTTCTTATCAACAAATAAGTCAAGCATTGCCTCTAATGCCTCCTCACTATCCAGGGCCTCCACACCCTCCAGCCCCTTTCCCTCTTCCTTTACATAAGTCAGAAATGCATCCATGCCATAGCCCTCCAACTCAACCAATGCTAATATGGTCAGATAACTGATATCTGAGGAAACTGAATACTTTTTCTCCATATTATCTATTCCTTGAAAATGTAGCCTCAAGTCCCAAATCTCTTCATCTAAGCTGTAGGATTAAATTGACAAACAACCATTTTTTAAGTCACTGAACATTACTGAACTTTCTTCTAATTACAGTGAATGCACTGACCAAATGAACTAACCAAATGCACTTTCTTCTACACTGACTTAACCAATAAAATACAGTAGCATGCCAAGAACAAACAATTACTAACCCTAGTTCTAATTTGAACTAAAGCACCCAGAAATTTTAACTAAAGGACCCAGAAACATTGACCAGTGCTTACCTCACTCCACCAAAGGACGACGCCCAATGGTGGCCGCCTGCTGGATCAGCGTGGATGCGCTTCGCCACTACCCTAGCCGCGCGAACTTCCGGATCTGAGCTCGCCGGATCCACATGAGCCGCGGGCGGTGATGGCTGCTGCGACCGCTGCGCCGGGAAGCTCGAGCTGCCTAGCCATTTGTCCACCTCCGAGTGGCCACCGCCCTCCTGGCCGGTGCCGCCTTGGCTCAATACCTCGCCGCCGACGACATTTGGCTGCGCCGCCACCATCGCCCACCTAGGTCACTGCGGGGGAGAGGAGGGGGAGAGGAGGGGGAGTGAGAGAGTGTGTGGCCCGACCGCCTACTTTGGTTCCGACTGGACCGCACGGGCTAACGGCCGTTAACGGCCGCGCCGTGAGCGCGCGTGGCCACATGGGCTGACAGATGGGCCCAATCCGTGAGAAAAATGGTTAAATCGCTAGTCACCGCGGGTTTGGGTTTTTTGAAACAGCGGACCGCGCGTTTGGTAGCTTTCTGAAAAAAATTAAAAAATAGTAGTTTTTAAAAACCCTAGCCTGTAAATTAGTAGTTTTGTGCTATTTACTCGCCAGAAATGTCTTCTGGAGGTTGTAACTATTTAGCCCGTTGCTTCACCTGATCAAGTAGATTATCATGTTTGTAATTCTGTTTTGCTTGTCACTCTTTGTTCACCATAAACATTATCTGCAACGTATGTGCCAAGTGTTGTTGTGTAGTAATCAAGGGGTAACCAAAAAAGGATAACCATTGTAATTTAGCGCACATAGAGCATGCCTCATATTAAGTTAAACTACGTCTTCTTGGAACATCTAAACATTTTATTTAGCATATAAAACTCACTCCGTCCTCTTGGATCGCAAAGACCAACGAGTTAATCCTCTCTTTTAGAAGATGTGATGGTTCTCTTGTTGAGTGTAATTTCATTAGTTTCGATGCATACTGAGACAATTGCTTTCGGTCAAAACATTTCAGCGATTTCTACAGTACACAATTTTTTGTAAAAAACATTTTTTAAAGTAAATAAAATTATTGTTTGGATCTTAGTCATATTCAGTTGACAATTCTAGTCGCCGAAATGAAAACCAAAATCACTGGATTTCATTGAATTCAGTGATTCCGGCCACCGTGAGATAATTCTGAAACGGAAATTTAAAACCATACTCTTGATGAACTCTGGACCACCTTAATGCACAAGATGGTGTGGTATGGATCTACTACGAGGTATCCTAATGAGTCGCTACTACAATTTAATTCCTGAAAGATGCGCAGGATAGTTTTTGTTGATCGAGATCAAGTGCTGCCAGTAATGTGGGTGATTAGCCGAGCCTCTATAAATTTCTTGGAATCTCTGTTAAGTGTCAAGGTGGTGTACCTATGACATGTTGGTAGATGCCGACAGCTAATCCAACTTTATTACTCGTGCCATTAAGAAATGTATTCAGCAAACCCACTAACTTGAACGTGCTCAATCAGTCATCCACAGATCTCAAATGCTTTCTGAGATGCATGCGCAACAGCCTATAAGCTCTCACTCACTGTCGGTGCTTCCTTTTTATATATCGGACGTGAGCACATCCATCGCTGCCAAACTTGCATATGCCATCACCTGCCAGAACACGTGCTAATCTCTGATGTATACTCAAGCTCGCTGCTCTGTGCACTACTTGGCTATTAGTTTTTCTCCCACGGTCACTCATATGGCTAACCCCACCAACTTTCAGTTCAGTCCTTTTGCAGGTGTCGTTGAGAACACTGAGTTTGACTTCCGCAATTTGTATTTGCACCAGATCTATTCTGGAGCAAACACAAACCAATCAACGATAATATCCGGCGATAAAAACACCGGGTTTGGTCTGACTGCTGTCAACAATTGGGCAATATATGAAGGCGTTGGTCCAGATGCAAAGGTAGTTGCTCTTGCTAAAGGCATGCATGCGAATGCTGTTGATTGGTACAATTCATTCAACATGGTGTTCAATGCTGAAAGGTATGTAATTTCTACTATGTTGTATCCATGCCCGCAAAAATGAGTGTATTGTTTGACATTGGTCATTATTGCTCTCTTTTTTTTCATGGTGAAAGGTTTCCAATATTTTTCGTTGTGTCTAAAGTTAATTGTGGTAGTGGATTTTTCATTTTTCGTTGCATTCAAAATTGAATGCGACGCAATTTCAATTTTTCATTCATGCAAAAAAAAAGAGGTATGTATGCCACTGTTGGTCACTGTGGCTTAGTCGGTTGCTTCATGGTGTTTTTAGTTGCAAGGAAACGAGTCTTAATGTTAATGCGGTGATTTTTTTTATTTTTGCTTCTATTCTGTTAGTTTCATCAATCCATTAAAATAGCATGCAACCACCCTCACACCCCCTCCACGTGATGCTTAAACATCAACCCATCTGCCCCAGGTTGGATCTGGTACATTTCCCTAATGATCTCATACAAATAAGCTTGAACAAAGATGCAATCGTGCTGCATATCTAACCAACTCGAGTTATCTCTACTTGTGTTAGAAAATCATGATTTCATTTTCTTTGTGGCTCACATCAAAATGTATTTCATCATGAAATGTACAGATATGTGGAGAACATACCTATATACAAGTGTATTTCATCATGAACATTTATATATCTTTAACTAGGGATATATATGTTCAGATTGCCACTTGCCTTCCACGTCATGTGTATGTGCGTTTTTTTGTTAGTCCGTGGCAACGCTCTATGAGGTTTCTAGGGTCAATTAGTATGGCACAAACTGTGTTAATCTTGGATGCATGTATGCTTTCTAAAATTGTATTGATTTCCCTTCCAGGAACAGACGCAATCGACAGTACTACATTACTGCAGTCTGCACATGTTGTGTTGAGGGGAGGAGTTGCTAGCAGTGGCGGAGCTACGCAGCCAAAGCTGGGCGAGCCGGCATGAAGAAAGATCACAATTTTTTGTTCTCATGATCCAGTTTACTTTAATCCTACACTGTATTTGCTGTGGGATGGGTGGACCATGGCCCATTTTCGTAATGCTTAGCTCTGCCAGTGGTTGCTAGCATGCCATAATATCGTGCTTCCCTTCTCTATAATCATGCTCGTTTCATGCATTGCTTCACATCACCAAATTATTGGTTTGACTGAGGTATCAGGTATGCAACTTTTAGACAATGGAAGGCCTGTATCTAAACTTCTAAAGAAACACATTATGTGAGTTAACTATGTATTTGATGAATTGTCGTGTAAGCTTGGTAGTTCAGAAAAATATTTTGTTTCTTATATCATGTGGTCAACACAATGGAGAAACAGAAGAGAACATTTATCGTTTAGTTTAGTAATATCATCTTTTAGGTTTTGTAATTTTATGTGTGTAGAATGTTCCTATATTAAATTTATCATTTTCATAAATATACTATGACTCTGAATGTTGTTAAAGTTATAGGTTTTCTTGGCCTAATTCCATCGCATCATTAACTGTTTGGTGTATCCGCAGAAGCATAAGGATAATTTTCCAATAAATCACTAGGCATGTACTTCCAGGAATTTGCAGGGATACATGATTTTCGGCACAAATCTGAATTTTTCCAGACCACGACTCCTCATGTCCTTCACACTCCTTGGATTCACTGGAGTCTGGACACCGGAGGTGTGCAAAAGCCCCGGTGTCAGTTTGTTCAAAGATGGAGTCAGGTAGCCCCGGTTTTAGTATGTTTGTAAGACCACATTTATCTATTTCTATATGGTAGTCTTAATCGTTAGAACATTCACATGTCATATTTATTATCAACTTTTGTAGAAGGAAGACCCTGTTTTCAAATCTTAGCTCCGCCACTGATAGGTGGGGTGCCGGCCGAGGAGGCAACATCCACTTCTTCTGTGGACAAGGCCGGAGATCCCGAGAGCATCAGCAGAATAGGAGGAGGAGGCATAGGAGGCTGAGAGGGGTGACAGGGAGCATGAGATGGTGCCCTCGCTGCAAGAGAGGGAGCCCTGCCAATAGTCGTTGTGGGCTTGTGGCACTGGCCACACGCAGCGCATCACCAACCATGATCGTCCAGGCTGTGGCATGGGGGTCGTGCTTTCTGCTGGTCCAAAGATTCCCCCACCCTGATGATAAGGCCTCATCCATTCAATTTTGACTCTGTAGACCACTAGCTTTTGGTAAGTGCAACATGCTCAAGTTTACTTTATAGCTATTTTCGTGTTCTGTAATTCGGTGGTACAAGATTGTGTGCACAATACTGGTTTGCTGAATCTTGGCCTAGAGGTGCTCTCAGGCTATGTTTGGTTGAGCTGCAGATTCTAAAAAAGCTGCTGTGAAAAAGCTGGAAGCTGAAAAGTTGGGGTACCCCCAGCTTTGAAATTTACACTAGGAAGAAGCTACAGATTCTCAAAAGCTGCTTTGAACATTTACCCCTTTGGTTAGCCTTTGGCTTTTCAAAGCAGAAGTTGGTAAAAAAAGCTGAACCAAACACAGCCTCATTTTAGGCCAAACACAGCTTATTCTGAAAGCATTTCATCTTTTGGGGAAATGCTCATAGGTGGTTTTACTATGACAGTATGACCATGCTTGTAATGTCGGCTTGTCTTGCTAGGTGGGCTAATTCAGTAGGCTTATTCAATGGCGAATAGGTCCATGTATTAGGTGGGATGAACAAGAGTTGGTTTGCAGCTGCTATGTATATGTGATGGATCAGAGGCAGTTAATCTGTCATTTGCCCCCCTTTTGTTAATTCAAGGCCTTAAGATTATGCTCTTAAATGCATACACATGACTTACTTCCAGATTTGAGAAGTGTGCATTTTACAATGAACTTTAGAGCTGATGTTGATCATAACCAGTACGTGTACATAGCGGTGCAAAGGATTTTTTGTTTTCTTCATATTGCATACCAGTTGTTCAATATTTGTATTTGTAGCATATTGCGGACTTGTAGTGAAATAGTGCCTTCTATGCACCAGATGTTACTTATTTTTAGATAAGATTTTCTTAAAATGAAAAATACTAAAATGCACATGTTGCTAATAATTTATTGGTACTCGATGACTTCCTTATCCATATTGTGATTAGTTATACTATTTCTTACAGGTTAGAAGGTATAGATAAATAAATTTGATTATATATGGGTAGAGACTAGAAAAATATAAGGCGTCATATGCAAGTTGTCTAAAAAATCTTAGGAATGCATTGACTTCGGCCTCACACGGGGCAAGACATGAACCTGATGCCTGATAGTTATCGTCGCTGCACCTTTGCAACTGCTTCTGTTTTCTTGCAATATCCTACATCGAATGAGAGTTGTTACCATGCACATGTTGGTGATGCAGGTTACAATGCTACCACAAAGCTTGGTTAAGCCATGGGTCACTTATTGATAAATGAAGTTGAAGTCAATTTTTGTGCAAAATGAACTATGGTAATTGATTATTGATTAATGATTTAGTAGATATTGATTTAAACTGCTTATATTGATTTTTGTGTTGAGGTTGAGATAACTAGGGTAATTTTCTAGCCATACAAGTTAGATAATATGCCTTGAGTATTCAAACCCGGTAATACAATTTTTGCAACTTGATATTTGATTCTTGCAAGGAATATTGTTGTTTGCCTGATTAACGAGATACTCAAGTCACTTTACAAAAATGGTACGTCTTTGGAGGCCTTCATAGGGAAAACTGCTGGCATTGGCATCACTGTTGTCAGTTATAAACGAAATGATCTTTAGCGTGATGGAAAGTTATCAGCTCTCGTGGTGATCACTAATGATCTTTAGCATTGCATAGTGAGTATGAGATTGGACCTCCGTCTTTGGTACAAATTTGGTTCCCGTCCGCCTAAGTAGTAGTAGTGGGAGCATATAATGCTTATTTGCATTGTGCTTTCCCTTCTTTGGTGGAAATTAATTTCATTTCCATTACCAAATTTGTACAGAAAATGTAGAATGCTAATAGCATAATTACTTTTTCCTCCAGAGCAGAGTTTCTAAGCGAACAAAAATGGCCACTTGTCCTGCATAGTGCATGCAGAGGAGAAAAGTATGTGCTACCATATCCTGATTGTCAAGAGTAAATGTGTGTATGGTTTTCACTTAAGGCATTGTTCTGAAGTGTCTTTGCAACTTCAGATTGTGATTTTAGTGTTACTATTTCTTACATGTTAGAAGGTGCACATTATCTTTCTCATCCCATCTTTGCACATTAGTTATTATCTATAATCAGAGAGTGTAAGAAATGAAATATTTATTTATTTTTAGCATCAAAATGTTAAATATGCATGACATCAGATCCAATACACATATCTAAATTAAGACAAATTTGTTTGATCAGTGGAGAATTGCATATGTATATTTTTTTTATTCTGTGCCAACACACGGGTATTTATCTAGGCGGTTATAGACAATGTGTTATTTAATGCATTGTTATTTAGTTGGCTATAGTTGGCCGGTACGAAGTTCTAAAAAGCACCCTCCTCCAAGAGCCAAATTTCTGTAAAATTTAGAGTGAATAAATCTTTGTTCTATATGCATGCAATTTTTGTCAGCATCTTTTAGTTTCTTTTACCGGGAGTGTTAGTTTCTTTTAGAATTTAGAAATGGTTGTTCATGTGTTCCTTCTCACCAGATCGGAGTTGATTGGTTTGTTTGTTCCTTTTTATCAGTCATCTACCATGTAATGTTCTATGTGAGTTTTTGTTTTAGTCCAAGGATATATTTTCTCTCATGTGCTTTAATCATATGCACACATGGTTGCGCATTGGAGTGTGGGTGCAATATTAAAACCAGTCGATCATTCCTTTGTTTGTTCCTTTTTATCAGTCATATACCATGGAATGTTCTATATGAGTTTTTGTTTTTGTACAAGGATATATTTTTCTCTCATGTGCTTTAATCATATGCGCACATGGTTGCTCATTGGAGTGTGGGTGCAATATTAAAACCAGTCGATCATTCCTTTGTTTGTTCCTTTTTATCAGTCATCTACCATGGAATGTTCCATATGAGTTTTGGTTTAGTCCAAGGATATATTTTCTCTCATGTGCTTTAATCATATGCGCACATGGTTGCGCATTGGAGTGTGGGTGCAATATTAAAACCAGTCGATCATTCCTTTTTATGATGAATTTAATAAATTTTATTTTGAAAGTAGTCTTACAACATCTATTGTATTTTTAGACTAAAATTTTGAATTGTAGGGTCTATGTCAGTGATGTGAAGCTTACCTGTTCTATGATGTTTTAACAGCACGCCATCCATGGTTGCTTGACAGGAAACAGAGAAGTAGCAGGATGGGTATAATCAACTCAGCTGTTGATTGCATTGGGAGGTGGCATGAACAAAGTAAAGGGGAAGAAAGCGAGCTTGGACACTAGGTGGTGGCACCAACCTGCAACTGTTTTGTTTCGGTCAAAGCAGGGGAGGGGTCAGGCATGAACCAAACAGCTATGGCTTATTGCTTTGAGTCTTGCCGGACTAGGAAAGGTTAGATCTTGTAATGTCATTTTCACGATGCAATGATCAAGCTCTAAGAAATTCTTGCATACATGTCTTTCAGTACTATTTTTTCCCATGGTTCATCTGTGTATGTCATTTCCGTGATGCGGTGATTTTAATAATCTTGCTTAAAATCGTTACTTATTAGTTGTAACCATTGTGGTCAAATAAAGTTGGAAGCTTAATCTTCAACCTTGTACATTGTAGCTTTACTGTGATCATAGAGGATAACACAATGTGATATTGTCATCTACATGGTGAATGTAGCCACTAATATCTCTTTCAGTGTTGTTGAAATTCAGACTTCAGTTTGTAGGTAATCTGCTTGTGCACTGATTTCACTTACATTTGAGTACAAGCACTTCGGTTTTGAACTCTCAACTAGAGCTGCTCTTCTTTTGTTTTATAATATAGGCAAGAATAAGTATCAGGACTATTGCTATGGTACCCATGTCAAGTCTAGCAGTGGATTAAAAAGTTTACCACGTGAAATCATTTTTGTTTGTTGTACAGATTATAACCATTCAGTTGTGTGCTCCAGAGTGGTGGAGTAAGTGAGCTTGGATGAAGTTCAAAAAGTTATCTTATCTCATAGAAAGGTCAAGATTTCCCTGAATGCTTAAGCTTATAGGATATTTAGTGCAGCCTCCGAACGTTAGCATTGAGCAAAATTAAGCTAAACCAAAAATTAAGTTTTGAGTCGAGGAAAGGGGTGTGTGTGTCTGTGAGAGAGAGAGAGAGAGGGCGAGACAGGGTGATAGAGAGAGGGAAGGGAGATAGATGGAGGGTGGTGGAGAGAGAGAGAGAGAGAGGGAGAGGGAGAGGGAGAGGGAGGGAGAGGGAGAGAGAGGGAGAGAGAGAGAGAGAGATGCATTGTATTCATATGTGCAATCAAAAAAGAAAAATTGAGGCCCGTGGCAACGCACAGGCGTTCTACTAGTTTTCTATAACGATCGAAACATAACTTCAGAATGCAGTTTCCTTATATTCTACGTAGCTAGTTGTAGTAGATTTTGAACAGTCAGTTATGTGGCATTTAACTACAAGTGTAATATGCAGGTTTAAGGGGTCCTCACTTCAGGTAATGGGACCAACCATTGAAGGATTGGGCGACTGGGCTATTGTCGGTGGTACTGGCGTGTTTGAATTTGCGCGTGGCATTATCAAGAGAAAAGTACATGAAAAAGCAACTGGGAAAGAAATATATGAGCTTACTTTCCATGGGTTCTTCGCCCTGCAGGTGTGGAGAATATTCAGATCTTTTGTGGTTGATCTGTCATCTATATATAACTACGCTTCCATGTATCGTTCTAGTGCATGCCATTAACTTTTGATCGCGGCTCTTTTTTTACGTACCTTTGATGCAGCTTCATATGAAGAAGATACTAGCTAACATTGGTCCATCACATAATGTAAATATCGTTGCAGACCGTTAAGCTTAAGAGCGGATCGTCGTGGGGCCGTAAAGATGCAGGCACCCCTCGTGAGCTCACGGTAATGCCCCGGCGGCTGGAAAGCGTGACCATTCAATATTCTGGAGCAATTGATGGATTCTCGTATACATACACTGACGAACATGGGCAGAAGCAAACCGTGGGTCCTTGGTGTTCTGGGTGGAAGGGCGGCAATACTGAAATTAAAACGGTGTGTATTTAAGTCTGTGACTCCTTGGCTTTCTCATGATGATGCATGCATATCTTCCATAATTTATAAAGTTAAAAAATGATAATGGCATCATTCGACGGCCTTTTCCGTCTTTGATCGTATGCAGGTCACCCTAGGACCTTCGGAGTTCCTGAAGGAAGTATCTGGATCATTTGAGGCTAAAACCAGTAATCTGCAGTTAGTCACATTTGTCAGCAACATCAGAACTTACGGACCTTTTGGAGGTCTGGGTCGTCAGGATTTTCCCAAAGAAATTGCTTTCAAGTTTAGTGTTGCCGAGGTGAACAAGACTTCCATTGTGGGGCTTCTATGGTACAACTGACAACTACATCCGGTCACTTGGTGTGTACACTCTCTAAATCAAAGAACCATTTTTTTTTTGAGGGTCAAAGCAATAGCTTTATTACTCAACCAGGTTAGGCAAATCGCCTAGTACAAAGGCCGCCACAGAAGGCGGGACAGTAGACTCCCACATAGTGGGTTCATTTTCGTTACAATCATACCCAAACTTTGCTAGTTCATGAGCCGCAGAATTGGCCTCTCGTCTACATGCGGTAACCTCACAACGTGAAACTTGGCTCATTTTGCATAAGGGCCGTCTGCAAAAGCTGGGAGTCCGTCTCAATGCATATCCTGATCGCTCCAAGATGTGTAGCTAGTTCCACAGCCGCCGCTGCCGCTTGTAACTCCGCTGCGAAAGCATCGTGGACATGCTCACTCTTCCCAGCCATGCAAGCAGCAACATCCCCGGTATGGTCGCGGGCGATGACCCCCCAGGCAGCATGGGCGTTCCCCGGCATATGTGCTCCGTCAATGTTGAGCTTGATGATCCCGTCATCAGGGGCTCGCCACCTGGTCCGAACTTTAGGGCTTTGCTCTTTGTGCTTCCCCACTACCTCCCAATATTCCATGGTGGCAAGCTTGACCCGGTGCACGAGTTCCTCAGGTCGCATTCTCTTCTCTTCTTTCCTGGCCCTATTCCGCTCATTCCACCATTCCCACCAAAAGTACAGGATCTGCACTCTATCCTCCATTTTGAGCGTCCATAGGTGATCCATGACATCACCCACTGCGTTATATGTCTCCAGGTCTCTTCTCAGAGTTTCCATGCCCATTGCACGCCATACCATTTTCACTTCTTTGCATCTGATAAACAGGTGCCCACCATCCTCGGCGTTTCTGGAGCAGAGCCATTGTGGATGCACAATGCATCATGTACTAGCCAAAGCGTTTTCCGGCTTTCGTCTCCCAGCAATAAGGTGGTTAATTTGGCCCACCCTTCCCCGGTGATTGTTCATGTAATTTGAGTGTCTCATTGTACCCTGTTTGCTTCGACCTTCGAGTGAAATAAAGATGTTGAGATTGTTTTCTTGAGAATCAATTTTATTTTTTTGACCGGAAGAATCAAATTTATAACAAGGATATAGCAGCGAGTTTTCATATTTCAACATGGACGTACTCCCAGTTTGAGAATAGGGTTTAGGGTTTTCCGTGGGGCAATGCCTCTCCACGTCTCTCTATATATAATGATCAACACATACAATTACATAAATACAAAGTACGTGTACGTGACACGCTAGACCTATTTTAGCATTCCCCCTCAATCTGAACTTCTACTCTGTACAAGGTTTAGATTGGAACTAAAACGGTCTAGCATCTGTCGAGTGGCTGGTTTGATGAACACATCAGCTAGCTGATCATTAGAGGAAATAAACCTGACCTTAAGAGCTCCAGAAGCTACACGCTCACGCACAAAATGAAAATCAATCTCAATGTGCTTGGTACGTGCATGAAAAACTGGGTTGGCAGTCAGATATGTGGCTCCTAAATTATCACACCAGAGAACGGAAACACGCTGCTGTGAAACACCAAGCTCTCTGAGTAGTGATTCTACCCAGATGGCTTCGGCAGCTCCGTTTGCCAAAGCTTTGTACTCGGCCTCAGTACTGGACCTCGACACCGTCGGTTGTTTCTTAGAGCTCCAGGAAATGAGATTCGGTCCAACAATGATGGCAAAGCCTCCGGTGGATCGTCGATCATCAGGGCATCCTGCCCAATCCGCATCAGTAAAAATACTAATGCTAGTGGAGGCAGCCTTCCGAAACTTCAATCCTGTGTGCAATGTCCCTTTCACATAGCGCAAAATGCGCTTAACAGCTTCCCAATGAACATCCGTGGGCTGCGAGAGAAACTGACATACCTTGTTCACTGCAAACGATATATCCGGACGGGTGAGTGTCAAATAATGCAGTCCACCAACGACACTGCGATATCGAAAAGAATCATCGGTGCTGAGAGATTGTCCAGACACTCGGGAAAGCTGATCTGAGGTAGACAACGGTGTGAAAGTGGGCTTACAATTCTCCATGTTCACATGGTGCAAAAGATCCATGGCATACTTCCGTTGAGTCAATGTCATCCCCCTTGAATTGTACGATGCTTCCAAACCAAGGAAGTACTCCAACGGCCCTAGGTCTTTGATAGGAAAACTGGCCGCAAGGGAGTGAACAAGACCATCAACAGCTCGTGGAGAAGATCCGACGATAACTATATCATCCACATAGACCAGCATATAGATCTGAACATCACGATAGCGGAACAAGAACAGAGATGTGTCCGCTTTCGAGGCGACAAAACCAAGCTGAAGAAGACACGCACTAAGCCGAGCATACCACGCACGAGGAGACTGTTTGAGTCCATAGAGAGCCCGCTGCAGCTTGCACACATGCGAGGGATACCGGGGATCCTCAAAACCAGGCGGCTACTGCATATAAACATCCTCAGATAAGAAACCATGAAGGAAAGCATTACCGACATCAATCTGCCGAAGACTCCAGCCACGAGAGACAGCAATAGCAAGAACCAATCGAATTGTAGCCGGCTTGACAACTGGGCTGAACGTGTTGCCATAGTCAATGCCAAACTGCTGGGTGAAACCACGGGCGACCAGTCGGGCCTTGTACTTATCAACAGAGCCATCGGGACGATGCTTGGTCTTGAATATCCACTTGCTGCCAACAATATTGACGCCGCGCGGACGAGGCAAGAACCCAGGTCTTGTTGTGATGAAGGGCGGCTAACTCGTCAATCATTGATGTATGCCAGGCGGTCTCCCGGAGAGCATCGCGATGGGAGACATGCACCGCATGAAACGCGTGCCGACGAGGATCATACCGGACAGTCCCATCAATCGGTACAAGCGCACGGCGGGTGTGATCGCAGGTGCGGGTGACCATGGTGTGACCAGGAGCAGCTGGAGGCGTCGCGGTCGAGGGGACAGGGCTGCCCTCGACAGAAGGCGACGCGAGCTGATCAGTCGGTGACGACGGAGTAGCGGCATCCTGCACCGAGGCAGAGGGCGAGTCGGGCGCGATGTCAGCACGCGGCGAGCCAGTAACGGGCGGTGAGGGGGCCGCCGATGGGCCAGGCGAGGCGGCCGCCGGGGTCGCCGATGGGCCAGGTGAGGCCGCCGTCGGGTGCACCAATGGGCCGGGCGAAGGCGCAGCCGACCGGGCGGGGGACGTGCATGGGCCATGCACGTCGATCACCGGGGAGGGCACCGCGTCGGCCGCGGGCGAGCGCAGAGCAATGGACGGGCCGGACACGCGCCGGGCGAGGGGCGTGCATGTGCCATGCACGCCGGACGTCGGGGATGGAGGCACGCCAGCCGCGGTATCCTGCACAGAAGGAGCATGGCCTAGAACAGGCGAGTCAGCAGACAAGTAGGATAGGTCATATTTGCGCACATGGTGACCCGTAGTCGGTTCACTGGAAGGAAAAGAGAGAACATCAGCCAAGGAGGAGACATCAACGGTGACCCCAGGAGTGGCGTAGGGAAAACAGACTCGTCGAAAACAACATCATGGGAGATGTATATGCATCCCGTGGAACGATCGAGACACTTGTATCCCTTATGCATCTGACTATATCCGAGGAACACACACATGGTGGAACGAAAAGCGAGTTTGTGTGCGTTATATTTGCCCAAACTAGGTCAGCAAACACACCCAAAAGTGCGCAGGACGGTGTAATCGGGTTGCACCGTAAGGAGACGAAACATGGGTGTATCGTGTTGAACGACAGGTGTCGGCATGCGGTTGATGAGGTAGCATGCGGCAAGGAATGCTTCATCACAAAAACGTAATGGGAGAGAGGAATGAGCGAGCAAGGCAAGACCTGTTTCTACAAGATGACGGTGTTTGCGTTTAGCAACTCCGTTTTGCTGCGAGGTGTGCGGGCAAGACACACGATGGGAGATCCCAGTGCGTTGAAAATAGCGATGCAATTTATGGTACTCGCCACCCCAGTCCGATTGAATGGCTATGATTTTAGTGTGGAGAAGACGCTCAACATGAGCCTGAAAAACATAAAACACTTGCTCAACGTCAGACTTGTTCTTAAGAAGATATATCCAACAGAAGCGAGAATAATCATCGACAAAGCTCACATAATACTTATAACCTCCGGAAGAGGCAAGGGCAGGCCCCCATACATCCGAATGAATTAACTCAAGAGGCATAGTGGAAACATGATGAGATAAAGTATATGCCAATTGTCGACTCTTAGCACGCTGACAAGCATCACACACTGAAGTCTGACGTTCAGAAGAACACACTAAATCATTATTCTTAACAACGTTTTGAACAATATTATTGGAGGGATGACCGAGACGCTGATGCCACCGGGACGGAGTGGTCTTGATGCTGAGAGACGCTTGGCAGGTGGAGGAAGATGACGCTCGACTAAACGGGATGGGGTAGAGTCCACCATGAATTCTACCGTGAAGAAGAATTTTCTTCGTGGCCACATCCTTAACAAGGAAAAAGAAACGATGAAATTCCACAAAAACATCATTGTCAAGGACAAGTCGGTAAACAGAAAGGAGACGTTGATGAATATGTGGAAGACGAAAAATATTGCATAAACGAAGAGATGAACCGGGTATAGTGGAATGACCAATATGCGAAATAGACAAACCTGCACCATTTGCCACTTGCACTTGATCCTTCCCGCCATAGCGCTCATGGAAGTGGAGACGGTTGAGATCACTCGTCAGGTGGTCCGTCGCACCGGTGTCCAGGATCCAGTGCGGCGGGTCATGAGCGGTGGAAGAGGTGGACGCAGAGTTGACGGCGCGGTTGTCGGTGTCGTAGCGGCTGCGACAATCACCCGCCTCGTGCCCCCAGTTCTTGCAAATCTGGCACCGTTGCCGCCGTTGTTGCCGCTAGTGCGGCCAGGGGCACCGCCCTGGCCGGGGCCGTAGCCAGCCGAGCCGGGCGGGAGAGAGGCACCAGAAGGACGGCCGCCGCTCGGGCGGCCCGAGTCAGGCGCATGGCCGGGATTGGTGGTGTATACCGGTCGGGACGCGGCGTTGGTGGAGGACTGCCAATCCTCAAGCTCCGATTGCTGCTGCTGCAGGGCCTCGTAGTGAAGGACACTCGTGCCAACTGCCAATCCTCAAGCTCCGATTGCTGCTGCTGCTGCAGGGCCTCGTAGTGAAGGACACTCGAGTAGAACACAGGAAACATGATGGGCACGCCCGCGAAGTTCATCGAAGCAGCGATAGGGTTAAACGCCGAGCCGAGCCCGGTCAGCATGTAGTCGATGATCTCATCATCGCAAAGAGGAGAGCTGGCGGCAGCCATCGAGTCAGTGAGGGACTTCACCTTCTGCATGTACTCGCCGGCGGGTCTGTCTCCTTTCCTCAGCGCCTGGATCTGGCGCCGGAGATTACGCACGCCGGCGCTGTTCTCGGCGGCGAACATGGTGTGCACGGCCGCCCAAGCTGCGGCCGCCGACCTGCAGCCAATCAGCTACGCGGAGATCTCGACGTTCATCGAACCGAGGAGATGTCCGAGGACCTTCTGATCAAGAGTCCACCACTGCTCGTACTCGGGATTGGACACGGTGAGAGCAGCGTCACCGGTGCCTGTCGTGACGGTCGGTGCCGGCGCCTTGGCCGAACCATCAAGGAAACCGTGGAGGCGAACTCCGGCGAAGTTGGGGAGGGCGAGAGCCCTCCAAAGCATGAAATTGCTGTGGTCCAGAGAGACCGCGATGGGCGGAAGGACGGGGATGGGAGCCGACGCCATGGGTGGAGCGATGACCGGGGTGGAGATGGAGAGGGTGAGCGCGGAGGAGGTGGTGGACGTCGCGGCCGGGGAAGTGGACATCGCGGCGGCCGCGAAAAAGAACTGCGGCGGCGGTGGCGGCGACGGAGGGAGGAGCGGCGGCGGCGGCTAGGATAGGGTAGGCTCTAATACCAAGTTTGAGAATAGGGTTTAGGGTTTTCCGTGGGGCAATGCCTCTCCACGTCTCTATATATAATGATTAGTACATACAATTACATAAATACAAAGTATGTGTACGTGACACGCTAGACCTATTTTAATACTCCCCTCAGTCCCAAATGGTAAGACCATTTTTAACACCAGAAGGAAGTATTAAATTAACAGTCATAGTTCCGAACAAATTAACATGACCCCAGGGAGCCTAAGAAACACCAATGAAGACAGTCACAGTTCAGCACAAGCTAACTTGACATGGCGTAATAAGCAGTTTTTTTTAGGGTGCGTAATAAGCAGTTAATTAGAATGAATGACGATAGCAAAGTGCTACTACAAGTCTGCAGCCTATCAAAAGGTTCAGTACGTACTGCTAGCAGTATGTAACGTGCTAAAGAAACACAAAGGCAAAAAAGACTAGCTCATCGTATAGTTAAGTCGGGCACACAATATATAGCTCATGCAAAAAGAAGCTCATGCATTTAATACCTCTCAATTTTTTGAGTACAGTAATATATCTAAAAAATGTGACCTCACTGGCTAATTAACGCCTGTCATATATACTACTTCCTCCGTCCCATAATATAAGATGTTTTTGCAAGCTTGAATAGTTGTAGTGCTTTGGACAACAAGTGCCTTGCTGCGCCGGTGGCGCCTGCCATTCTCGAACGTCCTGGTGAGAGTGCGAGAGCATTACTCCCAGCTGCATCCAGCAACTCGAGCTTCTTGTGGCTACGGGGAGCCGAAGTTTTCCCAACACGCAGCAAGCATCCCGGGTACAGGCCGTGGACGGCGTAGCAGTTCGCCGTTGCCGCCTCTTGTGTGAACGTCTCAGTCATCCGGTCATACACCTGCAGCATGCCGTCGCGGGGCGGGACCCATCATCGACGACCAGACCACGATCTTCCCGTCCTCCGGCACCCGGAATGGCTTCTCGAAGCTATACTCGTGGCGGACCGCCATGACTGGCCATGGGTATCCTGTACAGTGGGAACCACATATAAGAGTCTCATCGATGGTCATCAGGAACCACAGCTTCACAGCAGAGACGTCTCTGTTGCGGCGCGCTGCGACCAGGAAACCATTGACCTCGGCCAAGCTCATGTGGCCTTGGTCGACCGGCGCATGGCCATCGTCCTCGCGTGCCCGGGGCGCGTGAAGCGGTCTCAGCTGCCATTCTTTGCTCTCGAGGTCGAACCCCACGATCAAGCCATCTTCTTGTTCAAGGCCGGCCGGCCTGCATCTTCACCGAGAAGCAGGCGACCCCCTTGACGACGGCCACGTCGTGGTGCCGTCTCCCCACCTTCGCCGGAGGGCTTCCGCTCTCCCTCCACCAGCCGCCGCCTTAGCTTCCGAGGGTCAGTACCATGCCGACCTGGTGGTAACAAGGATATCCATGCTCCCTGGTTGTGGCCGGTGGGGATGAGGGGGGGAAATGACAGGAGTCAGGCTCCCCCGGCAGTATCTAAACGCGGGGCTGGAAAACGTGCTAAATTCTGCAAGGCTCCGAGCAGGTCGAGTCTTAGAATTAAAAACCTTTCCTTCAGATGAAGGCCCTATTCTGGAACATCAAATGTTTCGGCGCTAAGGGGCGCAGGGACCAGCTTAAAGACTTGGTTCGTTCTGAAAATGTTGATTTTATTGGCCTTGTCGAAACTCTCAAATCCTCCTTTTCCCCTAGTGAACTCTCAGCCGTTGCTGGGATAGATAGATTCAACTTGAATTTTGTGGCCTCTGATGGTCACTTGGGTGGTATTCTTCTTGGCACCAAAAAAGATGTTTTTGATTTTGTCGCTTTTGATTATGGCATTTTTTGGGCTAGCACGGTGGTCTTTCATCGATCCCTTAACTCTTTACTTGAAATCATGGTGGTTTATGGTCCGGCTGATCATTCTACGTCTTATATTTTTCTAGACGAACTTAGTAATAAATTGATTCCTGTCAGCTGCCACTCTTGATTGGGGGCGATTTCAATTTGATGCGATATCCTTCGGATAAGAGTTCCTCTAATTTCTCTTGGCCACTGGCCGATGCTTTCAATGCTTTCATTAGGGACACGGCTATCCGTGAAATCCCTAGGGTTGGGGCCCGTTTCACCTAGACGAATCGCCAAACCTCTCCTATACGTTCTGTCCTTGATCAGGTTTTCTTGTGTCCTAGTTGGGACTCGCTCTTTCCCCGTGTCAGCCTCAGAGCCCTAGCTATAGTGGGTTCTGATCACTCCCCCCCGATTCTTGATGATGGTACTCGCTCGGTTGCCGTCCCAAGGTTTCAGTTCGATGCTTCGTGGCTCCAAGTGGAGGGTTTCGCCGACCTGATTGCGCAAAAGATTTCGGTTTTCCTGTCTTCTAACCGCCGATCTTTTGGCCCGATGAACGACCGGCATCAATGCTCCTATTCTCTTCGTAGATTCCTTAGAGGTTGGTCTAAAAATCATTATGTTGAGTCAAGGCGGGACAAAGCTAGGCTGGCTGCTCAAATTGAGGTGCTTGATGCTCGTGCGGATAATTTAGGCCTCTCCGCGGCCGAATGGCAGACCCGCTACGGTCTTGAAGAGGCTCTTTTGGGTATTCATCGCCAGGAGGAAGTGTATTGGAAGCAAAGAGGCACTATTAACTGGACCTTAAAGGGTGACTCGCCCACGGCCTATTTCTTTGCCATTGCAAACGGTAGACGTCGGAGATGTTTGATTGATAGCCTCCTTATCGAGGGCGTCAGGGTCTCTGATCAGTCTGTGATTATGCGGCACGTGGTCCACTTCTTCTCTACCCTCTTATCTGCTAAACTTGAGCTGGGTTTTAGGTTGGCGCCGTCCTTTTGGTCTCCCCTCGAACAGGTTTCGAGTGCTGAAAATGAGAGTTTCATGATTCCCCCTTCTGAAGAGGAGATTTTCGAAGCGATTCGATCTGCCAATTCTAATGCGGCTTCCGGGCCTGACGGATTCTCCATTCCTTTCTTTCGGCAATTCTGGCCTCAGTTAAAAGGCCTCATTCAGGCTATTACACAAGGTTTTTGGCTGGGAACTGTTGACATCTCTAGACTGAATTACGCGGTACTCACTCTCATCCCTAAGGTCAAAGGTGCTGACTTGATTTCCTAGTTTAGGCCCATTGCTTTAATTAACAACTTTGCGAAGATTCCGGCTAAGGGCTTGGCAACTAGGGTATCTCCCATCGCCCATCGTGTCATTAGTCCTTTTCAATCCGCGTTCATAAAGGGGAGGTTTATTCTGGATGGGGTGCTTTGCTTGCATGAGATAGTCCATGACCTGCGGACCAAGGGCACTAAGGCTGTGGTTCTTAAGCTTGACTTTGAAAAGGCCTATGACTCGGTGAGTTGGAATTTCCTTCCCAAGTTCTTCTTGCTAAGGGCTTCGAGGGAGCGGTGGTTCACCGTATCATGCAGCTCGTCTCGGGTGGGCACACGGCTGTGGCAGTGAATGGTCAGATTAGTAATTTCTTTGCTAATGGTAGGGGCCTTAGACAAGGGGATCCGGCGTCCCCGTTGCTCTTTAATTTCGTTGCGGATGCTCTCTCTCATATCCTTTCTCGAGAAGCTACTGCTGGGCACATTACGCCGGTTAGTTCTCACCTTATCCCTAGTGGCATCACTCACCTTCAATACACGGACGATACCATTATTATGGTTGAACTTAATGAGGACAGCCTCACGAATCTGAAATTTCTCCTCTTATGCTTCGAAGCGCTTTCGGGTCTTAAAATTAACTTTTCAAAGAGCGAAGTTATTGTGACTGGGGTGCCTGATTCGGAAGCTCAGAGAGTGGCACATCTTCTCAAATGTTCTCTAGGGTCTTATCCTCTCAAATACTTGGGCCTACCAATCTCCCCTCTCAAGCTTTTGGCAAAAGATTTTGCCCCGACAGTGACCAAAGTAGGAAATACAGTGTTGCTGTGGAGAGGCCGTTATAATTCCCACGCGGGCAAGGTTGCCCTTACTAATGCGTGCCTCTCCTCCCTTCTGATGTTTCTAATGGGCTTCTATCTCTTGTCCGGAGGGATTCACGCTGGTTTCGACAAGCATAGGGGTGCTTTCTATTGGAACTCCTCTGATAATAAGCGCAAATATAGGATGGTTAAGTGGGACCTGATCTGCAGACCTAAGAGCATGGGGGGCCTAGGCATCATTAATACTATGGTCATGAACAAGTGCCTCATGATAAAATGGTGGTGGAAGATTATGTTCCTCGAGGAGCGCCCCACCTGGCTATCTCTTCTCAAAGCTAAGTACTTCCCCTCCTCGAGCCCTATGTTCGCCTCCTCCTCTGGTGGCTTGCAGTTTTGGCGTCAGCTCATTAAAGTTCGACCGATTTTCCGATCCCTCGTTAAATTTGTAGTTCGGAATGGTAAGTCCACTCGTTTTTGGTTAGATTGGTGGGTAGGGGATACCACGCTTGCGGTGGCCTACCCGACCCTGTTCTCGTATTGCGCTGATCCCGAGATCTCTATCTTTGAGCTCTCGGCTCAGGATTGGGTCCTTGATTTCCGGCGTACTCTTTCTCCTGTGGAGTTGGATGATTGGCAACGTCTTACTGCCTGCTTCCCCTTTCTCTCGGAGGAAGATGACTCGGTGGTCTGGCCTCACACTGCCTCAGGGCGTTTCGCAGTTAAATCTGCCTACTCCAATCTTATCTCGGGTTCCCGCACAGCTAAATTCAAGGATATTTGGCCAGCTCGTATTCCTCCTAAGATAAATTTTTTCTATGGCAAGCTTTCAGGCGAAAACTTCCTGCGGCCGATCAAATTAGGAAGAGGAACGGGCCGGGCTCTGATAGATGTGCGCTTTGTGGGGCTCTTGAAAACACCGAGCATATATTTTTTCATTGTTCTTTGGCTAAATTTCTCTGGATTTGCATTAGACTTTGGCTTCATGTTAATTGGAACCCATCTTCTTTTGAGGATTTGCGGCGTTGTGTTAATACTTTAGCAGGCCAGTCTAAGAGGGTATTCTGGGTTGGCTGGGCAGCGATCTGTTGGTCGCTGTGGACTACTAGAAATAAGTTCACTATCGAATACATTTTCCCGGCTAACCCTGTGAATTGCTTATTTAAAGTCAATGCCTTTTTGCAGCAGTGGAGATCATTGACTAAGGAAGGGGACCTAGAGGCATTCGACGACATGTTATCTAAGATGAGATCTATGGTGTCTTCCCTGCTGCGGCGCTCTAGGAGGATGGCTTAATATCCGGTTCTTTTGGACTCTTTGCTGGCCTGCGTGCCATGTTAGGCTGGTTGCCATATACTTGCACTTCTTAACTCTGATCTGCTCGGATTATGTGCTGTTCTGTGGGCTGTGATGTGACTCTGTCTGGTGGCTTTATTCATAAAGTCGGGCGCATGCCTTTTATCTAAAAATATCCATGCTCCCTTGTCAGAGTCCATCCGAGCCTTGGGGACGACGGTAGTCAGCACCTTGTGCTCCCCCGTGGAGGGCACCCTCCCGAGCGTGCACGTAAGGGCCCCGCGAGGCCGCGGCGGGAAGGAAGCGGTGGCGCCGGTGCTCACGTCGAGCACGCGCACGCCGAGAGACATGTTGTTGCCGCGGTCCAGGCGTACGGTGGCGGCGATGAGCGGGACCGGTGAGCAGCGTGCCCTGTGGGCGGCAATGAAGCCTAGGTGGCGCAGGAAGGACCTCCAGGAGGTGGAGACGGAGCGGAAGCGACAGACCGCCTTGGCCAGGACGTGCAGTAAGATGTCACGCAGCACCTCCGGAGGGAATATGCCGTCGTTGGAGATGGCAACTAGGTCACGGAGCAATAGCATCAGTTTGTCACTGTCATGTGTAGCGGTGCGGGCGTCCATCGGCTCCTGGAAGATAAAATAAGGTTCTTCCTGTCTAGCCTCATCCCGGCGATGCTTTTACCGTTGTTGGAGAGCGTGTGGAGGTTTGTCTCCGTGAATCATGCAAGATTAGATCAGCGCTTGTCCTCGATGGATCCGCTTGGACGCAGTCTTCATCCATGTACGTTTATGTGTTGGTTTGGTTTGTTGGTCCTATGAGGGCTTGCGCGACAACTTTCCGATTGTCTATGTTTATGTCTACTAAAAGAAGGTTTGTCCGACTTCGACGAGGGAGGAGTGATGACGGCGATGCATCTTCGCCTTTATCATTGCGGGATGGTCTACGGATCTGAACGTAATTTTTACTCTTAGTGTTTTTGTTGCTACCTTGGCGGTTAATGAATAGGTTGTAAGTTTTTCCTGCATTTTCTTATTTAATATGGCACGGATGCAAAGATCACTATTGCATATTGGATTGCCATTTGCAGGTGCCGGATTATCGCCGTCGATGCATGGTGACCGAGTGACTGCTGGTTGGTTGCTTATGCTGGAATTTTATCTATTTTGGGCCTAACCCAATAGCAGTTTCAGAAATTCCTAATAAATCCTAGAGGCCCACGCAGCCCATTCGTGCAAGACAAGAGATGGAACTAAAGTTTAGTCCCACATTGCTAGTTTAGAGGAAGTTGGACCTCTTTATAAGGGAGGTTCTTTCCCCACTTGTATGAGCATGAGAACAAGAGGGACATCCACGCGCGCTCCTCCTCCGCCGCCCGCTGCGCCGCGCCGCGCCGCGCCGCGCCGCGGGTTGCGGGAATTAGCCGAGCCGATGTCTACGAGTATATAAAAGGGAGGCCTCGTCTAGTGTCCGGATGGGACTCTCTTGGCGTGGAAGGCAAGCTTGGCGATACAGATATGTAGATCTCCTTCTGTTGTAACCGACAGGCCTCGTCTAGTGTCCGGATGGGACTCTCTTGGCGTGGAAGGCAAGCTTGGCGATACAGATATGTAGATCTCCTTCTGTTGTAACCGACTCAACAATCTTCTCCATCCCGGTTTGCAGCGTGCACCGCAGGTCGGGACAGTAGGCCTCCGAAACCGCACCACTTTGAGTCCTGTACGGGAGAAGGGTGATAAGGTTTTTGGGGAGCGCTCCGCGCAACTACTGACTTTTCCATCACGGACTCCGACGACTACTTCCCCGACGTCGACAACCTTATCGACGACATGGCTGGAGAGGATGTCGACCCCAAGTCCAGTGCTTTTGCTGCTGCTGTCCCGTACGTGTTCTTCCTCTTTTTATTAGAGACCCTACTACAGTTCCTTGTTCTAGTGTTTGCCCTATATATGTTAGACTCTATTTCATATATGCAACTTGCTATACTATCTGCTCTAGATGTGTTTAGCTACAGTTCATATATGAAGATGATGTTTACCTTCTCTTTGTCAAATCGCATGACTTGTTTTATCACTGCTATACTAGTCGTGCTTTATCTAGTATTTATGTTAATAAAATCATTTGGTAAATTTCTCATATTTCCAACAATCCAAAAACCTTATTATAGGCAATTTACCCCGAGTGGTTTTGCTGCTTCCATGAGACCTTCTATGTTTGAGGGTATCCACTATAAGAGGTGGCGCGTGAGAGCAGTCTTATGGTTTCAAACCATGAGTTTCTATGACGCCATTCTTGGCAAACCTGAAGGAGAGCTTGATGCTCAACAGGCACAAGCTTTTCAGAAAATGGATACTCTGTTTAAGGCTGCTCTCTTGAGTGTTCTTGGTGAGAACATAGTTGATGCTTATGCGTCAATTAATAATGGAAAAGATATGTGGGATGCACTCGAGGCCAAGTTTGGGGTCTCGGATGCTGGCACTGAGCTGTACATCATGGAGCAATTCTATGATTACAGGATGACTGAAGAGCGCTCCGTGGTTGAGCAAGCTCATGAGATACAGTCATTTGCTAGAGAACTTGAGCACTTCAGTTGTATGCTACCGGACAAGTTTGTTGCCGGAGGTATCATCACTAAGCTTCCTCCTTCGTGGAGGAACTTTGCTACCTTACTGAAGCATAAGAGACAGGAGTTTTCCATCCCGGATCTCATTGGCACTCTTGATGTGAAAGAAAAGGCGAGAGCAAAGGACACACGTGCTCGAGATATTGAGGGAGGATCTAGTGCCAATCTGGTACAGAAGAAGAACTTCCAGCCCCACAAGTTCAAGAACAAGGGCAAGTTTGATGGTAAAGAAAAGTTTGATGGGAAGAACAAGGCTATGCAACACACGAACTTCAAGAAGAAGAATGACAAGAAGAAAGGTGTTTGTCATGTGTGTGGGGATCCTGATCATTGGGCTCCTAGTTGCCCTAATCGCTATGACAAGCTTCATCCTGGGAAAGGCGGCAAGACCGCTAATGTTGTCATTGAAGACACTGACATGAAGGATGTTGGGTATGGTATATTTCCCACTATTCTTTCAGTATGTCATTCTCCTAATTGGTTGATTGACACGGGTGCTAATGTGCATGTATGTGGTGATATTTCGATGTTTTCATCTTATCAGACCGCAGGGACTTCGACCGTGCTGATGGGCAACGGTTCAAGTGCTTCTGTTCGTGGTGTTGGCACGGTTGATCTGAAGTTTACTTCGGGGCAGATCGTGCAGCTGAAGAACGTGCATTATGTCCCCTCCGTCAATAAAAATCTTGTTAGCGGATCTCTTCTGTGTAGAGATGGCTATAAGCTTGTCTTTGAGTCGAATAAATTTGTAATATCCAAGTATGGAACCTTTGTTGGTAAAGGCTATGAGTCGGAGGCCTGTTTCGTTTATCCTTGTCAGACGTTTGCAATAATGTTGTTAATCATGTTTGCAACAATAGTGAATCAAATGTGTGGCATTCACGTCTTTGTCATGTTAACTTTGGTTGCATGTTGCGACTAGTGAAGTTGAACTTAATCCCTAGTTTCACCACTGTCAAGGGATCTAAGTGTCAAGTTTGTGTGCAAGCTAAGCAACCTCGTAAGTCTCACACGACTGCGGAAACGAGAAATCTTGCACCACTAGAGCTCATACATTCAGATCTATGTGAAATGAATGGTGTTTTGACAAAAGGTGGAAAGAAATATTTCATGACGTTAATTGACGACTCCACTAGATACTGCCGTGTGTATCTTTTGAAATCTAAGGATGAGGCTTTGAACTTTTTCAAGATCTATAAAGCTGAAGTGGAAAACCAACTTGATCGGAAAATCAAGAGGCTTAGGTCCGACCATGGTGGAGAGTATTTTTCCAATGAATTTGATGCGTTTTGTGCGGAACATGGTATAATCCATGAGAGGACGCCTCCCTATTTACCTCAATTAAATGGGGTGGCCGAAAGAAAGAACCGTACTCTAACAGATTTGGTTAACGCCATGTTAGACACATCGGGTCTCTCCAAGGCATGGTGGGGGGAGGTGATATTGGCTGCATGTCATGTCCTAAACCGAGTTCCCACGAAGAATAAAGAGATAACTCCATTCGAGGAATGGGAGAAGAAAAGATTAAAACTCTCTTATCTACGAACCTGGGGTTGTTTGGAGAAATTCAATGTGCCAATTCCAAACAAGCGCAAGCTTGGACCAAAGACCATGGATTGTGTTTTCCTGGGATATGCTTTTCCTAGCATTGGTTACAGATTCTTGGTTGTAAAATCTAAGGTACCTGACATGCATGTCGGTACGATCATGGAGTCGAATGATGCGACTTTCTTTGAAGATATCTTTCCCATGAAGGATATGACTACCTCATCTAATCAGGAGATGCCTATTTCATCGAATCAGGAACCAGTTACAATTACTGAACCTGCAATTTCGATGGAACACTTTTAAAATTCTGTGGAGGAGAACAATAAAGTTCCTACTAGGAGCAAGAGACAGAGGACTGCAAAGTCCTTTGGTGATGATTTTCTTGTGTATCTCATAGATGATACTCCCAGTTCAATTTCAGAGGCCTATGCATTTGAAGATGCTGACTACTGGAAGGGAGCGGTTCGTAGCGAGATGGATTCCATCTTGGCAAATGAAACTTGGGAGATAACTAATCGTCCTTATGGGTGCAAACCTATAGGATGCAAATGGGCATTCATGAAGAAGCTTAGGCCCGATGGTACTATTGAAAAGTACAAGGCTCGGCTCGTGGATAAGGGTTATACCCAAAAGGAAGGTGAAGACTTCTTTGATACTTACTCACCTGTGGCTCGACTGACCACTATTCGAGTTCTACTTTCACTAGCTGCCTCACATGGATTTCTCGTTCATCAAATGGATGTTAAGGCTGCTTTCCTAAATGGAGAGTTGGACGAGGAAATTTATATGGAACAACCAGATGGGTTTGGACTAGATAGTCAGGAAGGAAAAGTGTGCAAGTTGCCGAAGTCTTTGTATGGACTCAAGAAAGCACCCAAACAGTGGCATGAGAAGTTTGAAAGAACTTTAACAGCTGCAGGCTTTGTTGTAAACGAAGCTGACAAATGTGTGTACTATCGCCATGGTGGGGGTGAGGGAGTTATCCTTTGCTTGTATGTTGATGACATACTGATTTTCGGAACAATTCTGAATGTTATTAAGGAGGTCAAGGATTTCCTATCTCGTTGTTTTGAGATGAAGGATTTAGGAGTGGCTGATGTCATTCTGAACATCAAGTTGTTGAGAGACGATGATGGTGGTATTACATTGCTTCAATCTCACTATGTGGAAAAGATCTTGAGTCGCTTTGGCTATAGTAACTACAAGCCCTCTCCAACACCATATGATGCGAGTGTGTTACTTCGAAAGAATCGAAGAATTGTTAGAGATCAATTGAAATATTCCCAGATTATTTGCTCGCTTATGTACTTAGCCAGTGCTACAAGACCTGACATCTCTTTTGCTGTTAGCAAACTAAGTCGGTTTGTCTCAAAACCAGGAGATGTGCATTGGAAAGCTCTAGAGAGAGTTTTGCGTTATTTAAAAGGCACTGCGAATTATGGAATTCACTACACCGGGCACCCAAAGGTGCTTGAAGGGTATAGTGACTCAAACTGGATCTCAGATGCTGATGAGATAAAGGCCACGAACGGTTATGTATTCACTCATGGAGGTGGTGCTGTTTCTTGGAAGTCTTGCAAGAAGACCATCTTAACGAGGTCAACAATGGACACAGAACTCACAGCACTAGATACAGCTACAGTCGAAGCAGATTGGCTTCGCCGGCTCTTGAATGACTTGCCGGTTGTTGAGAAACCTGTACCGGGTATCCTTATGAACTGAGACAATCAAACTGTGATCACGAAAGTGAGCAGCTCAAAGGATAACATGAAGTCCTCAAGACATGTTCGGAGAAGGTTAAAGCTGTCAGGAAAATGAGAAACTCTAGATTTATTGCATTTGGATTATATCCAAACGTCTAAAAAATCTGGTAGACCCTTTTACTAAGGGTCTATCATGTAATGTGATAGATAATGCATCGAGGGAGATGAAGAAAATATGCCCTAGAGGCAATAATAAAGCTATTATTTATTTCCTTATATCATGATAAATGTTTATTATTCATGCTAGAATTGTATTAACCGGAAACATAATACATGTGTGAATACATAGACAAACAAAGTGTCACTAGTATGCCTCTACTTGACTAGCTCGTTGATCAAGGATGGTTAAGTTTCCTAGCCATTGACATGATTTGTCATTTGATTAACGGATTCACATCATTAGGAGAATGATGTGATTGACTTGACCCATTCCGTTAGCTTAGCACTCGATCGTTTAGTATGTTGCTATTGCTTTCTCCATGACTTATACATGTTCCTATGACTATGAGATTATGCAACTCCCGTTTACCGGAGGAACACTTTGTGTGCCACCAAACGTCACAACGTAAACTGGGTGATTATAAAGGTGCTCTATAGGTGTCTCTGGAGGTACTTGTTGGGTTGGCGTATTTCGAGATTAGGATTTGTCACTCCGATTGTCGGAGAGGTATCTCTGGGCCCTCTCGGTAATGCACATCACTTAAGCCTTGCAAGAATTGCAACTAATGAGTTAGTTGCGGGATGATGTATTACGGAACGGGTAAAGAGACTTGCCAGTAACGAGATTGAACTAGGTATTGAGATACCGACAATCGTATCTCGGGCAAGTAACATACCAATGACAAAGGGAACAACATATGTTGTTATGCGGTGTGACCGATAAAGATCTTCGTAGAATATGTGGGAGCTGATACGTCTCCAACGTATCTATAATTTTTGATTGCTCCATGCTACTTTATCTACAGTTTTGGACTATATTGGGCTTTACTTTCCACTTTTATATTATTTTTGGGACTAACCTATTAACCGGAGGCCCAGCCCAGAATTGCTGTTTTTTTGGCCTTTTCAGTGTTTCGAAGAAACGGAATATCAAACGGACTCCAAACGGAATGAAACCTTCGGAAACGTGATTTTCTCACCGAACGTGATACAGGAGACTTGGACCCTACACCAAGGAACGAGAGAGGCGGTCACGAGGGTGGGGGGCGCCCCCCTAGGGCGCGCCGCCCTGCCTCGTGGGCCCCCTGTTGCTCCACCGACGTACTCCCTCCTATATATACCTACGTACCCCCAAACGATCAGATACGGAGCCAAAAACTTAATTCCACCGCCGCAACTTCCTGTATCCACGAGATCCCATCTTGGGGCTGTTACGGAGCTCCGCCAGAGGGGGTATCCACCATGGAGGGCTTCTACATCATCACCATAGCCCCTCCGATGAAGTGTGAGTAGTTTACTTCAGACCTTCGGGTCCATAGCTAGTATCTAGATGGCTTCTTCTCTCTTTTTGGATCTCAATACAATGTTCTCCCCTCTCTCGTGGAGATCTATTCGATGTAATCTTCTTTTATGCGGTGTGTTTGTTGAGACCGATGAATTGTGGGTTTATGATCCAGCTTATCTATGAATAATATTTGAATCTTCTCTGAATTCTTTTGTGTATGATTGGTTATCTTTTCAAGTCTCTTAGAATTATCCGCTTGGTTTGGCCAACTAGATTGGTAGTTCTTGCAATGGGAGAAGTGTTTAGCTTTGGGTTCAATCTTTATGTGTCCTTACCAAAGGATGTAAAGGGTTGCAAGGCACGTATTGTATTGTTGCCATCGAGGATAACAAGATGGATTATTTATCATATTGCATGAATTTATTCCTCTACATCATGTCATCTTGCTTAAGGCGTTACTCTGTTTTTAACTTAATACTCTAGATGCATGCTGGATAGCGGTCGATGAGTGGAGTAATAGTAGTAGATGCGTAATCGCTTTGGTCTACTTGTCTTGGACGTGATGCCTATATACATGATCATACCTAGATATACTCATAACTATGCTCAATTATGTCAATTGCTCAACAGTAATTTGTTCACCCACCGTAGAATATTTATGCTCTTGAGAGAAGCCACTAGTGAAACCTATGGCCCCCGGGTCTATTCTCATCATATCAATCTCCATCACTTTTATACTTGCTTTGTTTTTACTTTGCCTTTTACTTTTCACTTTGCATCTATATATCAAAAATATCAAAAAATATTATCTATCATCTCTATCAGATCTCACTCTCGTAAGTGACCGTGAAGGGATTGACAACCCCTAATCGCGTTGGTTGCGAGGAGCTATCGATTTGTGCAGGTATGAGGGACTTGTGCGTGGCCTCCTACTGGATTGATACCTTGGTTCTCAAAAACTGAGGGAAATACTTATGCTACTTTACTGCATCATCCTCTCCTCTTCGGGGATATCCCACACAGTGCTCAAGAGGTAGCAGGAGCCAATATGAGCATCCATGTTCCGCTATTGGTTATTGACCGAAGACGTGTCTCGGTCATGTCTACATAGTTCTCGAACCCGTAGGGTCCGCACGCTTAAAGTTTCGGCGATGCTTATATTATGAGTTTATATGTTTTGATGTACGAAGTTTGTTCGAGTCCCTGATGTGATCACGGACATGATGAGGAGTCTCGAAATGGTCGAGACATGAAGATTGATATATTGGAAGCCTATATTTGGATATCGGAAGTGTTCCGGGTGAAATCGGGATTTTACCGGAGTACCGGGAGGTTACCGGAACCCCCCGGGGGCTTAATGGGCCATAGTTGGCCTTGTGCAGAAGAGGAGAGGTGGCCAGGGCAGGGCCGCGCACCCCTCCCCCCTAGTCCAAATAGGACAAGGAGAGGGGGCGGCGCCCTCCCTTTCCTTCCTCTCTCCCTCCTCTTTCCACCTCCACTCCTAATCCAATAAGGAAAAGGGAGGGAGTCCTACTCCCGGTAGGAGTAGGACTCCTCCTGGCACGCCCCCTCTAGGCTGGCCGCACCTCCCCCTTGCTCCTTTATATACGGGGGCAGGGGGCACCCTAGAGACACAACAATTGATCGTTTGAACTTTTAGCCGTGTGCGGTGCCCCCTCCACCATAGTCCACCTCAATAATACTGTAGCGGTTCTTTTGCGAAGCCCTGCGTCAGTAGAACATCATCATCGTCACCACGCCATGGTGCTGACGAAACTCTCCCTCAACACTCGGCTAAATCGGAGTTCGAAGGACGTCATCGGGCTGAACGTGTGCTGAACTCGGAGGTGCCGTACGTTCGGTACTTGATCGGTCGGATCGTGAAGACGTACGACTACATCAACTGCGTTGTGCTAACGCCCGCTTTCACCCACGAGGGTACGTGGACAACACTCTCCTCTCGTTGCTATGCATCACCATGATCTTGCGTAGCGTAGGGATTTTTTGAAATTACTACGTTCCCCAACAGTGGTATCATAGCCTGGTTTTATGCGTAGATGTCATATGCACGAGTATAACACAAGTGAGTTGTTGGGCGATACAAGTCATACTGCTTACCAGCATGTCATACTTTGGTTCGGCGGTATTGTTGGATGAAGCGGCCCGGACCGACATTACGCCAGACGCCACGCGAGACTGGTTCTACCGACGTGCTTTGCACACAGGTGGCTGGCGGGTGTCAGTTTCTCCAACTTTAGTTGAACCGAGTGTGGATAAGCCCGGTCCTTGCGAAGGTTAAAACAGCACCAACTTGACAAACTATCGTTGTGGTTTTGATGCATAGGTAAGAACGGTTCTTGCTAAGCCCGTAGCAGCCACGTAAAACTTGCAACAACAAAGTAGAGGACGTCTAACTTGTTTTTGCAGGGCATGTTGTGATGTGATATGGTCAAGACATGATGCTAAATTTTATTGTATGAGATGATCATGTTTTGTAACCGAGTTATCGGCAATCGACAGAGCCATATGGTTGTCGCTTTATTGTATGCAATGCAATCGCCTGTAATGCTTTACTTTATCACTAAGCGGTAGCGATAGTCGAGAAGCATAAAATTGGCGAGACGACAACGATGCTACGATGGAGATCAAGGTGTCGCTACCGGTGATGATGGTGATCATGACGGTGCTTCGGAGATGGAGATCACAAGCACAAGATGATGATGGCCATATCATATCACTTATATTGATTGCATGTGATGTTTATCTTTTATGCATCTTATCTTGCTTTGATTGACAGTACCATTATAAGGTGATCCCTCACTAAATTATCAAGGTATAAGTGTTCTCCCTGAGTATGCACCGTTGCGAAAGTTCTTCGTGCTGAGACACCACGTGATGATGGGGTGTGATAGGCTCTACGTTCAAATACAAGGGTGCAAAACCGTTGCACACGCGGAATACTCAGGTTAAACTTGACGAGCCTAGCATATAACAGATATGGCCTCGGAACACGGAGACTAAAAGGTCGAGCATGAATCATATAGTAGATATGATCAACATAGTGATGTTCACCGTTGAAACTACTCCATCTCACGTGATGATCAGACATGGTTTAGTTGATATGGATCATGTGATCACTTAGAGGATTAGAGGGATGTCTATCTAAGTGGGAGTTCTTAAGTAATATGATTAATTGAACTTAAATTTATCATGAACTTAGTACCGATAGTATCTTGCTTGTCTATGTCTGTTTGTAGATAGATGGCTCGTGTTGTTGTTCCGTTGAATTTTAATGTGTTCCTTGAGAAAGCAAAGTTGAAAGATGATGGTAGCAATTACACGGACTGGGTCCGTAACCTGAGGATTATCCTCATTGCTGCACAGAAGAATTACGTCCTGGAAGCACCGCTAGGTGTACCACCTGCGCCAGCAACTGCAGACATTGTGAATGCCTGGCAGTCACGTGTTGATGACTACTCGATAGTTCAGTGTGCCATGCTTTACGGCTTAGAACCAGGACTTCAACGACATTTTGAACGTCATGGAGCATATGAGATGTTTCAGGAGTTGAAGTTAATATTTCAAGCAAATGCCCGGATTGAGTGATATGAAGTCTTCAATAAGTTCTACAGCTGCAAGATGGAGGAGAGTAGTTCTGTCAGTGAGCATATACTCAAAATGTCTGGGCATAATAATCACTTGATTCAACTGGGAGTTAATATTCTGGATGATAGCGTCATTGACAGAATTCTCCAATCACTGCCACCAAGCTACAAGAGCTTCGTGATGAACTATAACATGCAAGGGATGGATAAGACAATTCCCGAGCTCTTCGCAATGCTAAAGGCTGCGGAGGTAGAAATCAAGAAGGAGCATCAAGTGTTGATGGTCAATAAGACCACCAGATTCAAGAAAAAGGGCAAAGGGAAGAAGAAGGGGAACTTCAAGAAGAACATCAAGCAAGTTGCTGCTCAAGAGAAGAAACCCAAGTCTGGACCTAAGCCTGAGACTGAGTGCTTCTACTGCAAGCAGACTGGTCACTGGAAGTGGAACTGCCCCAAGTATTTGGCGGATAAGAAGGATGGAAGGTGAACAAAGGTATATGTGATATACATGTAATTGACGTGTACCTTACTAATGCTCACAGTAGCACCTGGGTATTTGATACTGGTTCTGTTGCTAATATTTGCTACTTGAAACAGGGGCTACGGATTAAGCGAAGATTGGCTAAGGACGAGGTGACGATGCACGTGGGAAATGGTTCCAAAGTCGATGTGATCGCGGTCGGCATTCTACCTCTACATCTACCTTCGGGATTAGTTTTAGACCTAAATAATTGTTATTTGGTGCCAGCGTTGAGCATGAACATTATATCTGGATCTTGTTTGATGCGAGACGGTTATTCATTTAAATCTGAGAATAATGGTTGTTCTATTTATATGAGTAATATCTTTTATGGTCATGCACCCTTGAAGAGTGGTCTATTTTTGATGAATCTCGATAGTAGTGATACACATATTCATAATATTGAAGCCAAAAGATGCAGAGTTGATAATGATGGTGCAACTTATTTGTGGCACTGCCGTTTAGGTCATATCGATGTAAAGCGCATGAAGAAACTCCATACTGATGGACTTTTGGAACCACTTGATTATGAATCACTTGGTACTTGCGAACCGTGCCTCATGAGCAAGATGACTAAAACGCCGTTCTCCGGAACTATGGAGAGAGCACCAGATTTGTTGGAAATCATACATACAGATGTATGTGGTTCGATGAATGTTGAAGCTCGTGGCGGATATCGTTATTTTCTCACCTTCACAGATGATTTAAGCTGATATGGGTATATCTACTTAATGAAACATAAGTCTGAAACATTTGAAAAGTTCAAAGAATTTCAGAGTGAAGTTGAAAATCATCGTAGCAAGAAAATAAAGTTTCTACGATCTGATCATGGAGGAGAATATTTGAGTTATGAGTTTGGTCTTCATTTGAAACAATGAGGAATAGTTTCGCAACTCACGCCACCCGGAACACCACAGCGTAATGGTGTGTCCGAACGTCGTAATCGTACTCTACTAGATATGGTGCGATCTATGATGTCTCTTACTGATTTACCGCTATCGTTTTGGGGTTATGCTTTAGAGACGGCCACATTCACGTTAAATAGGGCACCATCAAAATCCGTTGAGATGACGCCTTATGAACTGTGGTTTGGCAAGAAACCAGAGTTGTCGTTTCTAAAAGTTTGGGGTTGCGATGCTTATGTGAAAAAGCTTCAACCTGATAAGCTCGAACCCAAATCGGAGAAATGTGTCTTCATAGGATACCCAAAAGGCAAGACTTTTGTTGCTAAATTCGGAATCTTTCTGGAGAAGGAGTTTCTCTCGAAAGAAGTGAGTGGGAGGAAAGTAGAACTTGATGAGGTAATTGTACATGCTCCCTTATTGGAAAGTAGTTCATCACAGAAACCGGTTTCTGCGACACCTACACCAATTAGTGAGGAAGTTAATGATGATGATCATGAAACTTCAGATCAAGTTGTTACTGAACCTCGTAGGTCAACCAGAGTAAGATCCGCACCAGAGTGGCACGGTAATCCTGTTATGGAGGTTATGTTACTAGACCATGACGAACCTACGAACTATGAAGAAGCGATGGTGAGCCCAGATTCCACGAAATGGCTTGAGGCCATGGAATCTGAGATGGGATCCATGTATGAGAAAAAAGTGTGGACTTTGGTTGACTTGCCCGATGATCGGCAAGCAATTGAGAATAAATGGATCTTCAAGAAGAAGACTGACGCTGACGGTAATGTTACTGTCTATAAAGCTCGACTTGTTGCAAAAGGTTTTCGACAAGTTCAAGGGATTGACTATGATGAGACCTTCTCACCCGTAGCGATGCTTAAGTCTGTCCGAATCATGTTAGCAATTGCCGCATTTTATGATTATGAAATTTGGCAAATGGATGTCAAAACTGCCTTCCTGAATGGATTTCTGGAAGAAGAGTTGTATATGATGCAACCAGAAGGTTTTGTCGATCCAAAGGGAGCTAACAAAGTGTGCAAGCTCCAGCGATCCATTTATGGACTGGTGCAAGCTTCTCGGAGTACCGGGAGGTTACCGGAACCCCCTGGGGGCTTAATGGGCCATAGTGGGCCTTGTGGAGAAGAGGAGAGGCGGCCAGGGCAGGGCCGCGCGCCCCTCCCCCTAGTCCGAATAGGACAAGGAGAGGGGGGCGGCGCCCCCCTTTCCTTCCTCTCTCCCTCCTCTTTCCCCCTCCACTCCTAGTCCAACAAGGAAAAGGGAGGGAGTCCTACTCCCGGTAGGAGTAGGACTCCTCCTGGCGCGCCCCCTCTAGGCCGGCTGCACCTTCCCCCTTGCTCCTTTATATACGGGGGCAGGGGGCACCCTAGAGACGCAACGATTTATCGTTTGATCTTTTAGCCGTGTGCGGTGCCCCCCTCCACCATAGTCCACCTCGATAATACTGTAGCGGTGCTTAGGCGAAGCTCTGTGTCGGTAGAACATCATCATCGTCACCATGCCGTGGTGCTGACGAAACTCTCCCTCAACAATCGGCTGGATCGGAGTTCGAGGGACGTCATCGGGCTGAACGTGTGCTGAACTCGGAGGTGCCGTACGTTCGGTACTTGATCGGTCGGATCGTGAAGATGTACAACTACATCAGCCGCGTTGTGCTAACGCTTCCACTTTCGGTCTACGAGGGTACGTGGACAACACTCTCCCCTCTCGTTGCTATGCATCACCATGATCTTGCGTGTGCGTAGGAATTTTTTTGAAATTACTACGTTCCCCAACAGGAGATGGTTATGAGACCCACAAAATGAGTTGTTCACAGTGGTAACCTATTCTTTGTGATCGGAGATCCCGTGAATTAGATGTGGAAGACAAGTTGTTGATCAACTGAGAGGAGAGTATCCTTACTATTAACAATAACACTCCATGAAGATGCAATACTCTCCTAATCTGCATGGCAGGTTTATGTATATCTTAATGTGTTCTAAGTGGCTCATTGAAGCAGAGATGTCGTCCTGCAGAACATCTTTTGAAGAATGCACCTATATGAGTCTGATTGTTAAATGTCGCAATCTAGTAGAGTAGGGTAATCTCTAGTAAACTCATGAAAGGTATCAGAGTATGACGCATAAGCTCCACCCGCGGGAAAGACCCACGGTAGCCACATATCGGTCAAGGCTTTATGTGAAGCTAGATTCGCAGAAAACTTGCAGTTCAAGGCACAGTCCACTGTTCAAGTTGCTTACTAGTGTAGCATAGAGTTCTAGGTGGAAGTTCAACTTAACAGTCTCCACTGCAGTAACGGTATATAAAATAGTGTATTGGAACCAAAGGCAAATTTTGTGTGCCTCTGGGATCTGCTGGGGGATTGCTGGAATTTTGTCTATTTTGGGCCTAGCCCAATAGCAGTTTCAGAAATTCCTAATAAATCCTAGAAGCCCACGCAACCCATTCATGCAAGGCAAGAGGTGGAACTAAAGTTTAGTCCCACGTTGCTAGTTTAGAGGGAGTTGGACCTCTTTATAAGGGAGGTTTTTCCCCACTTGTATGAGCATGCGAACAAGAGGGACATCCACGCGCGCTCCTCCTCTACCGCCCGCCTTGCCACGCCTCGTCATGACGGGTTGCGGGAATGAGCCGAGCCGATGTCTAAATTTTTGCCACGCTCTACGGGTATACGAAAGGTCACACGGAAGCTGAAAAGATTTTTGCGAAAGTGGAGTTCGAATGCGAACGATGCAGCCCTTCGGCTGCTGGCTGTTCGCTTCATCTCCGTCTCTTCGCTTCGCCTCCCGTCGCTGCCCTCTCGCCTCCTTCTCTTGCGCCTATAGAAGGGAGGTCGCTCCTCTCAGAGAGGCGCACCATAACAACACAACCCTCTCGCCTCAGAGTTCCCGACCACCAAGCTACCGCTATGATCTTCCCCATCCCGGCTTGCGGTGTGCACCGCAGGTGGGGACAGTAGGCCTCCGAAACTGCACCACTTTGAGTCCTGTACGGGAGAAGGGTGATAAGGTTTTTGGGGAGCGCTCCGCGCGACTACTGACTTTTCCATCACGGACTCCGACGACTACTTCCCCGACGACGACTTCTTCCCCGACGTCGACAACCTCATCGACGACATGGCTGGAGAGGATGTCGACCCCAAGTCCAGTGCTTCTGCTGCTGCTGTCCCGTACGTGTTCTTCCTCTTTCTGTTAGAGACCCTGCTACAGTTCCTTGTTCTAGTGTTTGCCCTAGATATGTTAGACTCTGTTTCATATATGCAACTTGCTATACTATCTGCTCTAGATGTGTTTAGTTACAGTTCATATATGAAGATGATGTTTACCTTCTCTTTGTCAAATGGCATGACTTGTTTTATCAGTGCTATACTGGTCGTGCTTTATCTAGTATTTCTGTTAATAAAATCATTTGGTAAATTGCTCATATTTCCAACAGCTTCGGCGCCGGCAGCAACTGGCGCCATTACCCCAGAAGATGGAGAGGTGAGTCGACACGATGATGCTTGATGCACCATAAGATGTGGAGAAACTCTAGTCGATGACGATGTTTTGGCCAGAACTGTAGAAATACGGTGGACCGGAGTGTAAGTGTGATTGGCTCTCCGGTTTTACTGCAGTGATGTATAGACGCTGGTGTATTTTTTTTGGAAAAGGAGGATTTCCCCTGGCCTCTGCATCCAAAAGATGCATGCAGCCATATTATTGAAAAGGTTCATTCAAAACAAAGTCTGGTAACTGAAGTACAGCTCGCAGCAGGAGCACAAAAACATCAAAGCTAATAATAAAAAATCAAAGCCACAACCGGCTGGATGAAGTGGACATCAAGGACCTATCCTATTATGCGACCGTCATCCAAACCGGTTGAAGATAGCCCATGCTACAATCTCCCTTCGGTGGCACCCAGTAGCCAAATGCCCCCTAGAGGCCATAGGAGTGAGTAGCAACCACGTACAGATCCATGCCGTAGCTCTGAAATAACCTGCAAGAAGTTTAGAATATATATTCTGTTAAAAATCATATCATTCCTGTAGTTCCATATAGCCTAAAGAAGTGTGCATATTCCAATCCGAATATTTTGACGCAGTGTCCGGTTGCACTCCATTTAGCCACGTCCCAAACAACGCATCTATGCTAGATGGAGGTGTTATATTAAATGCTATATGGATTGATCGCCAAAGTAACTTTGCAAGAGGGCAATCAATGAATAAATATTGGATTGTTTCATCATGAACTCAAAAGCAACATCATGAACTACCGACCCATCGTTGCTTCAGTAAGTTATCTTTGGTAAGAATGACCTGCTTATGCACAAACCACATGAAAATTTTGATGCGCAGGGGCACCTTAACTTTCCAAATGTGTATCGATCTTGGGATTGGGCCAGAATTAATAAGGTGTAAGTACATAGATTTAACCGTAAACACTCCATTCCCCGTCAACTTCCAATGCACGGCGTCTGCTTGGGCTGCGAGCTGAACGTCCATCAACCTCCGCACCAAGTGTAGCCAGGAGGTCCATCGTTCCCCTACTAAAGCCTGCCGGAACTGGATATTCAAAGGTACCGTTTGTAATTATGTAGCCACGTAATCCTCCTTACGTTGCACAATATTATACAGGGTAGGGTATTGTAGGGCTAGCGGTGCCTCGCCTAGCCAAGTATCCTCCCAAAACCTTGTTGTCGTTCCATCCCCAACAACGAATTTCACACTATGAAATAAAAGTCTCTTTTATTCTCATTAGCCCCTTCCAGAATGGTGAATCAGTAGGTCTTACGGTGACCTGGGCCAGAGTTTTAAAGTGAAGGTATTTAGTCCGTAGAATTTGTGCCCACATGCCTTCCGATTTCTGAGATAAACCTATACAGCCATTTTCTCAACAAGCATTTATTTTTAATCTCAGGCTTATCAATCCCGAGACCCCCCTGGTCTTTGGGTCAAACAATAATATCCCATCTTGCCAAGCAATATTTTGTCTTAACCTCATCTGACTGCCAAAAGAAACGAGATCGATAGAAATCTAATCTCTTTCTTACCCCTTTAGGTATCTCAAAGAAAGATAGGAGGAACATCGGCATACTGGTCAGTATTGAATTAATCAACACTAACCCCCCTCCATAAGACATAAGCTTGCCCTTCCAGCAGCTTAGTGTTTTTTCAAATCGATCTTCGATACATTTCCACTCTTTGTTAGTTAACTTCCGATATTGAAATGGAAAACCTATATAATTGAAAGGCAGTGACCACAGTTCACAACCGAACAATTGTCTGTAATTATCTTGTTCCTCTTTTGCCCTACCAAACCAAAATAATTCACTCTTGTGGAAATTAATCTTTAGACCTAACAGTTGTTAAAATAGGCACAATACTGGTTTCATATTTCTCGCTTTTGCAAGGTCATGCTGAAGCAAATATGCCGTAGAGGCAATAATAAAGTTATTATTTATTTCCTTATATCATGATAAATGTTTATTATTCATGCTAGAATTGTATTAACCGGAAACATGATACATGTGTGAATACATAGACAAACAGAGTGTCACTAGTATGCCTCTACTTGACTAGCTCGTTGATCAGAGATGGATATGTTTCCTAGCCATGGACAAATAGTTGTCATTTGATTAACGGGGTCACATCATTAGGAGAATGATGTGATTGACTTGACCATTCCGTTAGCTTAGCACTTGATCGTTTAGTATGTTGCTATTGCTTTCTTCATGACTTATACATGTTCCTATGACTATGAGATTATGCAACTCCCATTTACCGGAGGAACACTTTGTGTGCTACCAAAGCGTCACAACGTAATCGGGTGATTATAAAGGTGCTCTACAGGTGTCTCCGAAGGTACTTGTTGGGTTGGCGTATTTCGAGGTTAGGATTTGTCACTTCGATTGTCGGAGAGGTATCTCTGGGCCCACTCGGTAATGCACATCACTATAAGCCTTGCAAGCATTGCAGCTAATGAGTTAGTTGCGGGATGATGTATTATGGAACGAGTAAAGAGACTTGTCGGTAACGAGATTGAACTAGGTATCGAGATACCGACGATCGAATCTCGGGCAAGTAACATACCGATGACAAAGGGAACAACGTATGTTGTTATGCGGTTTGACCGATACAGATCTTTGTAGAATATGTAGGAGCCAATATGAGCATCCAGGTTCCGCTATTGGTTATTGACCGGAAACATGTCTCGGTCATGTCTACATAGTTCTCGAACCCATAGGGTCCGCACGCTTAAAGTTCGTTGACGGTTATATTATGAGTTTATGTGTTTTGATGTACTGAAGGTAGTTCGGAGTCCCGGATGTGATCACGGACATGACGAGGAGTCTCAAAATGGTCGAGACATCAAGATTGATAAATTGGACAACTATATTCGAACACCGGAATGGTTCCGGGGGTTATCGGATATATACCGGAGTACCGGGGGGTTACCGGAACCCCCCGGAGGTTATTGGGCCTCATGGGCCCAAGTGGTGGAATAGGAGAGGCGGCCAAGGGGCAGCCGCGCGCCCCTCCCTCCCCCCCCCCCTCCCAAGTCCGAATTGGACAAGGAGGGGGGGGGCCCTTTCCTTTCCCCCTCTTTCTCCTTCCCTCTCCTCTCCTACTCCAACATGGAAGGGGGGAGTCCTACTCCCAGTGGGAGTAGGACTCCTCATGGGGCGCACCAAGGGTGGCCGGCCCACTCCTCCTCCACTCCTTTATATACGGGGAGGGAGGCACCCCCTAGAGACACAACAATTGATCTCTTGGATCTCTTAGCCGTGTGGGGTGACCCCTCCACCATAATCCACCTCGATAATATCGTGGCGGTGCTTAGGCGAAGCCCTGCATCGGTAGAACATCATCATCGTCACCACGCCGTCGTGCTGACGGAACTCTCCCTCAAAGCTCGGCTGGATCGGAGTTCGAGGGACGTCATCGAGTTGAACGTGTGCTGAACTCGAAGGTGCCGTGCGTTCGGTACTTGATCGATCGGATTGTGAAGACGTACGACTACATCAACCGTGGTGTGCTAATGCTTCCGCTTTCGGTCTACGAGGGAACGTGGACACACTCTCCCCTCTCGTTGCTATGCATCACCATGATCTTGCATGTGCGTAGGAAATTTTTGAAAATTACTACGTTCCCCAACAGTGGCATCTGAGCCAGGTTTTATGCGTTGATGTTATATGCACGAGTAGAACACAAGTGAGTTGTGGGCGATACAAGTCATACTCTTACCATGATTTCACACTTTGGTTCGGCGGTATTGTTGGATGAAGCGGCCTGGACCGACATTACGCGTACGCTTACGCGAGACTGGTTTTACCGCCGTGCTTTGCACACAGGTGACTAGCGGGTGTCAGTTTCTCCAACTTTAGTTGAACCGAGTGGCTACGCCCGGTCCTTGAGAAGGTTAAAACAGCACTAACTTGACGAACTATCGTTGTGGTTTTGATGCATAGGTAAGAACGGTTCTTTCTCAGCCCGTAGCAGCCACGTAAAACTTGCAACAACAAAGTAGAGGACGTCTAACTTGTTTTTGTAGGGCATGTTGTGATGTGATATGGTCAAGGCATGATGCTATATTTTATTGTATGAGATGATCATGTTTTGTAACCGAGTTATCGACAACTGGCAGGAGCCATATGGTTGTCGCTTTATTGTATGCAATGCAATCGCCCTGTAATTGCTTTACTTTATCACTAAGCGGTAGCGATAGTCGTAGAAGCAATAGTTGGCGAGACGACAACGATGCTACGATGGAGACCAAGGTGTCGTGCCTGTGATGATGGTGATCATGACGGTGCTTCGGAGATGGAGATCACAAGCACAAGATGATGATGGCCATATCATATCACTTATATTGATTGCATGTGATGTTTATCTTTTATGCATCTTACTTTGCTTTGATTATTGGTAGCATTATAAGATTATCTCTCACTAAATTTCAAGATAAAAGTGTTCTCCCTGAGTATGCACCGTTTCCAAAGTTCGCCGTGCCCAGACACCACGTGATGACCGGGTGTGATAAGCTCTACGTCCATCTACAACGGGTGCAAGCCAGTTTTGCACACGCAGAATACCTGAGTTAAACTTGACGAGACTAGCATATGCAGATATGGCCTCGGAACACTGAGACCAAAAGGTCGAGCGTGAATCATATAGTAGATATGATCAACATAGTGATGTTCACCATTGAAAACTACTCCATCTCACGTGATGATCGGTTATGGTTTAGTTGATTTGGATCACGTGATCACTTAGATGATTAGTGGGATGTCTATATAAGTGGGTGTTCTTAAGTAATATGATTAATTGAACTTAAATTTATCAAGAACTTAGTACCTGATAGTATTTTGCATGTCTATGTTTGTTGTAGATAGATGGCTCGTGATGTTGTTCCGTTGAATTTTAATGCGTTCCTTGAGAAAGCAAAGTTGAAAGATGATGGTAGCAATTACACGGACTAGGTCTGTAACTTGACATTATACTCATTACTGCACAGAAGAATTACGTCCTGGAAGCACCACTAGGTGCCAAACCTGTTGCAGGAGCAACACCAGATGTTATGAACGTCTGGCAGAGCGAAGCTGATGACTACTCGATAGTTCAGTGTGCCATGCTTTACGGCTTAGAACCGGGACTTCAACGACGTTTTGAACGTCATGGAGCATATGAGATGTTCCAGGAGTTGAAGTTAATATTTCAAGCAAATGCCCGGATTGAGAGATATGAAGTCTCCAATAAGTTCTACAGCAGCAAGATGGAGGAGAATAGTTCTGTCAGTGAGCATATACTCAGAATGTCTGGGTATAACAATCACTTGATTCAACTGGGAGTTAATCCTTCGGATGATAGCGTCATTGACAGAATTCTTCAATCACTGCCACCAAGCTACAAGAGCTTCGTGATGAACTATAACATGCAAGGGATGGATAAGACGATTCCCGAGCTCTTCGCAATGCTAAAGGCTACGGAGGTAGAAATCAAGAAGGAGCATCAAGTGTTGATGGTCAATAAGACCACCAGTTTCAAGAAAAAGGGCAAAGGGAAGAAGAAGGGGAACTTCAAGAAGAACAGCAAACAAGTTGCTGCTCAAGAGAAGAAACCCAAGTCTGGACCTAAGCCTGAGACTGAATGCTTCTACTGCAAGCAGACTGGTCACTAGAAGCGGAACTGCCCCAAATATTTAGTGGATAAGACGGATGGCAAGGTGAACAAAGGTATACGTGACATCCATGTTATTGATGTGTACCTTACCAGAGCTCGTAGTGGCACCTGGGTATTTGATACTGGTTCTGTTGCTAATATTTGCAACTCAAAATAGGAACTACGGATTAAGCGAACACTAGCTAAGGACGAGGTGACGATGCGCGTGGGAAATGGTTCCAAAGTAGATGTGATCGCCGTCGGAACGCTACCTCTACATCTACCTTCGGGATTAGTTTTAGACCCAAATAATTGTTATTTGGTGCCAACGTTGAGCATGAACATTATATCTAGATCTTGTTTGATGCGAGATGGTTATTCATTTAAATCTGAGAATAATGGTTGTTCTATTTATATGAGTAATATCTTTTATGGTCATGCACCCTTGAAGGGTGGTCTATTTTTGATGAATCTCGATAGTAGTGATACACATATTCATAATGTTGAAGCCAAAAGATGCAGAGTTGATAATGATAGTGCAACTTATTTGTGGCACTGCCGTTTGGGTCATATTGTTGTAAAGCGCATGAAGAAACTCCATACTGATGGACTTTTGGAATCACTTGATTATGAATCACTTGGTACTTGCAAACTATGCCTCATGGGCAAGATGACTAAAACATCGTTCTCCGGAACTATGGAGCGAGCAACTGATTTGTTGGAGATCATACATACTGATGTATGTGGTCCTATGAATGTTGAGGCTCATGGCTGGTATCGTTATTTTCTCACCTTCACAGATGATTTAAGCAGATATGGGTATATCTACTTAATGAGACATAAGTCTGAAATATTTGAAAAGTTCAAAGAATTTCAGAGTGAAGTTGAAAATCATCGTAACAAGAAAATAAAGTTTCTACGATCTGATCGTGGAGGAGAATATTTGAGTTAGGAGTTTTGTCTACATTTGAAACAATGCGGAATAGTTTCGCAACTCACGCCACCTGGAACACCACAGCGTAATGGTGTGTCCGAACGTCGTAATCGTACTTTACTAGATATGGTGCGATCTATGATGTCTCTTACTGATTTATCGCTATCGTTTTGGGGTTATGCTTTAGAGACGGCTGCATTCACGTTAAATAGGGCACCATCAAAATCCGTTGAGACGACGCCTTATGAACTATGGTTTGGCAAGAAACCAAAGTTGTCGTTTCTTAAAGTTTGGGGTTGCGATGCTTATGTGAAAAATCTTCAACCTGATAAGCTCGAACCCAAATCAGAGAAATGTGTTTTCATAGGATACTCAAAGGAAACTGTTAGGTACACCTTCTAACACAGATCCGAAGGCAAGACATTCGTTGCCAAGAATGGATCCTTTCTAGAGAAGGAGTTTCTCTCGAAAGAAGTGAGTGGGAGGAAAGTAGAACGTGATGAGGTAACAGTAGCTGCTCCCTTGTTGGAAGGTAGTTCATCGCAGAAACCGGTTCCTGTGACGTCTACACCAATTAGTGAGGAAGTTAATGATGATGATCATGAAACTTCAGATCAAGTTGTTACTGAACCTCGTAGGTCAACCAGAGTAAGATCCGCACCAGAGTGGTACGGAAATCCTGTTCTGGAGGTTATGTTACTAGACCATGACGAACCTACGAACTATGAAGAAGCGATGGTGAGCCCAGATTCCGCAAAATGGCTTGAGGCCATGAAATCTGAGATGGGATCCATGTACGAGAACAAAGTGTGGACTTTGGTTGACTCGCCCGATGATCAGCAAGCCATTGAGAATAAATGGATCTTCAAGAAGAAGACTGACGCTGACGGTAATATTACTGTCTATAAAGCTCGACTTGTTGCAAAAGGTTTTCGACAAGTTCAAGGGATTGACTACGATGAGACCTTCTCACCCGTAGCGATGCTTAAGTCTGTCCGAATCATGTTAGCAATTGCTGCATTTTATGATTATGAAATTTGGCAAATGGATGTCAAAACTGCATTCCTGAATGGATTTCTAGAAGAAGAGTTGTATATGATGCAACCGGAAGGTTTTGTTGATCCAAAGGGAGCTAACAAAGTATGCAAGCTCCAGCGATCCATTTATGGACTGGTGCAAGCCTCTCGGAGTTGGAATAAACGTTTTGATAGTGTGATCAAAGCATATGGTTTTATACAGACTTTTGGAGAAGCCTGTATTTACAAGAAAGTGAGTGGGAGCTCTGTAGCATTTCTGATATTATATGTGGATGACATATTGTTGATTGGAAATGATATAGAATTTCTGGATAGCATAAAAGGGATATTTGAATAAGAGTTTTTGAATGAAGGACCTCGGTGAAGTTGCTTATATATTGGGCATCAAAATCTATAGAGATAGATCAAGACGCTTAATTGGACTTTCACAAAGCACATACCTTGACAAAGTTTTGAAGAAGTTCAAAATGGATCAAGCAAAGAAAGGGTTCTTGCCTGTGTTACAAGGTGTGTAAGTTGAGTAAGACTCAATGCCCGACCACTGTAGAAGATAGAGAGAAAATGAAAGATGTTCCCTTTGCTTCAACCATAAGCTCTATCATGTATGCAATGCTGTGTACCAGACCAGATGTGTGCCTTGCTATTAGTTTAGTAGGGAGGTACCTGTCGTGGTTCTAAGTCTGACAGTAGAATAGGGGGTAGGAATGGAGAGGCAAGATCCTAGCTATGGAGTAGTTGTATACGCAAGATATTTACGAGTTCAGGCCCTTCTCGGAGGAAGTAACAGCCCTACGTCTCGGAGCCCAGAGGCGGTCGACTGTATTATGTGCGTATGAGTTACAGGGGTGCGAACCCTTTACACTGAGGAGGGGGTGGCTTATATAGAGTTTGCTGCACCCTCCAAATTTCGATTATGCAGGGATTAAGGTACATTAAGATCAGGGGTTACTGGTAACGCCCCACATAAAGTGCTATGATGACCATAAAAGCAACTTAATGACCTACCGTTTGTAGCCGAGTGACTTTAGATCTCCTCGCGGTCGAGTGGTTGGCTTCACGGTCGAGTGTCTTCAAGTCCGTCGAGTGGAACCCTTTCAGGTCGACTGAAAGGTGGTTTCTTCTAGAGATGTCCTTGGGGAGGGTATTTTGGACAGGTCCATGACCCTACCTTAGGTACATGACTTCATCAGTACCAAAGTAATCCAGGAGTGGATCACTGGACTGCGGTCAAGAACATCCTGAAATACCTGAAAAGGACTAAGGATATGTTTCTTGTTTATGGAGGTGAAAAAGAGCTCGTCGTAAGTGGTTACGTCGATGCAAGCTTTGACACTGATCCGGACGATTCTAAATCGCAAACCGGATACGTGCTTATATTGAACGATGGAGCTGTCAGTTGGTGCAGTTCTAAACAAAGCATCGTAGCGGGATCTACATGTGAAGCGGAGTACATAGCTGCTTCGGAAGCAGCAAATGACGGAGTCTGGATGAAGGTGTTCATATCCAATCTAGGTGTCATACATAGTGCATCGGGTCCAATGAAAATCTTTTGTGACAATACTGGTGCAATTGCTTTGGCAAAGGAATCCAGATTTCACAAGAGAACCAAGCACATCAAGAGATGCTTCAACTCCATCCGGGATCAAGTCCAGGTGGGAGACATAGAGATTTGCAAAATACATACGGATCTGAATGTTGCAGACCCGTTGACTAAGCCTCTTCCACGAGCAAAACATGATCAGCAAAAAGGCTCCATGGGTGTTAGAATCATTACTGTGTAATCTAGATTAATGACTCTAGTGCAAGTGGGAGAGTAAGGAAATATGCCCTAGAGGCAATAATAAAGTTATTATTTATTTCCTTATATCATGATAAATGTTTATTATTCATGCTAGAATTGTATTAACCGGAAACATGATACATGTGTGAATACATAGACAAACAGAGTGTCACTAGTATGCCTCTACTTGACTAGCTCGTTGATCAAAGATGATTATGTTTCCTAGCCATGGACAAAGAGTTGTCATTTGATTAACGGGGTCACATCATTAGGAGAATGATGTGATTGACTTGACCCATTCTGTTAGCTTAGCACTTGAAGGTTTAGTATGTTGCTATTGCTTTCTTCATGACTTATACATGTTCCTATGACTATGAGATTATGCAACTCCTGCCATCGGAGGAACACTTTGTGTGCTATCAAACGTCACAGCGTAACTGGGTGATTATAAAGGTGCTCTACAGTTGTCTTCGAAGGTACTTGTTGGGTTGGCGTATTTCGAGATTAGGATTTGTCACTCCAATTGTCGGAGAGGTATCTCTGGACCCACTCAGTAATGCACATCACTATAAGCCTTGCAAGCATTGCAGCTAATGAGTTAGTTGCGGGATGATGTATTACGGAACGAGTAAAGAGACTTGCCGGTAACGAGATTGAACTTGGTATTGAGATACCGACGATCGAATCTCGGGCAAGTAACATACCGATGACAAAGGGAACAACGTATGTTGTTATGCGGTTTGACCGATAAAGATCTTCGTAGAATATGTAGGAGCCAATATGAGCATCCGGGTTCCGCTATTGGTTATTGACCGGAAACGTGTCTCGGTCATGTCTACATAGTTCTCGAACCCGTAGGGTCCGCACGCTTAAAGTTTGATGACGGTTATATTATGAGTATATTTGTTTTGATGTACCGAAGGTAGTTCGGAGTCCCGGATGTGATCGCGGACATGACGAGGAGTCTCAAAATGGTTGAGACATGAAGATTGATATATTGGACAACTATATTCGGACACCGGAATGGTTCCGGGGGTTATCGGATATATACCGGAACCCCCCGGAGGTTATTGGGCGTCATGGGCCCAAGTGGTGGAAGAGGAGAAGTGGCCAAGGGGCAGCCAGACGCCCCCCCCAAGTCCGAATTGGACAGGGGGCGCCTTTCCTTCCCCCTCTCTCTCCTTCCCTCTCCTCTCCTACTCCAACATGGAAGGGGGAGTCCTATTCCCCGGTGGGAGTAGGACTCCTCATGGGGCGCGCCAAGGGTGGCCGGCCCCTCCCCCTCCTCCACTCCTTTATATACGGGGAGGGAGGCACCCCCTAAAGACACAACAATTGATCTCTTGGATCTCTTAGCCGTGTGCGTTGCCCCCCTCCACCATAATCCACCTCGATAATATCGTAGCGGTGCTTAGGCGAAGCCCTGCGTCGGTAGAACATCATCATCGTCACCACGCCGTCGTGCTGACGGAACTCTCCCTCAAAGCTCGGCTTGATCGGAGTTCGAGGGACGTCATCGAGTTGAACGTGTGCTGAACTCGGAGGTGCCGTGCGTTCGGTACTTGATCGGTCGGATCATGAAGACGCACGACTACATCAACCGCGTTGTGCTAACGCTTCCTCTTCGGTCTACGAGAGTACGTGGACACACTCTCCCCTCTCGTTGCTATGCATCACCATGATCTTGCGTGTGGGTAGGAATTTTTTTGAAATTACTACGTTCCCCAACACATGCTCCATGAATATGATCGTGTCGTCAGCATATTATAGGATGGAAATGCTCCCATCCACCAAATGTGGGACAAGACCAGGCCTTTCTCCTTAGCCCGACCTATGAGTACCATCAGCATGTCTGCCACAATGTTGAAGAGAATAGGGGACATCTTGTCACCTTGTCGTAGGCCTTTATGCGTCTAGAAATAATGACCAATGTCATTATTCACCTTAATCCCGACACTACCTTTTTGGACAAAGGAATCCACCTGACCCCTCCATGCCCCATTGAAACCCTTCATGCGCATGGCTTGCTGAAGGAATGACCATTTGTCCTTACATATGCCTTCTCGAAATCCACCTAGAAGATAACCCCATCTAATTTCTTCGAGTGGCTTTCATGTAAGGTCCGTGCAATACAACAAGCCCTTCCAGGATATGTCTTCCAGGCATGAAAGCAGTCTAACTAGGTTGCACCACCGAATAGGCAATCCGTGTCAATCTATTAGTGGCAACTTTCGTAAAGATCTTGAAACTAGGTCACGGAGCAATAGAATCAGTTTGTCGCCGTCGGTGGCCACTAGGTTGACACGGATTGCCGTCATTGACCTAGTTGCCATCTCCAATTCGACTTACTCTAGTGCTTGTTATCATTGCGAAATGGTCTACAGATCTGAACGTAATTTTTACTCTTTGTTTTTTTTTCTGCTACCTTGACAGTTAATAAATAGGTCGGAAGTTTTTCCTGCATTTTTTATTTAATATGGCACGGATGCAAAGATCACTATTGCATATTGGATTGCCATTTGCGGGTGCTCGATGACCACCGGTTTATTGCCGTCGATGCATGGTGACCGAGAGACTGTTTGCTTGCTTCGGCGCCGGCAGCAACTGGCGCCGTTACCCCAGAAGATGGAGAGGTGAGTCGGCACGATGATGCATCATAAGCCGTGAAGAAACTCAAGCCGATGACGATGGTTTTCGCCAGAACTGTAGAAACACGGTGACATGGGTGTAAGTTTGATTGGCTCTCCGGTTTTACACGATGATGCATCATAAGTTTTCGCCAGAACTGTAGAAACAGGGGTGTATAGCTGCTGCTGTTGACATTTGTATTTTTAGCGTAGTAGCCTAAGTCACGTGCTCTGCAGCGTGCATGGTGCACGAGCTGCTAGTTTGTTTAAATTTGTCTTCCCAAAGCTAACCAAGATCCAAGAGGGAAGCAAACTTATCTTCCCAGATCGAGTTAATTAACCAGGAGGGATATGGGATCAGCAGGATCTCAATGCATGTTGGTTGTAGGTAGTACACTGAGATGACAAATTTTAACATGCCTTCTCTTTTTACATACGAGGTAAGAAGGTCAGGAGTTAATCAGGCCACTAATTAGTGAGATCAATGGCTGAGGTCTTTTTTCTTTATACTCTTACCTCTCTGCCATGTGAAATAAGGGGGTTAGAGAGAGCATGTTAAAACTGCTGGACTGAGATTAATTTGCTGTGTGGACTATCACTCACATCAGATGCATGATCCCCAATTAATGAAGTGATACCCGATCGTAGTTCTAGAAATTATATTCTTAGTATATACTACTCGTAGTACTAGAAATTCTACTATAAATATCTCTGCCATGGCATCAACTGGTTGACCATACGCCAGCAGTCCAGCACGTAACGTGCCAGATCGCGCATTTTCTTTTTTGCGACGGGGAATCTCGATCAGCATTTTCTTTTTTGCGACGGGGGATCTCGATCAGCAATTGACGGTGAATTAATGATCCCTCTTCGTACTTGTGTTGTCCTCCCTCTGTAATAAACTATACTAATATAACATCTTTTAGATCACTAGTTAGTTGTCTCAAACCTCATCAACGGTAAAACAAATTTGTGCCACAACGTCTGGATTTTCTTTTCTTTCTTCTCTGCAGTCCTGACAGAAGAAGATCATGCATGTGAAATCTTGAAACCTATCAGTAAATGGCTGGCACATGCATGGTTTCTCCATGTTGCGCGCGTCCAAGGTCCAGTTCAACGTCTATATAGCGCAAGTCCAGTTCGCCGGCCGGCGGCACAGTGTGCTCTGCACATCGAGGATCTCAGTTCGTCATGTACGCATTGAGACATTGCCTGGGCTTCCTTCTCGGAGCGGCGATCACGGCGGCCTTTGTGGTGCTATTGCAGCCGCCTTCTCCTTCTCCTCCGTGCCCGTGCGGTGGCGCGCCGCCGGCAGATCAGAAGCTGGCGTCGTCGGACCAAGCAGCAGCTATCAAGAAGCTCGACAAGGTACAAATTTAATTTTGCTTCTTCTTTCTCATTATTGGTTCGGTTCCCCTCAAATTAATTTGCATGCACGCCTGAGCTCTGAACCTGCCCTAGCTGCAGGGCGTGAACAATGCTGCACGGGAACAAGAAGAGGATGACGACGAGAATCTCGCGGAGCTGCTGCGGAGCGCGGCCATGGACGACAACACCATCATAATGACCTTCACAAACGAGGCGTGGACGGCGCCGGGATCGCTGCTGGACGTGTTCCTGGAGAGCTTCCGCATCGGCGTGAGGACGGAGCCGCTGCTGAAGCACCTGGTGATCGTGGCCGTGGACGGCAAGGCGTATGACGGGTGCCAGCGCGTGCACCCGCTCTGCTACCGCCTGGCGGCCCCGGCGGCGGTGGACTTCACGGGGGAGAAGCAGTACAACACGCCGGACTACCTGGACATGATGTGGATGCGGAACAAATTCCAGGCGCGGGTGCTGGCGCTGGGGTTCGGCTTCGTGTTCACGGACGTGGACATCGTGTGGTTCCGGAACCCGCTGCTGCGCATCCCGGTGGGCGCCGACATCGCGTTCAACTGCGACTGGTTCTACGGCGACAACCCGTACGACCTAAACAAGACGGCCAACGGCGGGTTCCTCCACGCCAAGCCGCGGGCGCGGACGCTGGCCTTCTTCGCGGACTGGTACGCGGTGCGGACGCGGTACCCGGGGGAGCACGACCAGTTCGTGTTCGACCAGGTGAAGCACGAGTTGGCGGCGCGTCACGGCGTGACGGTGCAGTTCATCGACACCGAGTACCTCAGCGGGCGGTGCGAGCCCCGCATGGACTTCCGCAAGTTGTGCACGTTCCACGCCAACTGCATCATCGGGCTGCAGTACAAGCTCGAGTATCTCACCGGCGTGCTCGACGAGTGGAAGCGGTTCAGGGCTCAGCAGGAACTGCTCGGCACCAACAGCACCGCGCTCATCTACTGACGTTCTCTCTCCAATCTCCATGTTACTCTCAATTTAGTGACTCAATTACACCAGCGGTGCTAAAACTTAGATTAAAAAGTCACTTTAGTGCTAAAACTTCTGGTATACATTAAACGGGTGATAGAACTTGTCCTGGACGTGCATATACGATGCAAATAGCATTTGGACACGAAAATAGTGATGACGAGGCAGGCCAGCGTGCTGCACAGCACGGTGGGTCCCACATGTCAGTACAAATGGGAAAGAAAAAGGCCGAGTGCGGGATCTTGAACTCGAGACGTATGGGTCACACAAACATAGAGCTAGCCAATGCACCAAGATGCAGTATATATCTCACCGGGGTGCTCAACTAGTGGAAGCAGTTCAAGGCTCGGGAGGAGCTGCTCGGCACCAACAGCACCGCGCTCATCTACTGACATTCTCTCTCCAATCTCCATTGTTACTGTCAATTTAATCCGCGCGAGAACTTTGGCTGCTGAAAGTAAAAAAAACATCAAATCTTAGGAACTACAAACCACAGGACCAAACTGAAAGTAGTGCAAACACACATCTAGATAACCCTATTTACAGACATAAGAAGCCTAGAGCCAAATGCAGTTTTAACATCAGCCAGGATCACAAAAGATCCAACATGAAGGAAACGGGGAGTTAATTGCAAAAAATCAACACATTGTTTGATAGATTTGCAAAAAACACAAGTTTACAGATTTGGTACAAAAGCATTAATTCTTGGCCTAATCGTTTGCAAAAAAACACTGGTTGACGGCTTAGGACGTTTAAGCGCGCTTATGACAAATAAGGCCATGTTTTGCTGATGTGGCATAACAGTTGTTCGCTTGATAGGATTTGGCCTAAATTTATAAAATAGTCCCTAGAATTTTACATAGACAGCCTTAAATGAAAAAAAATAAAAATGCAATCAGCCCCCATCCCACGTGCACAGAACGAATCCCATCCGTTGCCGCTGGGTGGTCGCCGTGGCTGAGGGAGGAGGCGATGACTACCTGCTCGAGCACCACGGCGGCTCTGGTTTGAAGGAGGCCGTCGTCAAGATGCACGGGATGAAGCGACAGCGCTGGCTGCCAGCCCACTGCTCCCTCCCCTTGTCAGATCGGCAGGGCTGACCAATACGGTGCATCGGCGCGTGGTGGCATCGGGCGCACGTCCGGCGCAGGCCTCCGGGCATGCGCCGTTGATTACGAGAGCCAACCTGTGGACCGAGCAGCAGTTTGAGGCACGAACATCTGCTTGGCGCCAACCACTGGGCGCCACCGTCAATGGTGTTTAGGGTTTTTGTCGTGAGTCACTGGTTCCCGAAATTGATGAAGGTCGTGAGTTGTAGATGGAGTAGAGAGGCTACAGGATGGTTTAATTGAAGAATAGCTCACTAAATAGCTACCTGGATAAAGAAAATCTAGAATTTGGTGTGGCAGCCATTGTTGGACGACTGATTCAGCTGGACGAACTCTGTGGCAAGAAGCTCAAGCTTCACACCCCGCCTCAGTGCCCCCGCGCTGCACGCCCCCGGGAATCCACTTCTCGCCATGGACCTCTCCCAGCTCGTATCGAACACGGGCGGCGGAAGCCCACCAGCTGGTACGTCCCCGCGACGTAGTCCCGTGTAGGAGATGGCGAGGTCGCACAGCGGCAGGCGGAGGCGAAGGTGAGGAGGCAAGCTGCCCACCGGCGGCAGAGGAAGGTGGGGGTCGGCCGGCCGGTGGCGATAGGGGAGGATGTGTTAGGATAATCGTAATCGTGACTTGGAATCGTCCTTTGCAATCACCTCCCGCACCTCCCGCTCCCGCGGCGCGCTCCGCGCGCGCCTGGGGAGATCGATCGGCCGCCGCCGCCGTCGCCTCCCCCTCGCCGCCGGAGTGCACCTGTCGGGCGAAGCCAGCGGCGCTGGCGGCGGCGGGCATTCTCCTTCCTTCCGCCTCGTGGCGCGGCGCGGGCCGCCGATCGGGACAAGGGGCGCCTCGTCCGGCTGGTCTCCCGGAGGCGGGGACGGCTGGATCCGGCGGCGACTGGGCTAGGAGGAGGTGGCGCGGTGTGGCGGTGCTGGTGGCAGGGTTTCGGTCGAGGTCGTCTTCGATCTAGATCGGGTTCTCCATCGGGGCGTCGCACGGCGGTGGGATCGGATCGGCGGCAACGTCACCGGTTCGGCGGAGGGCTCCGTTCCAGCCAACCGCGAGATCGGGACGCCGTGGCCTCCGGTGAAAATCACGTCTGACTGCGGTCATGACGGACGATGGCGGCGTCTCGGACGTCGTTCCCTTCTCGAGGCATCGTCGTTGCAGGTCACATAACCTCGATCGAAAGGCTGTGGGAAACCCTTGATCTGGATCTACCGGATCGGACGATGGCGACGTTTCGATGTCGTTCTCCCTTCTGGGAGCATCGTTTTGGAGCAAGTGTTGGCTGGAGGGGACAAGAGGAGGAGCGGCGTGGCATCTGGCACGTCGACAACGGCGGGTCTCGGGCATGGAGCAGGGGGGTCTCGCCGGTGAGCGTGTGATGATGGACGAGTGCAGGATGGTGGCGCTATGCGGCGTCGTGGTGGCGTCGATGGCAGGCCCGGCACGGTTCATGCAACAGTTCAGCTCAAGATGGATTGATGGTACGTGGCTGCGGCGGCCTCATACCCGGCAGGGGGCCTGGTTGACGAGCACGCCGGACTGGTGGTTGCCCATACCCGGAAGGAGTCCTGGTTGGGACCTCCTGTCTCAGATGTAAGGTTTGGCTGCGAGGTCTGCTTTGATATTAGGCCTGCACCATCAGCCGCCTTCTTCATCAGTTAGATAGGAGTAGCGACAGAGGTTGCGAAGATGGTGGCTTTGGTCTTACTGTTGTACGACTTTGTAAGGTCTTGTGTTAATAGTTAATAAAGTGGTCGTATGCATCGTCCAGATGCAAAGGCCGGGGGTATTCCTCCTTTTCGAAAAACAAAATCGTAAACGTGACTCGTCAGCTGTATTAGCGCGTTCGTAGCTTAACTAGGCGTGTGCGTCGTGCGCACGGCCATTAGCGTGGGTGTAACATGCATGCATGCAGGGAGCTATTGGGGAGCACAAAACCTACCCTCTATGTACTGATCGACGTGGTATGACACGTTGTAGATCACCCATCCACTCACACCATGACAAATCAAATTGATGGTTCCTTGCAACATCGCTGTCGGGTGACTCGCATGTCGGTGAAAAAACTTTGTGTACAATAACCTTGATCTTTGCCATGTAATAGAACTAGTAAGCATGCACGTGCAACGCACGTCTCAAACAAAACATGTTCACATGATATAATACTAAAATGTTTTTTTTACAAAAAATACAGATCGCTACAAAATGTTATATGTCACTCAAATTGCATTTTCAAAAAGTGCGACATATTTGTGATCCAACGCACGTATCATAAACATGTCTTCGCATAAAATTTACTATCACATAATAATTGTATTATAATTGCTACAAGAATATAATCTAAAACCGCAACTAAGCATGTCTTGAAGGTCCATCTTTTGAAGCAATGAAGGTCCATCTATAAATGCGATCAATGATGCTTCGTTCAATGTATGGGATATTGTTTTGAGCTTCATTGTCTTCGTACTTTAAAATATGCACCAAAAATTGCTTCCTCAGTTGAAAACCATCCTACATTGGCACTATACAACATTGTTATAACAAGTTGCATGTGCAATGTGTATACAAATAAGCATGGTGTAAATAGTCACCTGAGGTACGGGAAAATATAGCTTTCCATCGCACAATGAGTGCATGTAATTAAAAACCAAATAACCAGACAATGCACTGCATGTATGAAATAAACACATAATGTGCGTTAAATGAACCAATTAATATTGTAATGCGTTTAAAATATTCATACCAGTGTGAGTTTGTTGGAGCAACAGGAACAATGCATTCCCATTTAGAGATATCATCCTTGAATGCAGGGTTTGCAACTTCAAGCGCAAGGTTTAGATTGTCGACCACAATTTTAAGTACATTCTTCCCGAAAGTTGGTATTGGTATCGGATCGAAAATTGAGACAACTTTTCTATTTTGATCCAAGACAAATAATAGAAATAACCCAAACATATACCAAGGCAGTAAAATCTGCAATGATGAAATAGTTTAGAAATGCATAGAATATTAATTAAGACCAAGTAAAGCACTGTTACAAATGAAAAAAACTTACTGTATCACATTGAGAGATATGATAATCATTACTGTCAGGCCAGCTATGAAACAACCGCTTAAGTGTAGCAATTTCCATATGTTCACGGTGACTTGAGTCTTGTGCATAGTGGAACATGGACTAAAGTAAGAATGAGAAAATATTAGTGCAATGAGAAAAAAAATATAGTACGTGATTATAGTAACTTACACAAAAGTTCAAATCCATATAGTGAGATGGAATGTCTCTGAGAAGCTGGACTTCGTGGCGCGCTAGTATTCGCACAGCCATATTAAAGCAATGAATATCCATGTATTCATCATTACTTAAGATGTTTTTAATTTGTCTCAAATTTAAGCTAATAGGATACGGATCAGAGCTTTTCACCCATTCGCTCCTGTAAAATTAAAATTCTGTAAATTATAATGACATCAAAGTAATTTGTTGGAATACAAAATGAAAAAAAAAATATGGCTTACTCTAGTAGTGTAACATCATCAACCATACCGATGAACAAGCAAAGTTCATCTATTAAATCATCGTTTGTTGGGCTGACAGACGGTGAAAGAATAAATGACCGCGAGATGAGCTCAACTTCTGTTGATGTATTTGATGTTTTGAAATTCTCAGGGGGTCTATCCAGAATCATACATTCTGTGGGATCTGTGTTGTTTTCGTCCTCTTCCATGTCTCGATTTCTTATACTATCATCATTCAATTCTGAGTCCACTAAAATGACAGCTAGTTTTGTTCTAAAACCTGTCATATGTTCCTATTAAAACAGTAATAAGAGTTAAATAGTGATACAACATAGAATAAATATAATGATACACAGTAAAAAAAATACCTGTGTAGGAATATCAGACAAAATATCTCCTGTGAAGTACTCCATCAAATTTACCATCCACAAACCACAAGATGACCTGCATGATTACATATATAAACCTTAAATATGCTCAATCATTTTTTATCAAATTTATAGATATTTGTATAAAACAACTTTTAGAATCATCAAATGATCATGACTGAAACAAGCCGTGATGAAAACAAAATTTTCACAAACTTAGTGAACCGGACATGCCCTATGAAATATAATGCGGTGATGAAAACAAAATTTTGACAAACTCATCAAATGATCTGTTTTTATCTAATACAGTATAATTTTGTTTGGATAACCAGACTCACTCAAAGCTCAGTCGAACTCCCACCGCCCTCACTTCTCCTTTCCTCCCCATTCTTCCCTCATTCCCGCCACGAAATCCCCATCCACAGCCGGGCGGCCCGGCGATCTGCTCAAGGCCGCTCACTCCTCCTGGCGACGCTGGGCCATCCATCAGCTCGCTCTCTGGTGGCCGCCCCCCTCGTCACCAGCACCGGCGGAAGGGTAGGCCCTGCTCTGCCCCGCCCTGCCCCTCACTCCTCCTGGCGACGACGGGCCATCCACCGCGTGCGCTGTCTTCTGGCCGCCCCCCTCATCACCAGCGCCGGCGGACGGGTAGGCCCCGCCCGCCCGCCTCCTCCCTCCTCTGGCGAATGCAGGGCGCCGAGGTCGGCATGGTCGCCGCGACGCCTTGGCCTCCGCCGCCCCGATGCGCTCGATGTAGCCGCTTAGGAGCCTCCAACCTCTCCAGCGTGGCACGAATTTCCCTGCCCCTGCTCGGACGCTATGAAGGTCCGGTTCCAAGTCTTCTTCTCCTCGATCGGGAAGCTCTACTCTCCGATCCCATCTAATTTTCCATGTTTGATTCGGTCAGGAGCAGGAGCAGTTGCTGCTCGCCACCTCCATCTTGATCAAGATGACCATGAAGACCTCCGCGTGCTGTGCTGCTGCTCGGGACCCTCCCTACGCTTCTCCTCGCTCGTCCGGGTCCAGGTTAGTCTCTCTGACCCCACCGCCTGCTTCTCCCCGTCAAATCGGTGCAAAAGCCTCACTGTGTGCAATGTTCGTTCCCTAGATATCCTGAAGGAGAACAAGGAGCTGCCTAAAGGGGATGAGATCAACAAGTTTCAATCGAAAGAGGTATGCCCATCTATCTGCAGTTTGATCTTAAGACACTCGTCCCTTGGCCGTGTTGTGATGTTTATGTCTTTCCACTTATCCAATTTTAGTTCCACTTGAAGCGATGCATATTGGAACATATTTTTCAGTCCTTCCAGCTATTACATGAATAAATGACCAAGTATTAGCATCAGAAGCAAAGAATGACAGAAATTGTCTTATCAAAAGATGGTGCAGTGGGACTAATAACTAACCATAGCGTTAAGGTCTTTGCGGGGCATTCCTAGGCCTAGCGAGTCGAGCACCTGGATACGTTTCACCCTGGTATTTATAACTGCTAGGTACCAATGAAACTTTTCAATGTTTACTGGAATAAATATCCGAAAAAAAAGATTTGTTAGTTTAGGTCTCATCTATACAAACATCTGTCCTCGATTGAATTCATCATAGTAATATGTACGGAACGGAGACTCACCATATCATGTTCTAAATAAGTCGTAGTTCTCTTTAATACCCATCTTGGTACGTCATCACGTATAGAGCTAAATTCCTTTATCATCTTAGAGATGCATGCATTCTCTAAGAAAACACTTCCACCTGACCTCATCTGTAGATGCTCTTTAGCACTTATGCAATGTATGTATGCGTCTATGATCTACAATATCAAGTGCACACCTTGGTTATAAGAGATATAGGAACATATGTTAAAATAGCATCGTCTTGTCATAAAGCTACATATACTTACTTCGTCGCCAACAAATTCTTCGGCGGTTAAAAGAAGTAGTAACTGTTTTTTTTATAGAAATGAGTCGTTGATGCTCACTAAATTTCTTTTATCGCTTGGTTCAGACATGATATTTTCAATCACCGACCAATCATCAATGGTTCAGGCGTAATATATCATGATGTAAGCAAGAAGAATTATTAATAATGAAGAAAAATAGTGAAGCAAAAGCAGGGCATAGAAGGATTTGTTCATGCCTTCTGGAGCCACCACGTAGTCTTGTGCCTTCTTAGGTTTGTTATGCATTCGGATAAGGATATGCTTCCCTGTTTTTGCCCCTTCCGTGCCTGATGTGTGTGCTAATTCTTCATCATCTGACGCCTCTGTCACTTCGGAGACTTCGGAATCAGTGGACTGCATGCTATGATTTTTCTCCACTTCTTCTTTATTAGCTATTCCATGCGATTCTGGCATCGTCTCCCCTATAGTTTATGACCCTTTGGTACCGAATGTTTGTGCTAATTCCTCATACTGAGCTGGCTGCATTTGTTCACTTGTTTCATTGACGGTTAATTCCTAAGAGCAACATTACAAGATATAATATAGTTAGAATTAGAACTATTTGGGACATAGTTGAAAAATATATATGCCTGTGTCACCTTGGATTCAGTGAACCGCGAGCTCTTCTTTTTCTGCACTTCATCTTTGTCGGCTATTCCATTTGATTCTGCCAGCTTGTCCCGTATAGTTTCTCCCCCTTCGGTGTTGAATCTTTGTGCTAATTCATCGTCTTGAGTTGGCTGCATTTGTTCACTTGTTTCCTTGAAGGTTAATTCCTGAGAGGAACATTACAAAGAATAATTTGTATGGAGGATATAAAATAATTAGAATTAGAACTATTTGGGATAGTCGAAAAGAAAGCATGCCTTTGTCACTTCGCAATCAGTAGCTTGTGTGCTATTTTTTTCTCTTCCCCATCTTTGTTGTCTATTCCATTTGATTCTTCCTCGGTTACTATCTGAAACACACAATAATACAATATTATCTAGTACTTATAAAGCAGAAAATATTATTAAGGTGAGTAAAGAATTGTAGGCATGATATTATTATACTACAAATTACATATTGTTTTGTCCCACCAGAATAAAAATAATAACGACATGTGAAAATAAAACCGCTTTTGTCGACTTAGAGTATCACCTCATCTATCTCCATATTTTCTGGATCATCCTTGATGGTTTGTTCTTCTATTGCTTTTGTTGACTCGGTGTTTATATCCTCATCTTTGATTATCATGCCTTCAATCTGAATATTTTGTGTATGCTCGCCCTTGGCTCCCTTGTCGATGAGTTCCTGAAAACCCAAGCATATATAAATCAGATGCTGCGGTGGCATGATATTCTGTTAAATACATATATATCACGCACCTACAAATTCTATGGATCTGCGGATGTTTTGATTACACAATGGCATTGTTTACCGAACTGAAGTTGTGTCATATTCAGAGGGTTAGTGTAGTCCCGATATGAGTGGCACCTCATGGTCAGGCAAGTTTAATTCTGTTCTGGAATAGATATCCATCTGACATAATTTTGCCATTGTTTTATGTTCAATGGTTACTTGGGCTGAATCGGTGAATCAATTGATGGCAGAGCTCATGTGGTAAATAAGCACTCCTATTTGTGTGTGGAAACCACAGTTTCTGATCTGCTCTTACCATTACCATGAATAGGATGAAATTGCAGAGAGATACCATTACCATGATTATTGTAGATTGATCCGTACAGGCCACCGGGGATTGTGGCGCGGACATGGAGGACGATGGTAGGTCACCACCGACAGATGTGTGCAGCAAGGTGGAGGCCTTCGCGGCGGAGGAGACCTTTGCGGTGGAACAGTGTGAGGATGCGGCAGCGGTTCAGCGGAGGTTGAAGGGAAACCCTACGGTGCTTCTTTGGGCTCCTGATCGAGAGTTCGTTAGGTATAGGCAATATACAAGGCGGAAGTCACGGGAAGGACTTCCATAGCGTGAGGAGGGAAGTGAATCGTGATTGCTATGTCAGGCCCTTGTTGGCTCTTTTAATAGTAGTGTAGATTTTTTTGTTTCTGTGCTGTTGAAGAACCCATCCGGGGTCAATCTGGAGGGCCGCTTCAGTTTTTTTTTTCTGTGCTGTTGAAGAACCCATCCGGAGATTACGTGATGTTTCCATTGTAAGGCCTACTTTTTCGTACGTGAATTTTTTTTTTTGCGTAACGTGGGAGGGCAACAGTTTTCGTCTGCCCTTGTTGGCTCTTTTAATAGCAGTGTAGATTTTTTGGGAGAGTGAAAAAATTTCGTATTTGCACCCCCTTTGTGCAGGTACAACAACCTCGATCTTTGCCGTGCAGTTGATCTTTCCGTGTAGTAAAAGACTAGGAGCTTAGGGCAATTCCAATTGAACGACCCATTTCCTCCGCCCACGTCTATTTGAATCACCGCGGATAAAAAGATGGTCCAACGGGCCAACTCATTCCCAAAATCCGTCCGCTTCGCGTATGTGCAAATCCCTTTTCGGCCCAAATTTACGCCTGAAAAGCGTCGGTGCGGACGCGCCGCGCGTCCCCTCGGTGTCCGTCGTGGTCCCACTTGGCGGCCGGCCAATGACTGAACGTGGTCATATTTATGGTGACCACCGACACCGGGCCCATGCGTCAGCCAATGGAAGCGTCCTTCTTTAATCCACGCGTATGGGGGGGAGCAGGGGCTCATCCACTTCCGTCCACCTCTGGCGCCCCACCAGCCCCTTCGTGCTTCCCCGCCGGCGACAACCGAAACCATAGACATGGGGTTGTTCGGCAGTAGCTCCGTCAAGGGGAGGGGGAAGTTCACCCCCAACGCCTCATCCTCCTGTGCTCCTCCTCCGCCGCCGCCGCTGGTGCCTGCCTGTCCCGCACGGCAGCGTCTGCACATCCCGGTGCACCAAGTGCGTTGGCACTGGGAGTTCAGGCAGCCGCTGTCGTACCTCGACATCACGCGGCCGCACCACTGGCACCTTGATTCGCAACGGATCCCGGTGCTGACTGTTCCGCGGACATAGTTCGCACATAACGATTAGGTGCACAGGCGCCGGGCGCAGCTCACGGCGGAGCAGCGGCAAATGTCCCGGTATGCCGCAGACTCTTCCCATTGGAAGGTCTGGTTTGCCCTCGAACACGAGGAGCAAAGGCGGCTCGGCGTGCAGCACCACCACGCCAACCTTCCGCCTCCCCCCGTCGTCAAGCCGAAGGAGGAGGAGGACGAGGCTGCCTACCAGGTGGCGCTGGCGGAGGCCTTCACGAACTCCATCGAGGAGGAATGGCTGAAGGCTGAAGCGGACGAGGGCGCCTACCAGGCGACGCTGGCGGAGGCCATGGCCCTCTCTGCGGCCGGCGATTGCGTGGTGCGGCCGCTGCTCACCCCCATGACGCCTTCAGCCGAGCCGGCCGAGCGATACGTGTGGACCGACCAACTACAGGAGTGGGGCAGCCCCCCCCCCCCCCGGTTTGGCTTGGTGCAACACCGGCGCAGGAGGTCATGTACCTAGAGCATTGGCGGCAGCGCAGGCTGGCGGAGGAGCGCGCCGACGGCGAGCGGTGCATGTAAAGGGTGCAGCAGGAGGAGGAGGAGGAGCGCGCCCGCATTGCCACCGCCGCCACAGACGCCGGAGGAGGCAGCCCTGACGGCCTATCAAGCCGCCTTCGGCTGCGCAGGCCGCCTCCCGCCTTCATCGACCTCACCTCCGGTGATGACGACGGCAAGGGCAAGGGCAAGGCGGGCGTTTAGGGCTGCGTGCAGGCGCCTACTATTTATAGTTTTCATTAATGTTTAATTATGTTTTAAGTGGACTTTGGCCCGCGGTTGACCAGCCATTTATGATTACTTTGCCGCGTGTTTATCATTTTCTTTTGTACGCGCACAAAGTTGGGTCGGCCTCCCATTGGATGCCCATTGGATCCATATGAAGAAGCGGACGCACCCATCCGCTTGACCGACCCAAACGGACAAAATGCGCGTCCGTTCGGGTCGCCTGGTTGGAGTTGCTCTCTCGTTTTACAAATCAGAAGTTGCTCAGTTGCCAACCAACCTGTGATTGGATGGTTAGAGGGATTGTGGTATCCCAGCCCACCGGAGTTCCAATCCTGGTGCTCGCATTTATTTCTGGATTTCCGGTGATGCGCATTCAGTGGGAGGAGACGTTCCCGTCGACGACGAGGTTGCCTACGGCGACTTCGTAAATTTCAAGATGATATGTCGGCTCAGTCTTTCGGAGGTGCTCATAGGGATAGGGTGTGTGTGTGTGCGTTCATAGGAATGAGTGTATGCGCGTGTATATGAGCGCTTGCGGCTGTACTGTGTTGAAAAAAAAAAGAAGTTGCTCAGTTGGAATTCTTCCCGTTCATATAAGCATTCAAGATATCGTTGCTGCTCCGGGACTACCCTGCCACCGGCAACGAAGGTCTCTTCCCTCTGAAGGTGTTGTGCGACATCCTACTGCGCCTCCCAGTCAAGACGGTCTTGCGCTTCTGCTATGTCTCCACCTCATGGCGTTCCCTCATCTCCCACCCAGGCTTCTTCGACGCGTATTTTTCGGACTCCGGGAGAAGACGGCGTAGCCTTATTTAGTAGAGGCGTGCCTAGAACTCTTCATCTAACTAAGATATACTAGTTGTCTATTTTTTAGGGTTAAGATATAGTGACTCACTCATGTAATACCGTGTCATGTTATAAAACGTGTGGCTACCACGTCCAAACTTTGTTTTTCTATATGGGCTGTTGGACTACTTGTTGGTTGTTATTGTCCCTTCTATTCGTCGAGCTTTGTTCAAAAATTATTTAGGCTTGTATAGAAAAACAAAGTGGAAAATAAGAGCGAACATTTTAAGCTCGTATTTGACATTGTCATATGTTGTTTGTTCTCGTGGACGAAATGGGAGAGGACCTTCACGTAAGCTCCTCCCTGCGACTGCATGATTATCCACGCCCTGCAGCTAGCGCAGGTTCAGAGCTCAGACGTGCGTGCAAATTAATTAACGGGGAACCAAACCAATGAGAAAGAAGAAGCGAAATTAAAAGAATGTAAATGTACCATGTCGAGCCTCTGGTCTGTCGCCCGGGCGATGCCGCATGGGCACGGTAAAAACGACCTCCTAAAAAAAAGATATATAAAATTTCTTATTTTTTTAGATCAAGATATATATATATAATTACTTTATTTAGAAAGATATATATAATTTCTTTTCTTCTTTTAAGGAAAGATGAGTATATAATTTCTAGTATTAGTGCTTCGTACGATTCCATATATAAGAATAGATTCCTGTTTCAGAGAGAGAAATAAATATGATAAAGTAGTATTGTAGTGCTGAAATTAGGGTTTGCATCGGCGTCATATATTGCATGAATGTATGTCCAACAGTGAACATATCGCAGTCCTGAGTGAGAGTCGGCACACGTGAACAGATCGAGTTGTCTGATCGATAGATGGATCATCTGGCCGGCACCGCCGAAGCTCCCCTGGACGCGCAAGCCGGCGAACCTGATGATCTCGTCCCGATAGCCAAGGACCACGACCAGCGCTTCGATCTCGCCGCCGAAAGCAACCATGTCGCCGCCTCCATCGATAGCGACTTAGACGCCCCTGCCGCCATCGACGATGGTGTCCTTCCCCTCCAAGTTGCTGTCACCGTCGACGACGGCGTCCAGCTCCAGGACGCCACCACCGGTGACAACGACGAAGACCTCCTGTCTTTGGACATGCCAGCAGTAGGTGGACCTCTCGCCGTCATCACCACAGACGACGACGACGATGAGGAGGAGGAGCCCGACAACACCGACCTAGACTATGATGGCTATATATATGACTATGCCGTCCTTGGAGGTGGCAGCGACGGCGTCCAGCTTCAGGACGTCTCCACTGGTGATAATGAGGACCTCCTGTCCTTAGAGTTGCCGGCAGGAGGTGGACCTCTCGCCGTCATTGCAACAGATGACGACGACGACAGTGACAGCGACAGTGAAAGCGACGACGATGACGACAGTGACAGCGACAGTGAAAGCGACGACGATGACGACAGTGACAGCGACAGTGAAAGCGACGACGATGACGACAGTGACAACGACAGTGATGACGCTGACGTGCCCGACAAAACCGAGCTACGCTTTGACTATGATAAAATGCGGACTCTCGTCGGCTCCAGACAAGGGCGACCTGATCCCGTCGACAAGGACACAGGCGACGGTGGCGAATTGATGCTCCGGGACCTCGCCGTCACCTCCAACGACGGTGCCTTACCTCTGGATGTGTTGTGCGACATCCTACTGCACGTCCCAGCCAAGACGGTCTGCCGCTTCCGCTGTGTCTCCACCTCATGGAGCTCCCTCCTCCGCCACCCAGGCTTCGTCACCGCCCATAGGGCCCGCCACTACCGCCCCCTCATTGCCGCCACCGTGCGCTTGGATTGTAGCAGTGACATGGCGATGGGCGTCAACCTGCTAGACTTGTCCGGCAACGTGGTCAAGATGATACGAACCAGCGTCGCCGTGACCCGATGCTCCCTCTACGGCATGTGCACGCACGGCGAGCTCGGCTGCCTCGTCGGAAGAACGGACCGGCGTCTGCGCGTGCTCGACGTGGCCACCGTGGCCGCCGCCGCCTTCCCCGTGGTGCCCTGGCGTGCACGCTCGGGAGGGTGCCTTCCACGGGAGAGTACAAGGTCCTAACCATCATCCCCGAGACACGATCGTTACGGGGTCGTCGTTGTAACGTCCAGGTGAGCCATGGTGGGTCGACGGCACAGCGACGTGGCCGTCGTTAAGGGGATCGCCTACTTCTCCGTGGAGAAGAAGTACGACATTGAACAAGAAGATCGCTGGATCGTGGGGTTGGACCGCGACCTTGATCTAGAAGATCACTCGATGGTGGGGTTCGACCTGGAGACCGAGAAATGGCAGTCGGAGACCTTCTTCGCACCCCGGCTAGCGAGTGGGCCCCGGCTAACGTGGACGATGCCCACAGGCATGTGGACTACAGCGACATGAGCTTGGCCGAGATCAATGGTTTCCTCGCCGTGGCTCACCACGACAAAGAGGCCTCGGTTGTGAAACTTTGGTTCATAATGTACGTGGGTACGCAAACTAGTATGTGGGTCGGACTGTACAAGATCCCCATGACAACCGTGCACGGGTATAGCTTCAAGAAGCCATTGCTGGTGCTGGGCGACGGGAAGATCGTCATCTGGTCGTCGCTCCATGGGTCTCGCGACGGAGTGCCCCAGATATATGATCCGAGGACGGACACGTTAACACAGGGGGCGGTGACCCCGAACTGCTACGCCGTCGGCCCCTACATGGGATGCCTGCTGCGTGCTGGGAGCGCAAATCCTCGTAGATACAAGACGCTCGAGTTGCTGAACGCAGGGAGTTCATATGGCCTTGGCAAGACGATCGAGTATGGCACATGCCGCCGCCGCCGCGGTAAGCAGGCACTAGTTGTCTAGAGCACTGCAGTTAGTGTGTACTCCCTCCGTTCCGATTTATTCGTCGTAGTTTTAGTTCAAATTTGAACTAAAACCACTATGAGTAAATCGGAACGGAGCGAGTATTAGCTATAGCTTCAAAATAGTTGTATTAACTAGTCTAGTAAAAAAAAGAGCTCTTACCTGAGTTGGTTGCAAGTTGCAACAGAATAGAATGTAGAATTTGATGGTTTATCTTTTTCTTTGAACTAACTTTGTTTTTTTCCTTACGCAACACCTTATACCACTCTAAAAGAAGGGAAAATAGAAACAAATTTCTATCTTGGTGTGTTTGTATCAGTTAATTAATTGTGCAATTCTCTTTTTCTTAATTAAACGGTGAGCCAAAGCTTTTTTGCCTTCGTTTCGAAAAAAATATTTTTTACATTCGTTGTCATTGCATAGATCTTCAGGACATCCTCTTTGCATTCCCTGCCAATGTTGCTACCTTCCCACGATTGCATAGAGCTTGGCGGAGGTCAACGGCTTCCTGGTGGCGGCCCACCGCGACAGAGACGCATGTGCCATCAAGCTGTGGTTCTGGATGAACGTTGACGTGGAGACTCGTAAATGGTTCCCCTTGTACAAGATCCCCATGACAGGCGTCAGCTTCGAGAAGCCATTGCGGGTGCTGGACAATGGGAAGATCGTCGTCTGGTCGTCAGTGCACGGGTCCCGCGACGGCGCGCCACAGATATATGACCCGAGCACCGAGACGGTGACGCAAGGGGCGGTGACGGCCAACTGCTACGCCGTGGGCGCCTACACCGGATGCTTGCTGCGTGTTGGGGATCCTCGCAGACACAAGACGCTGGAATTACTGGATGCAGGGAATTCAGGTGGTAATTTGAGCAGGACGATCGAGTATGGTTATGGCAGGTGCCGCCGTAAAAAGGCGGCAATTATCCATAGCATTGCACCTAGCGTGTATTATTAATCAGTTTCAAAATACTCCTATAGGACAGTCAGGTGTTTATTGGCAGGTCTCTTTTTTACATGTACTATTAGTCTAGTAAAAAAATAGTTGAGCTATTACCTTAATTTTTTCTATTTCTAGGAACCTATTATCTGAGGTCGTTGCAGTAGAACACGCTTTTAAGAATATAAGTACGGAAGTTCTAATTTTCATGCGGATGAAAAACAATTGGCTTTCATCCATTTCATGAGCCGTGCACCGAGATTCATGGCTTCTTTTTTACATTCACTCTGGGCCCACTCAAATTTTCCTTGTGACCCGTTACGCTCTGCCCACATCTGTCTTTATTATTTTCTTTTTAAATTTTGATTTGAGTATCGTAAGAATTAATTCGAAAGAAAAAGAGTGAAAACAAGTGTTCCCCTATAAAAGAAAATGGGAAAGTTTTACCCCTTGAAAAGTACTCCCTCCAATCCTTTATATAATGTGTATTTGTTTGTCCAGAAGTCAAACGAGTGCATGTTTGACCAAGTTTTTTTAAATGTATCAATATCCATAATATGAAATTTATATCATTTGATCCATCATGAAAAGTAGTTTTATATTTTATCTATTAGGTATTACTAGTGTTGTTATTTTATTCTATACTCTTGGTCAAACATTCAAATTGATTGACCTGCATGGAAATCAATACACCTTATATTCTGAAACGAAGGAAGAATATTGTCGCACTTTGAAACTGAAACCCTCCCGACCACCTAAAAGAAAGGGAAAAGTTAACTGGCGCCTGTCCGCTGGTAGTCAGGTTCCACAAAACCCCGTCCCTGCCACTGGCCGCACAGATGTTAGCGCAAATCCGACGCCATGTCAGCTCTATGAAAGGTGTCGTTGTAGCTCATATGGTGGCGGGCATCCTTTTACTTTTTTTCTTCAAAAAAGGCGCATATTGGGGAATCGAGAGAGGTTGTTGTGAACACTTTGCACTCAAACAACGTTTATATATTCGGGTTATTTTGTTTTAAATTTGATTTTCCATTTGCAAAGAACCCCAAAATCCCGAAAATCGCCATTGTTTGATATGACAAAAATCCCTATAATTTTTAGAGGCGATTGTTTTTCCAAATTCAGCATGTGCATTTTTATTATACGTAGCATGACAATTTTTCCATGTCTTAGAGTGCCCACATGGCAGTTTTTAATTAGAGCATTGCTTTTAAATAATTATTTACATGGCATTTGTATTACTAAAATTCAAAAAGGGGCGCTTTATATTACTTAAAAGGTTTAAGCATTACACCCGGCCTCTACATAACTAAGATGCACACAGCCAACAAAGTCCTCGCGACAAGCCAAAATAAATGAAGAAGGCGAAATACAAAGATGAATATCTGTATGACACCTAAACGGTAGGAGGCCCAATACTAAGATCATGATGCCATCCATGTTGGGTAAAAGTATCCCTCGCCGCAGCCTCCAATCGTGTACACACCTCCGTAAACATGTCTTGATTCTCCACTCGCTGTAGAGAGGACCATAAACGAAGCGTCCCGGTACATCTGTAGATAACCTGCGTAAGGGAAGTACTTTTATCATTAAAAATCTTATCATTTCTACATAGCCAAAGCGATCAAATCACGGCAAGAGCTCCCACCCTGAGAAGAATTCTAAGCTTGTGATCAATCCTATGTAACCAGTTGCCAAATATATTAGCAACACTACACGGAGGATACAAGCCAGAAGCTATCTCGATGACTGACCATATAAAACGAGCCAATTTATAATGAAAGAACAAATGTTTTATTGTCTCATCATGCGGACAAAATACATATTGCGTACTTCCATGACAATTCCTCTTAATAAGGTTATCTTTAGTAAGAATGACTCCGCGATGAAGATATCACACAAAGATTTTATTCTTAAGAGGTATCTTCATCTTCCAGATCTTCTTATTATTATCAACTGGCACATCTGACCGGATCAGAGCTCTATACATAGACTCCACTGAGAACTGCCCATTCCCATGTAGGTTCCAACGAAAGATATCGGGCCCTTGTTGAAGGAAATATGCCCTAGAGGCAATAATAAAGTTATTATTTATTTCCTTATATCATGATAAATGTTTATTATTCATGCTAGAATTGTATTAACCGGAAACATAATACATGTGCGAATACATAGACAAACAGAGTGTCACTAGTATGCCTCTATTTGACTAGCTCGTTAATCAAAGATGGTTATGTTTCCTAACCATAGACATGAGTTGTCATTTGATTAACGGGATCACATCATTAGGAGAATGATCTGATTGACATGACCCATTCCGTTAGCCTAGCACTTGATCGCTTAGTATGTTGCTATTGCTTTCTTCATGACTTATACATGTTCCCGTAACTATGAGATTATGCAACTCCTGCCACCGGAGGAACACTTTGGGTACTACCAAACGTCACAACGTAATCTGGATGATCATAAAGGAGTACTACAGGTGTCTCCAAAGGTACTTGTTGGGTTGGCGATTTCGAGATTAGGTTTTGTCACTCCGATTGTCGGAGAGGTATCTCTAGGCCTTCTCGGTAATACACATCACATAAGCCTTGCAAGCATTACAACTAATGAGTTAGTTGTGAGATGATGTATTACGGAACGAGTAAAGAGACTTGCCAAGAATTTAGATTGAACTAGGTATTGGATACCGACGATCGAATCTCGGGTAAGTAACATTACGATGACAAAGGGAACAACGTATGTTGTTATGCGGTCCGACCGATAAAGATCTTCAGAGAATATGTAGGAACCAATATGGGCATCCAGGTCCCGCTATTGGTTATTGACCGGAGATGTGTCTCGGTCATGTCTACATTGTTCTCGAACCATAGGGTCCGTGACGCTTAAGGTTTCAAGGACGGTTATATTATGAGTTTGTGTATTTTGATGTACCGAAAGGTTGTTCGGAGTCCCGGATATGATCACGGACATGACGAGGAGTCTCGAAATGGTCGAGACATAAAGATTAATATATTGGACGGATATATTTGGACACCGGAAAGGTTCCGGAGAAGTTTGGAGCTCCGGGAGGTTACTGGAACCCCCCGGGAGGTATATGGGCCTTATTGGACCCATGTAGGAGGAAGGGAGAAGGAACAAGGGAGGGGGGCGCCTCAAGCCCAATCCGACTGGGGAAGGGGCCGCCCCTTTCCTTTCTCCTTCCCTCCTCTTCCTATTCCTACTACTAGTACTACTTCCTAATACTAGTACTCCTTCCTTCCCTCCAAATAAGATAAGGAAAAGAGAGGGAAACCTACTTGGAGTAGGTTTCCCCCTCCCTTGGTGCGCCTCCCCTTGGGGCCGGCCACCTCCTCCCTCCCTCCTTTATATACGGGGGAGGAGGGGCACCCTAGGACACACACAAGTTGATCCTTGAGATCGTTCCTTAGCCGTGTGCGGTGCCCCCCTCCACCATATTCCACCTCAGTCATATCGTAGCAGTGCTTAGGCGAAGCTCTGCGTCGGTGAAACATCAAGATCGTCACCACGCCGTCGTGGCCGACGAACTCCCTCTCCCGGAGCTTTGCCGGATCGGAGCCCGAGGAGCGCCATCGAGCTGAACGTGTACCAAGAACTCGGAGGCGCCGGAGTAACGGCGCTTGGATCGGCTGGATCGTGAGGAGAACGTACGACTACTTCCTCTACGTCATCATCGACTCGGAGGTGCCGGAGTAACGGCGCTGGGATCGGCAGGATCGCGAGGAGAACGTACGACTACTTCCTCTACGCCAGATCGCTTCCGCCACGGCCCACGAGGGTACGTAGAGACAACACTCTCCTCTCGTTGCTATGCCATCACCATGGTCCTGTGTGTGCGAGGGCAAATTTTTTGAAATTACTGCGTTCCCCAACAGTGGCATCCGAGCCTGGTTTTATGCGTTGATGTCATATGCACGAGTAGAACACAAGTGAGTTGTGGGCGATACAAGTCACGCCTACCAAAGCATGTCATACTTTGGTTCAGCGGTATTGTGAGATGAAGCGCCTGCACCGACATTACGCCAGACGCTTACGCGAGACTGGTTTCACCGCTACGAGCATTCGTGCTTAAAGGTGGCTGGCGGGTGTCTATCTCTCTCACTTTAGTTGAACCGAGTAGCTACGCCCGTCCTTGAGAAGGTTAAACGGAGTCTATTTGACGAAGTATCGTTGTGGTTTTGATGCGTAGGTAAGAACGGTTCTTGCTCAGCCCGTAGCAGCCACGTAAAACTTGCAACAACAAAGTAGAGGACGCCTAACTTGTTTTTGCAGGGCATGTTGTGATGTGATATGGTCAAGACGTGATGCTATATTTTATTGTATGAGATGATCATGTTTTGTAACCGAGTTATCGGCAATCGCGTGGAGCCATATGGTTGTCGCTTATTGTATGAAATGCAACGCCTGTAATTGCTTTTACTTTATCACTAAGCGGTAGCGATAGTCGTAGAAGCAATAGATGGCGAAACGACAACGATGCTACGATGGAGATCAAGGTGTCGCTACCGGTGACGATGGTGATCATGACGGTGCTTCGGAGATGGAGATCACAAGCACAAGATGATGATGGCCATATCATATCACTTATATTGATTGCATGTGATGTTTATCCTTTATGCATCTTATTTTGCTTTGATTGACGGTAGCATTTTAAGATGATCTCTCACTAAAATTATCAAGTAGTGTTCTCCACGAGTATGCACCGTTGCCAAAGTTCATCGTGTCGAGACACTACGTGATGATCGGGTGTGATAAGCTCTCACGTCCATCTACAACGGGTGCAAGCCAGTTTTGCACACGCAGAATACTCAGGTTATACTTGACGAGCCTAGCATATGCAGATATGGCCTTGGAACACGGAGACCGAAAGGTCGAGCGTGAATCATATAGTAGATATGATCAACATAAGATGTTCACCATTGAAAACTACTCCATCTCACGTGATGATCGGTTATGGTTTAGTTGATTTGGATCACGTGATCACTTAGATGACTAGAGAGATGTCTGTCTAAGTGGGAATTCTTAAGTAATATGATTAATTGAACTTAAATTTATCATGAACTTAGTACCGATAGTATCTTGCTTGTCTATGTCTGTTTGTAGATAGATGGCTCGTCTTTGTTGTTCCGTTGAATTTTAATGCGTTCCTTGAGAAAGCAAAGTTGAAAGATGATGGTAGCAATTACACGGACTGGGTCCAGAACACGAGGATTATCCTCATTGCTGCACGTAAGAGTTACGCCCCGGATGCACCGCTAGGTGCCGTGCTCGCCGCCGATGTAACCGACGACGTTAAGAACGTCTGGCAGAGCAAAGTCGATGACTACTCTATAGTTCAGTGTGCCATGCTTTACGGCTTAGAACCGGGTCTTCAACGACGCTTTGAAAGTCGTGGAGCATATGAGATGTTCCAAGAGTTGAAGTTGATATTTCAACAGTAATGCCCGGATTGAGAGATATGAAGTCTCCAATAAGTTCTATAGCTGCAAAATGGAGGAGAATGGGTCCGCTGGTGAGCACATACTCGTAATGTCCGGGTATTACAATCACTTGACTCAACCGGGAGTTGATCTTCCGGATGATTGTGTCATTGATGTAATTCTTCAATCAACGCCACCAAGCTACAAAGGCTTCGTGATGAACTATAATATGCAAGGGTTAGTAAAGACTATGCTCGAGCTCTTCGCAATGCCGAAAGCTGCGGAGGTAGAAATCAAGAAGGAGCATCAAGTGTTGATGGTCAATAAGACCACTAGTTTCAAGAAGAAAGGCAAAGGGAAGAAGAAGGGGAACTTCAAGAAGAACAGCAAACAAGTTGCTGCTCAAGGGAAGAAACCCAAGTCTGGACCTAAACCTGAAATCGAGTGCTTCTACCGCAAGCGCATCGGTCACCGAAGCGGAACTGCCCCAAGTATTTGGCGGATAAGAAGGATGGCAAGGTGAACAAAGGTATATGTGATATACATGTTATTGATGTGTACCTTACTAGAGCTCGCAGTAGCACTGGTATTTGATACTTTGGTTACATTGCTAATATTTGCAACTCAAAGCAGGGACTATGATTGCTTAACACCGGCAAAGGACGAGGTGACGATGCGGCGTGGGAAATGGTTCCAAAGTCGATGTGATCGCTGGTCGGCACGCTACCTCTACATCTACCTTCGGGATTAGTTTTAGACCTAAATAATTGTTATTTGGTGCCGCGTTAAGCATGAACATTATATCTGGATCTTGTTTGATGCGAGACGGTTATTCATTTAAATCAGAGAATAAAGGTTGTTCTATTTATATGAATAATATCTTTTATGGTCATGCACCCTTGAAGAGTGGTCTATTTTAATGAATCTCGATAGTAGTGATACACATATTCATAATGTTGAAACCAAAAGATGCAGAGTTGATAATGATAGTGTGACTTATTTGTGGCATTGCCGTTTAGGTCATATCGGTATAAAGCGCATGAAGAAACTCCATCTTGATGGACTTTTGGAGTCACTTGATTATGAATCACTTGGCACTTGCGAACCGTGCCTCATGGGCAAGATGACTAAAACCCGTTCTCGGTACAATGGAGAGAGCAACAGATTTGTTGGAAATCATACATACAGATGTATGTGGTCCAATGAATGTTGAGGCTCGTGGCGGATATCGTTATTTTCTCACCTTCACAGATGATTTAAGCAGATATGGGTATATCTTCTTAATGAAACATAAGTCTGAAACATTTGAAAAGTTCAAAGAATTTCAGAGTGAAGTTGAAAATCATCGTAATAAGAAAATAAAGTTTCTACGATCTGATCGTGGAGGCGAATATTTGAGTTACGAAGTTTGGTCTACATTTGAAACAATGCGGAATAGTTTCGCAACTCACGCCACCCGAACACCACAGCGCAATGGTGTGTCCGAACGTCAGAATCGCACTTTACTAGATATGGTGCGATCTATGATGTCTCTTACAGATTTACCGCTATCGCTTTTGGGGTTATGCTCTTGAGACGGCCGCATTCACGCTGAATAGAACACCGTCAAAATCCGTTGAAACGACACCTTATGAACTGTGGTTTAGCAAGAAACCGAAGTTGTCGTTTCTTAAAGTTTGGGGATGCGATGCTTATGTGAAAAAGCTTCAACCTGATAAGCTCGAACCTAAATCGGAGAAATGTGTCTTCATAGGATACCCAAAGGAGACAGTTGGGTACACCTTCTATCACAGATCCGAAGGCAAGACATTTGTTGCCAAGAATGGATCCTTTCTAGAGAAGGAGTTTCTCTCGAAAGAAGTGAGTGGGAGGAAAGTAGAACTTGATGAGGTAATCTGCCTTCTCCCTTATTTGAAAGTAGTTTATCACGTAAACCAGTTTCCGAGATATCTACACCAAATAGTGAGGAAGTTGATGATGTTGATCATGAAACTTCAGATCAAGTTACTACGTAACCTCGTAGATCAACCAGAATAAAATCCGCACTGCAGTGGTACGGCAATCCTGTTCTCGAAGTCATGCTACTAGATCATGATGAACCTACGAACTATGAAGAAGCGATGGTGAGCCCAGATTCATAAAATGGCTTGAGGCCATGAAATCCGAGATGAGATCCATGTATGAAAACAAAGTGTGGACTTTGGTTGACTTGCCCGAGGGTCGGCAAGCAATAGAAAACAAGTGGATCTTCAAGAAGAAGACCGACGACGGTAATATTGCTGTCTACAAAGCTCGACTTTGTCGCAAAAAGGTTTTCGACAAGTTCAAGGGGTTGACTACGATGAGACCTTCTCACCCGTAGCGATGCTTAAGTCTGTCCGAATCATGTTAGCAATCGCCGCATTTTATGATTATGAAATTTGGCAAATGGATGTAAAGACCGCATTCCTGAATGGGTTTCTGGAAGAAGAGTTGTATATGATGCAACCGTAAGGTTTTATCGATCCAAAGGGAGCTAACAAAGTGTGCAAGCTCCAAATGATCCATTTATGGACTGGCGCAAGCATCTCGGAGTTGAAATAAACGCTTTGATAGTGTGATCAAAGTATTTGGGTTTATCTGAGACTTATGGAGAAGCCTGTATTTACAAGAAAGTGAGTGGGAGCTCTGTAGCATTTACGATATTATATGTAGATGACATATTATTGATCGGAAATGATATAGAATTTCTGGATAGCATAAAGGGATACTTGAACAAGAGTTTTTTAATGAAAGACCTTGGTGAAGCTGCTTACATATTGGGCATCAAGATCTATAGAGATAGATCAAGACGCTTAATTGGACTTTCACAAAGCACATACCTTGATAAAGTTTTGAAGAAGTTCAAAATGGATCGTGCAAAGAAAGGTTTTTACCTGTATTGCAAGGTGTGAGATTGAGTCGACTCAATGCCCGACCACAGCAGAAGATAGAGAGAAAATGAAAGATGTTCCTATGCTTCAGCCATAGGCTCTATCATGTATGCAATGCTGTGTACCAGACTGACGTATGCTTAATGTAAGCTTGGCAGAAGGTACCAAAGTAATCCCGAGTGGATCATCGACAGCGGTCAAGAACATCTGAAATACCGAAAAGGACTAAGGATATGTTTCTCATATATGGAGGTGACAAAGAGCTAGTCGTAAATGGTTACGCCGATGTAAGCTTTTGACATCGATCCGGACGATTCTAAATCGCAAACCGGATACGTGTTTTTGTTAAACGGTGGAGCCGTCGGTTGGTGCAGTTCTAAACAAAGCGCCGTGGCGGGATCTACATGTGAAGCGGAGTACATAGCTGCTTCGGAAGCAGCAAATGAAGGAGTCTGGATGAAAGAGTTCATTTCCGATCTAGGTGTTGTACCTAGTGCATCGGGACCAATGAAGATCTTGTGACAATCTTGGTGCAATTGCCTTGGCAAAGGAATCCAGATTTCACAAGAGGACCAAGCATATCAAGAGACGCTTCAATTCCATTCGGGACCAAGTCCAAGTGGGAGACATAGAGATTTGCAAAATACATACGGATCTGAACGTTGCAGACCCGTTGACTAAGCCTCTTCCACGAGCAAAACATGATCAGCACCAAGACTCCATGGGTGTTAGAATCATTCTTGAGTGAACTAGATTATTGACTCTAGTGCAAGTGGGAGACTGAAGGAAATATGCCCTAGAGGCAATAATAAAGTTATTATTTATTTCCTTATATCATGATAAATGTTTATTATTCATGCTAGAATTGTATTAACCGGAAACATAATACATGTGTGAATACATAGACAAACAGAGTGTCACTAGTATGCCTCTACTTGACTAGCTCGTTAATCAAAGATGGTTATGTTTCCTAACCATAGACATGAGTTGTCATTTGATTAACGGGATCACATCATTAGGAGAATGATCTGATTGACATGACCCATTCCGTTAGCCTAGCACTTGATCGCTTAGTATGTTGCTATTGCTTTCTTCATGACTTATACATGTTCCTGTAACTATGAGATTATGCAACTCTGCTTACCGGAGGAACACTTTGGTACTACCAAACGTCACAACGTAATCGGGTGATCATAAAGGAGTACTACAGGTGTCTCCAAAGGTACTTGTTGGGTTGGCGTATTTCGAGATTAGGTTTTGTCACTCCGATTGTCGGAGAGGTATCTCTAGGCCTTCTCGGTAATACACATCACATAAGCCTTGCAAGCATTACAACTAATGAGTTAGTTGTGAGATGATGTATTACGGAACGAGTAAAGAGACTTGCCAGAATCTAGATTGAACTAGGTATTGGATACCGACGATCGAATCTCGGGTAAGTAACATACCGATGACAAAGGGAACAACGTATGTTGTTATGCGGTCTGACCGATAAAGATCTTCGTAGAATATGTAGGAACCAATATGGGCATCCAGGTCCCGCTATTGGTTATTGACCGGAGATGTGTCTCGGTCATGTCTACATTGTTCTCGAACCGTAGGGTCCGCACACTTAAGGTTTCGATGACGGTTATATTATGAGTTTGTGTATTTTGATGTACCGAAGGTGAAGGAAATATGCCCTAGAGGCAATAATAAAGTTATTATTTATTTCCTTATATCATGATGAATATTTATTATTCATGCTAGAATTGTATTAACCGGAAACATAATACATGTGTGAATATATAGACAAACAAGTATGTCACTAGTATGCCTCTACTTGACTAGCTTGTTAATCAAAGATGGTTATGTTTCCTAACCATAAACAAGGAGTTGTTATTTGATTAACAAGGTCACATCATTAGTAGAATGATCTGATTGACATGACCCATTCCGTTAGCTTAACACTTGATCGCTTAGTATGTTAATGCTTTCTTCATGACCCATACATGTTCCTCGTAACTATGAGATTATGCAACTCCGTTTACGGAGGAACACTTTGGTACTACCAAACGTCACAACGAATCGGGTGATTATAAAGGAGTACTACAGGTGTCTCCAAAGGTACTTGTTGGGTTGGCGATTTTCGAGATTAGGTTTTGTCACTCCGATTGTCGGAGAGGTATCTCTGTGCCTTCTCGGTAATGCACATCACTTAAGCCTTGCAAGCATTACAACTAATAAGTTAGTTGTGAGATGATGTATTACGAACGAGTAAAGAGACTTACCGTAACGAGATTGAACTAGGTATTGGATACCGACGATCGAATCTCGGGTAAGTAACATACCGATGACAAAGGGAACAACGTATGTCGTTATGCGGTTTGACCGATAAAGATCTTCAGAGAATATGTAGGAACCAATATGGGCATCCAGGTTCCGCTATTGGTTATTGACCGAGAATGGTTCTAGGTCATGTCTACATAGTTCTCGAACCCGTAGGGTCCGCACGCTTAACGCTTCGATGACAGTTCATAATGAGTTTATAAGTATTGATGCACCAAGTTTGTTCGAGTCCGGATGTGATCACGGACATGACGAGGAGTCTCGAAATGGTCGAGACATAAAGATTGATATATTGGAAGCCTATGTTTGGACTTCGAAGGGTTCCGAGTGAAATCGAATTTATCGAGTACCGGGAGGTTACCGGAACCCCCGGGAACTACATGGGCCATAGTGGGCCTTAGTGGAAAGGAGAGAGGGCCAGCCCTAGGTGGTCGCGCGCTTCTTCCCCTAGTCCTATTAGGACTAGGAAAGGTGGGCCGCCCCTCTCTCTCTTTCCTCCGGGAATCCTAATCCAACTAGGATTGAGGGGGAATCCTACTCCCGGAGGAGTAGGACTCCTTGCGCGCCCCCCTTGAGGCCGCCACCTCCCCTTGGCTCCTTTATATACGGGGCAGGGGGCACCCCAGACACACAAGTTGATCTACGGATCTTTCCTTAGCCGCAGCGGTGCCCCTTCCACCATATTCCACTTCGTCATATCGTCAGAGAGCTTAGGCGAAGCCCTCACGCCGGAGAAGTCATATCGTCATGGAGCTTAGGCGAAGCCCCGCGTCGGTGGAGCATCTACATCGTCACCACGCCGTCAGGCCGACGGAACTCATCCCCGACACTTTGCTGGATCGGAGTCCGGGATCGCCATCGAGCTGAACGTGTGCGTAACTCGGAGGTGCCGTACGAACGGAGCATGGATCGGTCGGATCGTGAATACGTACGACTACATCAACCGCGATGTTATAACGCTTCCGCTTTCGGTCTACGAGGGTACGAGGACGGACACTCACCCCTCTCGTTGCTATGCCATCACCATGGACTTGCGTGATCGAAGGAAAATTTTGAAATTACTACGTTCCCCAACAGTGGCATCCGAGCCTGTTTTTATGCGATGATTTCATATACACGAGTAGAACACAAGTAAGTTGTGGACGATACAAGTCATACTGCCTACCAGAATGTCATAATATGGTTCAGCGGTATTGTTGACGAGACGATCCGGACCAACCTTACGCCAGACGCTTACGCGAGACCGGTTCCCTCGACGTGCTTTGCACATAGATGGCTTGCGGAAGACTGTCTCTCCAACTTTAGTTGAACCGAGTGTGGCTACGCCCGATCCTTGAGAAGGTTAAAACGGAGTCTATTTGACAAACTATCGTTGTGGTTTTGATGCGTAGGTAAGAACGGTTTTTGCTCAGCCCGTAGCAGCCACGTAAAACTTGCAACAACAAAGTAGAGGACGTCTAACTTGTTTTTGCAGGGCATGTTGTGATGTGATATGGTCAAGACGTGATGCTATATTTTATTGTATGAGATGATCATGTTTTGTAACCGAGTTATCGGCAATGGCAGGAGCCATATGGTTGTCGCTTTATTGTATGCAATGCAATCGCGATGTAATGCTTTACTTTATTACTAAGCGGTAGTGATAGTCGTGGAAGCATAAGATTGGCGAGACGACAACGATGCTACGATGAAGATCAAGGTGTCGCGCCGGTGGCGATGGTGATCATGACGGTGCTTGGCGATGGAGATCACAAGCACAAGATGATGATGGCCATATCATATCACTTATATTGATTGCATGTGATGTTTATCCTTTATGCATCTTATCTTGCTTTGATTGACGGTAGCATTATAAGATGATCTCTCACTAAAATTATCAAGAAGTGTTCTCCCGAGTATGCACCGTTGCGAAAGTTCTTCGTCTTTGAGACACCACGTGATGATCGGGTGTGATAGGCTCTACGCTCAAATACAACGGGTGCAAAACAGTTGCACACGCAGAATACTCAGTTAAACTTGACGAGCCTAGCATATAACAGATATGGCCTCGGAACACAGAGACCGAAAGGTCGGCGTGAATCATATAGTAGATATGATCAACATAGTGATGTTCACCATTGAAACTACTCCATCTCACGTGATGATCGGACATGGTTTAGTTGATTTGGATCACGTGATCACTTAGATGACTAGAGAGATGTCTGTCTAAGTGGGAGGTTTTTAATATGATTAATCAAACTTAAATTTATCATGAACTTAGTACACGATAGTATTTTGCTTGTCTATGTTTGATGTAGATAGATAGCTCGTGCTGTTGTTCCGTTGAATTTTAATGCGTTCCTTGAGAAAGCAAAGTTGAAAGATGATGGTAGCAATTACACGGATCGGGTCCGTAACTCGAGGATTATCCTCATTGCTGCGGAAAAATTACGCCTGGAAGCACCGGGGTGACAGGCCTGCTGCAGATCTTGAGCCGAAGTTATGAACGTCCGCAAAGCGGTAGCCGATGACTACTCTATAGTTCAGTGTGCCATGCTTTACGGCTTAGAACCGGGTCTTCAACGACGTTTTGAACGTCATGGAGCATATGAGATGTTCCAGGAGTTGAAGTTAATATTTCAAGCAAATGCCCGGATTGAGAGATATGAAGTCTCCAATAAGTTCTATAGCTGCAAGATGGAAGAGAATAGTTACATCGGTGAGCACATACTCAAAATGTCCGGGTATAACAATCACTTAATTCAGCTGGGAGTTAATCTTCCGGATGATAGTGTCATTGATGTAATTCTCCAATCATCGCCACCAAGCTACAAGAGCTTCGTGATGAACTATAATATGCAAGGGATGACTAAGACAATTCCTCGAGCTCTTCGCGATCTTGAAAGCTGCGGAGGTAGAAATCAAGAAAGAGCATCAAGTGTTGATGGTCAAGAAGACCACTAGTTTCAAGAAAAAGGGCAAAGGGAAGAAGAAGGAAACTTCAAAAAGAACAGCAAGAAAGTTGCTGATCAAGAGAAGAAACCCAAGTCTGGACCTAAGCCTGAAATCGAGTGTTTTACCGCAAGGCATCGACATCGAAGCGGAACTGCCCCAAGTATTTGGCGGATAAAAGGATGGCAAGGTGAACAAAGGTATATGTGATATACATGTTATTGATGTGTACCTTACTAATACTCGCAGTAGTACTGGGTATTTGATACTGGTTACATTGCTAATATTTGCAACTCAAACAGGAACTACGGATTAAGCGAAGATTGGCTAAGGACGAGGTGACGATGCGCGTTGGAAATGGTTCCAAAGTCGATGTGATCGCAGTCGGCACACTACCTCTACATCTACCTTCGGGATTAGTTTTAGACCTAAATAATTGTTATTTGGTGCCAGCGTTGAGCATGAACATTATATCTGGATCTTGTTTAATGTAGACGGTTATTCATTTAAATCGAGAATAATGGTTGTTCTATTTATATGAGTAATATCTTTTATGGTCATGCACCCTTGAAGAATGGTCTATTCTTGTTGAATCTCGACAAAGAGTGATACACATATTCATAATGTTGAAGCCAAAAGATGCAGAGTTGATAATGATAGTGCAACTTATTTGTGGCACCGCCGTTTAGGTCATATCGGTGTAAAACGCATGAAGAAACTCCATCTTGATGGGCTTCGAATCACTTGATTATGAATCACTTGGTACTTATGTAACCGTGCCTCATGGGCAAGATGACAAAACGCCGTTCTCCGGAACTATGGAGCGTGCAACTGAGTTGTTGGAAATCATACATGTTTGTGGTCCAATGAATGTTGAGGCACGCGGCGGGTATCGTTATTTTCTCACCTTCACAGATGATTTGAGCAGATATGGGTATATCTACTTAATGAAACACAAATCTGAAACATTTGAAAAGTTCAAAGAATTTCAGAGTGAAGTGGAAAATCATCGTAACAAGAAAATAAAGTTTCTACGATCTGATCGTGGAGGAGAATATTTGAGTTACGAGTTTGGTTTACATTTGAAACAAAGTGGAATAGTTTCACAGCTCACGCCACCTGGAACACCACAGAGAAATGGTGTGTCCGAACGTCGTAATCGTACTTTACTAGATATGGTGCGATCTATGATGTCGATTTCCGATTTACCGCTATCGTTTTGGGGTTATGCTTTAGAGACGGCCGCATTCACGTTAAATAGGACACCGTCAAAATCCGTTGAGACGACGCCTTATGAACTGTGGTTTGGCAAGAAACCAAAGTTGTCGTGTCTTAAAGTTTGGGGCTGCGATGCTTATGTAAAGAAACTTCAACCAGATAAGCTCGAACCCAAATCGGAAAAATGTGTCTTCATAGGATACCCAAAGGAGATCATGGGTACACCTTCTATCACAGATCTGAAGGCAAGATTTTTGTTGCTAAATTCGGATCCTTTCTAGAGAAGGAGTTTCTCTCGAAAGAAGTGAGTGGGAGGAAAGTGGAACTTGATGAGATAATCTGTATCTACTCCCTTATTGGAAAGTAGTTCATCACAAGAAATGGTTCCTGACAACTACACCAATTAGTGAGGAAACTAATGATGATGATCATGAAGTTTCAGATCAAGTTACTATTGAACCTCGTGAGGTCAACCAGAGTAAAATACGCACTGCAGTGGTACGGTAATCCTATTCGGAAGTCATGTTACTTGACCATGGCGAACCTACAAACTATGAAGAAGCGATGGTGAGCCCAGATTCCGCAAAATGGCTGGAAGCCATGAAATCTGAGATGGGATCCATGTATGAGAACAAAGTATGGACTTTGGTTGACTTGCCCGATGATCGGCAAGCCATTGAAAATAAATGGATCTTTAAGAAGAAGATTGACGCCGATGGTAATATAACCGTCTATAAAGCTCGACTTGTTGCGAAAGGTTTTCGACAAGTTCAAGGGGTTGACTACGATGAGACTTTCTCACCCGTAGCGATGCTTAAGTCTGTCCGAATCATGTTAGCAATTGCCGCATTTTATGATTATGAAATTTGGCAAATGGATGTAAAAACTGCATTCTTGAATGGATTTCTAGAAGAAGAGTTGTATATGATGCAACCAGAAGGTTTTGTCGATCCAAAAGGTGCTAACAAAGTGTGCAAGCTCCAACGATCAATTTATGGTCCAGTGCAAGCCTCTCGGAGTTGGAATAAACGCTTTGATAGTGTGATCAAAGCATATGGGTTTTACAGACTTTTGGAGAAGCCTGTATTTACAAGAAAGTGAGTGGGAGCTCAGTAGCATTTACGATATTATATGTGGACGACATATTATTAATTGGAAATGATATAGAATTTCTGGATGGCATAAAAGGATACTTGAATAAAAGTTTTTCAATGAAAGACCTCGGTGAAGCTGCTTACATATTGGGCATCAAGATCTATAGAGATAGATCAAGACGCTTAATTGGACTTTCACAAAGCACATACCTTGATAAAATTTTGAAAAAGTTCAAAATGGATCAAGCAAAGAAAGGTTTTTGCCTGTGTTGCAAGGTGTAAGATTGAGTAAGACTCAATGCCCGACCACAGCAGAAGATAGAGAGAAAATGAAAGATGTTCCCTATGCTTCAGCCATAGGCTCTATCATGTATGCAATGCTGTGTACCAGACACTGACGTATGCTTAGCTATAAGCTTGGCAGGAAGGTACCAAAGTAATCCAGGAATGGATCATCGGACAGCGGTCAAGAACATCCTGAAATACCGAAAAGGACTAAGGATATGTTTCTCAGATATGGAGGTGGCAAAGAGCTAGTCGTAAATGGTTACGTCGACAAGAAGCTTTGACACCGATCCGGACGATTCTAAATCGCAAACCGGATACGTGTTTTTATTAAACGGTGGAGCTGTCGGTTGGTGCAGTTCTAAACAAAGCGCCGTGGCGGGATCTACATGTGAAGCGGAGTACATAGCTGCTTCTGAAGCAGCGAATGAAGGAGTCTGGATGAAAGAGTTCATTTCCGATCTAGGTGTCATACCTAGTGCATCGGGACCAATGAAGATCTTCTGTGACAATACTGGTGCAATTGCCTTGGCAAAGGAATCCAGATTTCACAAGAGGACCAAGCACATCAAGAGACGCTTCAATTCCATTCGAGACCAAGTCCAAGTGGGAGACATAGAGATTTGCAAAATACATACGGATCTGAATGTTGCGAGACCCGTTGACTAAGCCTCTTCCACGAGCAAAACATGATCAGCACCAAGACTCCATGGGTGTTAGGATCATTACTCTGTAATCTAGATTATTGACTCTAGTGCAAGTGGGAGATCAAGGAAATATGCCCTAGAGGCAATAATAAAGTTATTATTTATTTCCTTATATCATGATGAATATTTATTATTCATGCTAGAATTGTATTAACCGAAACATAATACATGTGTGAATATATAGACAAACAGTATGTCACTAGTATGCCTCTACTTGACTAGCTTGTTAATCAAAGATGGTTATGTTTCCTAACCATAAACAAGGAGTTGTTATTTGATTAACAAGGTCACATCATTAGTAGAATGATCTGATTGACATGACCCATTCCGTTAGCTTAACACTTGATCGCTTAGTATGTTAATGCTTTCTTCATGACCCATACATGTTCCCGTAACTATGAGATTATGCAACTCCCGTTTACGGAGGAACACTTTGGGTACTACCAAACGTCACAACGAATCGGGTGATTATAAAGGAGTACTACAGGTGTCTCCAAAGGTACTTGTTGGGTTGGCGTATTTCGAGATTAGGTTTTGTCACTCCGATTGTCGGAGAGGTATCTCCGTGCCTTCTCGGTAATGCACATCACTTAAGCCTTGCAAGCATTACAACTAATAAGTTAGTTGTGAGATGATGTATTACGGAACGAGTAAAGAGACTTACCGATAACGAGATTGAACTAGGTATTGGATACCGACGATCGAATCTCGGGTAAGTAACATACCGATGACAAAGGGAACAACGTATGTCGTTATGCGGTTTGACCGATAAAGATCTTCGTAGAATATGTAGGAACCAAGATGGGCATCCAGGTTCCGCTATTGGTTATTGACCGAGAATGGTTCTAGGTCATGTCTACATAGTTCTCGAACCCGTAGGGTCCGCACGCTTAACGCTTCGATGACGATTCATAATGAGTTTATAAGTATTGATGCACGAAGTTTGTTCGAGTCCCGGATGTGATCACGGACATGACGAGGAGTCTCGAAATGGTCGAGACATAAAGATTGATATATTGGAAGCCTATGTTTGGACTTGGAAGGGTTCCGAGTGAAATCGAATTTACCGAGTACCGGAGGTTACGGAACCCCCGAACTACATGGGCCATAGTGGGCCTTAGTGGAAAGGAGAGAGGGCCATCCCTAGGTGGTCGCGCCCCCTTCCCCTAGTCCTATTAGGACTAGGAAAGGTGGGCCGCCCCCTCTCTCTTTCCCCTCCGAATCCTAATCCAACTAGGATTGGAGGGAATCCTACTCCCGGAGGAGTAGGACTCCTTGCGCGCCTCCCCTTGAGGCCGGCCACCCTCCCTTGCTCCTTTATATCTAAGGCAGGGGCACCCTAGAACACACAAGTTGATCTACGGATCGTTCCTTAGCCGTGTGCGGTGCCCCCTCCACCATATTCCACTTCGGTCATATCGTCATGAGCTTAGGCGAAGCCTGCGCCCGGTGAAGTCATATCATCGCGGAGCTTAGGCGAAGCCCTGCGCCGGTGAAGTCATATCGTCATGAGCTTAGGCGAAGCCCTGCGCCGGTGGAGCATCATCATCGCCACCACGCCGTCGTCTTGTGGAACTCATCCCGACACTTTGCTTTGGATCGGAGTCCGGGATCGCCATCGAGCTGAACGTGTGCGAGAACTCGGAGGTGCCGTGACGCTCGGTACTTGGATCGGTCGGATCGTGAAGACGCACGACTACATCAACCGCGTTGTTATAACGCTTCCGCCACGGTCTCACGAGTGCGTGGACATACACTCTCCCCTCTCGTTGCTATGCATCACCATGATCCTTGCGTGTGCGTAGGAAAATTTTTGAAATTACTACGTTCCCCAACATCTACATGTGAAGCGGAGTACATAGCTGCTTCGGAAGCAGCGAATGAAGGAGTCTGGATGAAAGAGTTCATTTCCGATCTAGGTGTCATACCTAGTGCATCGGGACCGATGAAGATCTTCTGTGACAATACTGGTGCAATTGCCTTGGCAAAGGAATCCAGATTTCACAAGAGGATCAAGCACATCAAGAGACGCTCAATTCCATTCGGGACCAAGTCCAAGTGGGAGACATAGAGATTTGCAAAATACATACGGATCTGAATGTTGCAGACCCGTTGACTAAGCCTCTTCCACGAGCAAAACATGATCAGCACCAAGACTCCATGGGTGTTAGGATCATTACTCTGTAATCTAGATTATTGACTCTAGTGCAAGTGGGAGACTGAAGGAAATATGCCCTAGAGGCAATAATAAAGTTATTATTTATTTCCTTATATCATGATGAATATTTATTATTCATGCTAGAATTGTATTAACCGGAAACATAATACATGTGTGAATATATAGACAAACAGTATGTCACTAGTATGCCTCTACTTGACTAGCTTGTTAATCAAAGATGGTTATGTTTCCTAACCATAAACAAGGAGTTGTTATTTGATTAACAAGGTCACATCATTAGTAGAATGATCTGATTGACATGACCCATTCCGTTAGCTTAACACTTGATCGTTTAGTATGTTAATGATTTCTTCATGACCCATACATGTTCCTGTAACTATGAGATTATGCAACTCCGTTTACGGAGGAACACTTTGGGTACTACCAAACGTCACAACGTAATCGGGTGATTATAAAGGAGTACTACAGGTGTCTCCAAAGGTACTTGTTGGGTTGGCGATTTGAGATTAGGTTTTGTCACTCCGATTGTCGGAGAGGTATCTCCAGCCTTCTCGGTAATGCACATCACTTAAGCCTTGCAAGCATTACAACTAATAAGTTAGTTGTGAGATGATGTATTACGGAACGAGTAAAGAGACTTACCGTAACGAGATTGAACTAGGTATTGGATACCGACGATCGAATCTCGGGTAAGTAACATACCGATGACAAAGGGAACAACGATGTCGTTATGCGGTTTGACCGATAAAGATCTTCGTAGAATATGTAGGAACCAATATGGGCATCCAGGTTCCGCTTATTGGTTATTGACCGAGAATGGTTCTAGGTCATGTCTACATAGTTCTCGAACCCGTAGGGTCCGCACGCTTAACGCTTCGATGACAGTTCATAATGAGTTTATAAGTATTGATGCACCGAAGTTTGTTCGAGTCCCGGATGTGATCACGGACATGACGAGGAGTCTCGAAATGGTCGAGACATAAAGATTGATATATTGGAAGCCTATGTTTGGACTTGGAAGGGTTCCGAGTGAAATCGAATTTATCGGAGTACCGGGAGGTTACGGAACCCCGGGAACTACATGGGCCATAGTGGGCCTTAGTGGAAAGGAGAGAGGGCCAGCCCTAGGTGGTCGCGCCCCCCTTCCCTAGTCCTATTAGGACTAGGAAAGGTGGGCCGCCCCCTCTCTCTCTTTCCTCCGGAATCCTAATCCAACTAGGATTGGAGGGGGAATCCTACTCCCGGAGGGAGTAGGACTCCTTGGTGCGCCTCCCCCCTTGAGGCCGGCCACCTCCCCCTTGGCTCCTTTATATACGGGGGCAGGGGGGCACCCCAGGACACACAAGTTGATCTACGGATCTTTCCTTAGCCGTGTGCGGTGCCCCCTTCCACCATATTCCACTTCGGTCATATCGTCGTAGAGCTTAGGCGAAGCCCTGCGCCGGGAGAAGTCATATCGTCATGAGCTTAGGCGAAGCCCTGCGTCGGTGGAGCATCTACATCGTCATCACGCCGTCGTCTTGTGGAACTCATCCGACACTTTCTTTGGATCGGAGTCCGGGGATCGCCATCGAAATAACGTGTGCGTAACTCGGAGGTGCCGTGACGTTCGGTGCTTGGATCGGTCGGATCGTGAAGACGCACGACTACATCAACCGCGTTGTTATAACGCTTCGCTTTCGGTCTCACGAGTGCGTGGACGGACACTCTCCCTCTCGTTGCTATGCCATCACCATGGTCTTGCGTGATCGTAGGAAAATTTTTGAAATTACTGCATTCCCCAACAGGAGTCTAGGTCCAATTAAATCCCTTCTGAACGTCACATTTGACGGAAATGATTCCAAAACCTTTGGCAATAGTATCGCCCTTGTGACGCACAATATTGTACAGAGCTGGATATTGTTCCCGGAGAGTAGCACTACCTAGCCAGTTATCCTCCCAGAATCTAATTTCCGAGCCATCCTTAATTGAGAAGGAACCATAACGGAAGAAATATTTCTTCGTTGCCATTAGTCTGGCCCAAAAATGAGAGTCCCCAGGCTTCCAGTATACTTGGGATACCGCCTTAGAAACCATATATTTTCTCCTTAGGAGGGTTTGCCATACACCATCTTCCATCAACAACTTAAACAACCATTTGCCGAGGAGGGCCCTGTTCTTAACCTCAAGGTCATGAATGCCCAACCCACCTTGGTCCTTGGGACGGCAAACCACACTCCATTTAGCCAGTCGATATTTTTTCTCTCGCTATCTCCTTGCCAAAAGAATCTCGATCGAAAGTAATCCAATCTATGTAATACTCCTTTCGGCAATTGGAAGAAGGAAATCATATATAGTACCATGTTACTTAGTACTGAATTTATGAGGACCAACCTTCCACCCAGAAATAGCAATTTACCTTTCGAACTACTAAGTCTTTTTTGTAGTCTCTCCTCGACGTGTTTCCATTCAGCATTTGTGAGTCTCCCGATAATGTATCGGTATCCCCAAATAAGTGATCGGAAACTGGCCCAATCCGCAAATTTAAAAAGCTCGGCATACAGATGGGCCTTGTCTTGAGCCTAGCCAAAACAAACCAGTTCACTTTTATGGAAATTGATCTTAAGCCCTGAGAGTTGCTCGAATGCTGATAAAATTAATTTCAGATTTCTTGCTTTCTCGAGGTCATGATCCATAAAGAGAATCGTATCGTCGGCATATTGGAGGATAGATAGGCCACCATCCACTAGATGTTTCACTACCCATCAATTTGGCCATCAACCTTGGCACGCTCAATCATGACCGCTAACATATCAGCCTCTATATTGAATAGCATGGGCGATATTGAGTCACATTGTCGCAATCCTTTCTTTGTTTGGAAATAGTTGCCAACATCATCATCGACTTAATGGCAACACTACCTCCAGACACGAAACTATGGATCATAGCGCGCCACTCAGCAGAAAAACCTTTCATTTTGAGAGTCTGTTGAAGAAAAGACCACTTGACTTTGTCATAAGCTTTTTCAAAGTCGATTTTAAGAACCACCCCATTCCGTTTTTTCCGATGCAATTCGTGAACTATTTCATGAAGGACAACAACCCCATCTAGGATGTTTCTGCCTTGCATGAAAGCAGTTTGAGAAGGACGAACCACATGTTCATCAACCGAATTTAGCCTAATCATCGCTACCTTGGTGAATATTTTAAAACTAACATATGTTGTATCCTTTCAACCTCATTAACCTTAGGTAATAAAATAATTTCACCGAAGTTTAAACGGAACAACTCTAGTTGGACAGCGTGAAGGCATCCAAACAAGAGTAGAAAATCTTGTTTGATGACCTCCCAAAAATTCTGGTAGAACTCAGCGGGAAAACCATCAGGACCCGGTGCTTTGTTATGCTCCATTAGGAAAACCGCCTTTCTAACTTCCTCTTCGGAAAATGGAGACGTTAGAAGGTTATTTTCCGCATCAGAAACCTGGGGGATGTCATCTGTTCGAGACTCATCCATCGAGAAGTTTCCTTCCTCAGGGGTTCCGAATAGATTTTTATAATAACTAGTGATATAAGACTTTAGTTGCTCATGCCCTTCAATCGTGCCCTCCTCCTGTTGTAGGGAATGAATAAGTTTCTTTCAATGTCTACCATTAGCGACACCATGGAAAAATCTCGTATTCGAATCACCTTTCAGGATAAACTGAGAGTTTAAATGTTGGTACCACCTGAGTTCCTCGTATTCGAATCCTTGTATTACTAAAAGGATTGCGGTTTTATTTTTGAAGAGCATGACATTTCTTATTAGTAACAATGGTAGTTTCTATTTTTTGTCAAAAGGATGACATTTTTATGACTAAGAGCACGGCGTTTTTAATTATTAACAGGTGGCAGTTTTATTTTTGAGAGGATGCCATTTTTATTATTGTTGACATGGCATTTTTTTTGTAAAGAGGATGGCATTTTAATATCAATAAGATGACATTTTTTATGTTGAGAGGATAGCATTTTTTATTTTTAATCGCATGGCAGCTTTTTTGGGCTTATACAGATAAAATATTTTATCTAGAGGATGGCAGTTTTATAAAGTTTCACGTCATGTTTTTTTCAAAGCTTGCCATTTCAAAAAAAATTGCGCGCATTTTTTAATTCATGTCATTTTTTTTTATCAAAGATGGCCGTTTTTATTTTTATCTGGAGGATGGCAGTTTTTTAAGTTTAGCATGGCAAAAGAAATCAGATCACTCAAACCTTTTTTTTGTTTTAGAGCTGTATTTTTATCTGGAGGATGGCAATTTTAAACAAGAAAAACACTTTTTAACTGGGCCTTTTGGGTCTGGGGGTCGCGCTGGGCTGGGCCTGCCTGCTGGGGAAAGAGCAAAAAGGTCGCTGGGAGGCAGCCCCCTGGCGATCGAACGCCAGATATTGGCGTCGAAAAAAATAAAAACTTCCGGCCGATGGATCTCCTCTCCGCCGCCTACGGCGCCACCTCCGACGACGACGCCGACGCCGCCCCAGCTCCCAGCCGGCCCACCACGGAGCTGGCCTCGGCCGCCCCGCCTCCCCCGAAGCGGCCGCGGTGGGAATCTCCCCCGTACCCTGGATACCCACCACCACCTCCCCTCCCCTCCCCGCGACCGGCCCCACCCCAAGCCGCGCCGCCGCCGCTGGCTGGCAGAAGGTACGTCTCCAAGAGGGAGCGGGCCCTCCTGGCGGCATCCCAGCCTCCCGTGGGCTCCGCGGCACCGATTCCTCCGCCGGTGGCGCCGGAGTTCGACTCCCCAGGTGAGGACACCCTTGACCCCCTTCGGACAGGCACTGCAGAAGTTGGATAAGACATTCCGAGTTCCTGGCTGCGGTTAGATTGGCAACATTGATGTCCGAATAGCGAATATGCATTGTGACCAATAGCATTGATGTCAGGAAATTTACACTGTTCAAGTGAGATTCTTGTGTCATCTATGTCAAGATAATATTGAGCTGTCATTCGTCAATAGCATAATCCAAATTTTAGTATTGACCCGATCTTGTCTAATTACATACCGGTAGTTAATGGTTGAACTTGAAACTGTGTGAGGAATTGTGGAGAATTATTGTGTAAATGTGAATTAAAAGCTCTGAATTGTTAGCTGCTGTGCAAGAAAACCGAAGCCCTGTTTTGTCCCTTGTAGTGATATTTCACTCGTATGAAGAATTGGTGATGAGTCAGTGAGTTGCGAGTGACACAAGTGTATCTTATTTAACAACATTTATGTTCCTTGCTCATGTGCTCTATGCTTCTTCTTGCAGTTGTTGGATCTTTTGCTGATTCAAATATTCGAGCTGATATTTTGCATTCTTTACGGTGCCAACCAAAGCCTGGATCCAACAACAGTTCACCTTTGAAGCTCTCAGTGTCTTTGATGGGTCACACTAAAGCAGTCAATTGTGTGGATTGGTCACCGAGTCATGGTATGTAGGTATTCTCTATACTTCAAGTTACACTTTTCGCATTAACTTATATTTACCAAATTATAAGTAACACACTTAGAAATGACGAGGTGTAAGGCGTTCTCTAGGATTATGCCTTACATATTTAAAACAAATGTAGGATTCTTGCCTTTTGGTTTTTATTCATAATAAATTGTTGTATTATGAAAAACTGGTCTTCTAACATGAAAAGAGGATGGTATATTAACCAGTGAAGAAAGGACATGCAATACATGCCCTCATTCATAATGACAGCAGTTGTAAAGTTAAGGGTATGAACCTGCCAAAGTATTATCTATACATATCAAATGCTATATCACTATTATTACATTCTCTTAACCCACAAGTAAAAAGTCGGAAAATGTTCTATTATACATGGGAACAAAGTTGGAAAGTATTCTGTTATTCAGATAGTTGAAGTGTATATCTTGATGTTGTGTTGCTCAATTCGATAGATATATTAAGATTCTTTGGTATGTCATACTATCATGTTCCACTCTTAACTACTGCTACCAAGTGTGATGCATGAGATGACTTGATGGTAATTTTGTAATTTACATATTGATGTACACAGTTTCAGGATAATCCTGCTCTCTGTTTTTATTCTATTCAATTAGAACATTATTGCCAGCAGATACTCACCAAGAAGCAAATTCACAGGACATCTTCTTGCTTCTGCTGGAATGGATGATACAGTCCAGCGTATGGAACGCGTTTGGAACAGAGGGATACTACTGCTCGAGTTTTAAAACATCATACTGCTGCTGTAAAGGATGTGAAGTGGTCCCATCATCGGCCCTTCTTACTTTCTGGCGGGTTTGATTGTTCCTCACGACTAGTTGACGCTGAGGAGGGAAAAGAAATCAGGGTATTCAAGGAGGATCAACCAGTGGAGGTCATCAAGTTCAATCCAAGCAACTCAAATCTCTTCCTGTCTGGTGGGTCCAAGGGTTCTCTTAGACTCTGGGATATTCGAACTGGCTTAGCAACTAAAGAGTTCAACAGAAGTCTTGGCACCATCCTTGATCTTGAATTCAGTGCTGATGGGAAGCAGTTTATCTCTTCAACTGACACAACCAGAAGCAATGTTAGTGAGAACACTATAATAGTATGGGATACACTACGAGAAGTTCCTCTCTCTAACCAGGTAACGATCCTAAAACTATTTATTTGTTTGACCTAGCATATAGTATTTTTCCTTTCAGTACCTCATGATATTTTCCCAATTTGTATGCACGTATTCAAGTGAGGTATATTTCGAAGATTGAAAGAATGTAGAAACTATGCTTATTTAAGATGCTTGTTATTTACTTCTTATATTTGCCTCTATCTGACCCGTCAAGTTATTTTCACTTGTATAGCTCATTTCTTTCAAGTATAACTGCAAATTTAGAGTCTAAATCATCTGTATGAGGGAAGAAAAACATGTCCATAGCCTTGAATATACTATGGTACTAATAGAACTTGATTAATTGATAACAACACATTTCCTTGAATATACTATGATAGTGATGCAGTAGTATAGTACATTGAAATACGAAGTTAACAGTGCATATGTGGTTGACAAATTGGTTCATGAATGTGAATATCATTGAACAAGTTATTACCCATTTTTGAAAATGTTAATATGTATCGAGATTCTTTGTCTGATTTTGGTTAGTACTCCATAACGAAAACAGGTCCAACTTGTTGCCACATTCCTGCATTTGCTTGCTCCATTAGTACTGTATATATGTATGTCTTGTTAATTCCTTTACCCAAAATTTTAGTATTCTACATGTAGCACTGTGGAGCTAAGACAAAATCTTGATTTATTAATATGGCCACTGATCATCATGCTATATTGCCACTTGTTGTGAAGAGGAGGATTGAAGAAAACAATGAGCCTTGGGCTGATTATTAGTATGATAAATGATAACTTGAGTTTGCTCTTCTTAAAAAAAGAAAATCTAGTGCCCGTGCTTGTGGGTGACCCCTCTGGGCTGTAGCTTGTTTTGGCCTTTTGAGATGACCAAGATTTTATTGAACTTAAGTGATGTGCTCTGACTTGAACTGAACTCATGGACTACCTAACCTAATCTATTTACTCTTTTTGGAAGATCAGTAATCCAGTCTATGTACACTATAACATGTATTCCTATATTTCAATGTGTTTGACATGGATACTTTAAAATTAACGCTTCCCTAATCTAATGCCTTCTGAGTCGCCAGCAGCTGCACGGTAGTTCTCTCCAATGACCTTCTTTTCAGTTTGGAGCTGATAACTGTGCTCTGCTTACTAATGTACCCATGAGAGTTTTTTCCGTGTTCACTAAAAGTTCTTGTTTCATGTTAATTTCTGCAAAAAACATGAACTGGGTCTGAATAATCATACTGAAACTTGACACAAATCCCACTTTGTATCACAGGTTTATACAGAAGCATTCACCTGTCCGTGTGTGAGATACCACCCATACGAAGCTTCTTTTGTCGCGCAATCCAACGGCAACTACATCGCTATTTTCTCAGCAAGGCCGCCATTCAAGCTAAACAGGTACAGGCGGTTCGAAGGACATGGAGTGTGGGGCTTTCCGATAAACTGCAGTTTCTCTTTGAGCGGGAGGGAACTTGCATCTGGTTCGTCCGATGGCTGCATCTATTTCTATGACTACAAGTCCTCGAGGTTTCTGAGGAAGATCGAAGCCTTCAAAGAAGCGTGCACTTATGTTGCTTACCACCCTGTACTACATAATGTGATCGCTGCATGTGGCTGGACTGGTGAAATATCTGTTTTCGAATGAAGAACACTGATCCTTGCAATGTTCTGCTGGATTTCTAACCGCAGTTTCAGTTTGACCTATCACTACAAGCTTGGCCTGCCTTGTGTTTGGTTAATCGTGGACATCACTAGTTGCAGTGGGTTGGTTAGATGGGACACATTTGGTCACGATCCGAGCACGAGAAGAGAACGCACTTGGGAATTGGCTACAGAATGTATACCAGGTGATATCTTGAGAACTTCTGAAGCTGCAGGTGGCGCGGTCTTCACTTTATTGATGGAGTAGGATGATTTGAATCAAAGGTAAAATGGGCTCACAGTCATTTAATCTGTTCAACGCGCTCAGTTTAGTCCTCTCAAACAAACCACTACATGTTTGATTGCCTTTTAACTCTGCAGGAGGTGCAGCGGCGGCGTGGCCATCGCTGGCAAGATTCCTCTGGCCTCATATCCTGCTCCTTAATGCTCTGGGATTTTTGAGCTGCGCCATGCCAAATACCCCCTCTGCAGGTAGCATCTTCTTGGATTTGTTCCCTTGTATCTTTGCACTAGATCGATCAATCAATCAATCAATCAATCGGGAATGAGTTGTCCACTTGATTTAAGAGGGAATCAATAAACGGTTGCCATCAACAACTCATGACCCGAAGAAAACACAATCACTGACGAAACATAGACGAGGACTGCAACTGACTGAATATAGTTTCACAAACTTGATTTCCTCGTTCGAGGGTGAATTATAACTGCAACATTGGAGGCCCCACATGGACAGACATACCATCTTATTGTATTATTAAATTATTAACAAAGAAAGAGCCGGGGGGGGGGGGGCGTGAGCACAGCTGCCATACCGTGCTCCGGCACGGGCGTGGCTCCGCGGGCACAGGAGCCGGGCGTACGCCCGCACAGCGGCCACGGAGTTTGAAAATGCCAGGAACTGAGCGAGATAGAGAGAGAGTTTGAAAATCATTAAGGTGATTTGAAGCATTTCCGAAAAGTTAAACAACAATACTTATATTCTTAAAAACTGTGTTCTATTGCAACCAACTCACGTAATAGGTCCCTCAAAACTAAAACAAAAAACTAAGGTAATAGCTCAACTATTACGTACATGCTTCAAATCACCTGGTATACATGACTAATACGTACATGTAGAAAAAAGGACTTGCCAATAAACACACTAGCTGACTGTCCTATAGGAGTATTTTGAAACTGATTAATAATACACGCTAGGTGCAATGCTCTGGATAATTGCCGCCTTTTTACGGCGGCACCTGCCATAACCATACTCGATCGTCCTGCTCAAATTACCACCTGAACTCCCTGCAGCCAGCAATTCCAGCGTCTTGTGTCTGCGAGGATCCCCAACACGCAGCAAGCATCCGGTGTAGGCGCCCACGGCGTAGCAGTTGGCCGTCACCGCCCCTTGCGTCACCGTCTCGGTGCTCGGGTCATATATCTGCGGCGCGCCGTCGCGGGACCCATGCACCGACGACCAGACGACGATCTTGCCGTCGTCCAGCACCCGCAATGGCTTCTCGAAGCTGAGGCCTGTCATGGGGATCTTGTACAGCGCGAACCATTTTCGAGTCTCCACGTCAACGTTCATCCAGAACCACAACTTGATGGCACACGCGTCTCTGTCGCGGTGGGCCGCCACCAGGAAGCCGTTGACCTCCGCCAGGCTCCTGTCGGTGTGGTCGACGGCGGCGTGGTCATCGGCGTCGCGTACCGGGGGCCCGTACCAGGGATCCGGCTGCCATTGCTCGGTTTCCAGGTCGAACCCGGCGATCACGTGCTCTTCTGGCTGGTGGCCGTGCATGCACGAGTCCATGGAGAAGTAGGCGACGCCCCTGACGACGGCCACGTCGCCGTGCCGCCGCCGCACCATCACCTGAGGGCTCCCTCTGCCCCTCCACTTGCCGCCGCCGTTGCTTCCCAGGGTTAGGACCATGGCGACCTGGTCGTACCAAACGTTGCCCCATCTCTTGTGTCTTTTGAGGACGATGGCCAGGACCTTGTACTCTCCCGTGGAGGGCACCCTGGCGAGCGTGCACGTGAGGGCCCCGCGAGGCCGCGTCGGGAAGGTGGCCGCCGCGCCGGTGGCCACGTCAAGCACGCGGAGGCGCCGGTCCGTCCGTCCTATGAGGCAGGCCAGCTCGCCATGCGCGCACGTCCCGTGCAGGGAGCTCTTGTCCACGGCGGCGTGGCTCCCTATCTTCTTGACCACGTTGCCGGAGGTGTCGAGGAGGTTGACGCCCAACGCCATGCCGTCGCTGCGGTCCAGGCGCACAGTGGCGGCGATGAGCGGGGCCAGCGGGCAGCGGTGGCGGGCCCTGTGGGCGGCGAGGAAGTCTGGGTGGCGAAGGAGGGATCTCCAGGAGGCGCACACGCAGCGGAAGCGGCAGATGGTCTTGGCCGGGACCCGGAGGAGGATGTCGCACAGCAGCAGCAGAGGGAATACGCCGTCGTTGGAGGTGGCCGCGAGGTCACGGAGCGTCAGCTCGCCGTCGTGTTCGGCGGTGTCCAGGGGCAGGACCCCGTGTTTGGAGTTGGCGACGATTCTCCGCAGTTTATCATAGTCATAGACCGGCTCAGGCTCGGTGTTCTCCGGCTCGTCGCCGTCTGCGGGAATGACGACGAGATCGAGAGGCCCACCTCCTACTGCTGGCAATACTAGGACCAGGGGGTCGTCGTCGTCGTCCACGTCCTCCTGGAGCTGCACCCCGTCGAGGTACAGGAGGTCGTCGTTGTCGTCTTCGTTGTCATCAGCGACAACGTCCTGGAGCAGCTGCACGCCGTCGACGAGAGGCCCGGTGAAACTATCTGGCACGTCCAGGGTCAGGACACCATCGTCAATGGCGACAGCGACGTCTAGGTCGCCAGCCATGGAGGCGGTTTGGGCGCCGAGATCGAAGAGTAGGTCGCCGTCCTTGGCTGTCGGGGCGAGATCACCAGGTCGGCCGGATTGCACGTCCACGGGCTCTTCCATATGGATCGGTCGGCCTCGGGTCGTGACTCGTACCTGAAAACAAGACTCCGGAAGCTTTTCGAGGGGAGCGATTTTTGAGTCGCCGGCCGTACGTAGGTGTTGATCATAACGACAAGAGAGTCGATCGTCTCCTTATATACACACAGCAAAAGGAGAATAAGGCGATTCTGATCGCGTGGCCAACTCTAACTCTTGACTAGAATAAGGAAGAAACCTGCAATCTTTGAATACTTGTCCAACTCTGTCTACACAGTTGTGGCCCAAATTCATGTAATGTGACACGGCCGGATACAAACACTAGCTCCAAGCCTCCAACACTGGTACAATGTTATATCGTCGTTTCGAAATATAAGGTGTATTAGTTTTTCACTTTTGAAGTCAAACTTCTGTATGCTCGAACAAGTTTTGAGAAAAAGTATATCAATATTTACAGTAGCAAATTTTTATCTTTAGATCCATCGCAAAGAGTATTTCCATATTTTTATTTATTTTTATATTGTACTCTCGCTGTAAAGAAATATAAGAGCATTTAGATCACCAGAACTAGTGATCTAAACACTCTTATATATTTTTTGATGGAGGGAGTAGATTGTTAGGTCCCGATCACGCATCAATCTCCATTACACATGGATTCTCGAGCTACAAGAGGAATGGGAAGAAAGAAGGAGTTCTTCTTCTTCTACAAATCAAATTGAAAATACAAACTAGTCCTTCTCTCGCCACCTGCCCTCTCATGCCTAACTCACTCGCTTAAGTGCTAGTGCCCCACTTGGGCCCATTAAGGCCGACCAAGCTGAGAGAGAAGATGAGGCTTGCGTCCGGGCCTGCCAGCAGTTTGAATCGCGTCTTCGCGCGGCTCTTGATCCTCATGATTGTTGACAATCCCTCCTCCCTTAGAAACGGTTTGCCCCCAAGCTAGTGCTCTTGGAAATTTTCGCTTACGGCTGTCCATGTCTTCCCACATAGCCATTCCACTGGTGTATCATTCCATTTCACCAGAACTTGCACTAGAGAAACCGAGTCACGACGAACCACATGTTGCCGCAAGATCTATTTAGGAAACTATTGAACATAAGGAAAGGTAACTGAGGAAGTACCTAACAGTCAGGGGTCAACACTTTCCGTAGCTGTGAAATGTGGAAGGCCGGATGAACGCGGCTGGATGAAGGCAAGGTGAGCTTGTAAGCCACTTCGCCAACACAATCAACGATCTCATACAAGCCATGAAACTTAAAAGCCAACTTATGATTAGCTCGTGGAGCGACTAAAGACTGCAAGTAGGGCTGGAGCTTCAAGAAAACAAAATCATCCATTGCAAAGCAGAGTTTTGATTTTCCCCCTTCCTTTCCCCTCTCCCCTCTTTCCTTCCCCCCTCCAGAGATAAGGAAAGGCGGAGGCCGAATTGGAGGAGGCCTCCAAGTAGGATTCCTCCTACTTGGGGCGCCTAGAACACACAACAGACAATTGCCTAGCTGTGTGCGGCGCCCCCTTCACAGATTACATCCTCGGTCATATTCTCGTGGTGCTTAGGCGAAGCCCTGCGCGGATCACTTCACCATCACCGTCACCACGCCGTCGTGCTGACGGAACTCATCTACTTCCTCAGCACTCTGCTGGATCAAGAGTTCGAGGGACGTCATCGAACTGAACGTGTGCAGAATTCGGAGGTGCCGTACGTTAGGTGCTTGATCGGTCGGAACGAGAAGAAGTTCGACTACATCAACCGCGTTGTCAAACGCTTCCGCTTTCGGTCTATGAGGGTACGTAGACATACTCTTCCCCTCTCGTTGCTATGCATCTACTAGATAGATCGTGCGTGAGCGTATAATTTTTTTGAAATTGCATGCTATGTTTCCCAACATAAGTGTTCCCTTGGTTGGCTATTCAAAACAGGGTGTTGACTGCATACCGGTTGGCCATGCGGGATTGGCCAAATTGCGGACTTTTTCCTCTTTGCAAGCAAGAAGGCGAATCGGCGGCGCATCTCTTCTCCAAATACCGGTTCACTTTAAGGCTATGGTGGGTGGTCAAGTAGTAGTTGCACATTCACTGCATTGCCACGTCAAGACGGGTTATGGAGCTATCTAGTAAACATTGGTGGAACGGCGTGTCCAAGGAGATGAAGCCTAATAGAAAGCGATGACCTCTTTAACCATGCTAGTCTCTTGAACCATTTGGAATGAGAGGAATACTAGGATTTTCCACAATAAACCTACATTGCCCATGATCCTCTTGCAACAAATAAAGAAGGAGGCAAAACTTTGGCTCACTGCGGGTACCAAATATTGGAGTATAATGGTTTTGAGAGAGTATAAAGACCCCTTTGTAAATATGTCACTTGTTCGCTAATCTCTGTATGTTTTCTTAATTAGTGGATGACATAAATCTTTTGTCTCTGGTTTTCTTTAAGAAAACTGATAGTCTTCCTATTCGTTCTCCGATGAGTACAGCCCTTTTGTGTTGGCAGCAGCCCTGAAGCTCCTAGTTCACGTGCACCATCCTAGAACACGGCCTCACCCGCCGCAGATGTGCGCTCGCCCATGCCGGAGGGAAAGTGAAACGGGGAGGGGGAGGGACAGGAACACACAAGGAAAACTGATCCTCCTTTGGCCAGTCAACTAATTAATGCCACGAGCGCGATACGGAATAAAGCACTGACCTGATCAAAATAATAGACCTTGACTGTGTACTGTGTGTACCGTAGTTATGCAAAAGCTAGGTGTCACGCATTATGATGCGTTGTATTTGCTTGATGCTACATTTTATAAGATAATAAAATCACTTTTTATTGAAAAAGAATACAATGCCAATCGAGAGATATCTTAGCAGAGAGTCGTGCCCTCCTTAGAGCATCTACAACCGGACGTCATATATCCATCACATACGTCCGAGCATGCCATAAAACACCAATCAAACCGAATCTCTCAAACGGGCCTCAAACGCCCAGGCTGACCGGCATCCCTCATATCCGTCCCAAATGTAGGGCGGATATGAGGCGGTCCGGGCGCGCCCGCCACATCAGCCCGGCCCACCGTTGACCACCCTGACCCCACAAAAACACCCATCCGACAGAAATCCTAGCACACTCCGCTCCCATCCCCTCCCCTTTCGATGGTCTCATTTCCCCAATCTGCCAAATCCATAGCGCCGGCGACCATGTCCAGCACTGGCACCCACCTCGACGGCAGCTCCGGAGAAGAGTAGGAGCTGGCGCTCCGCATCGCGCTCGAGCCCTCGCGGGTCAATACGGGCAGCAGCTCCGGCCCGGCGACGCCCTGTCGCCGCTGTCGGCAAGGCCCGATGCCGGGCCGGCCCTTCCAAATTTCGCCGGATCATCGAGGCCTGCAAGATCGGCTCCTCCCGCCCGACAGCCTCCTCCACCTCCGGCCGCTGCTCCACGCGGGCTGGGTTCTAGTGCCTCTCAGCCGATGCCGCGGATGCGGACTCCGGAGTCGGAGGCACGGGCTGCCCGCCGAGAGAGGCAAAGATGGCAGGCGGGTCCGACGGGTCTGCGCAGTTCGCCCTTCGCCGCCGGGTGTCTGATGAGGAGGACCGTCTCTTCGAGTGGGCGTGCCGCCGGTCGCTGACTGAGGCGGAGACGAAGGCCCTACAGCTCTGGATGCTCAACGCCAAGCAGCTCCGGCTCGACATTGAGCAATCCGAGCGGGAGGCAGCGGAGGCAACGAGAGAGGCGGCGAGGGTGGCCAAACTCAAGCGCCAGCAAGATCGCTGGTCGTCTGGCGCTTGCAAGGCTTCATCGTCATCTCCGGTTCCTCCTCCTCCGACGGGTCCGATGGCTCCGACGTGGACCCACCTCCTGCCGCGGACTCCTACAGCTGCGCCGGCGACCTGAAGGGCAAAGGGCCGGCGAGGAAGTGGTTAAGATCCGTCTTTATTTCAAGTTTTTAGTTGTAGTTTGAATTTGTCTGCCGTATTGTGTATATTATGTTGAACTTTGCTATCTTTTGATGATCCGGCTGTGATCTTTTGATGAACCAATTGTGTATTTGTCTGTCCGCTCATGATCTACATATTCCTTATCAATGTTGCATGGTTTAGTATGAAAATATGTGATGAAATATAAAATACGTGGGAGTGAAGACGCGGATATAGGCCGCGGACGTGCCCGGACGCGTCCGCGAGCGTTTGAAGGGCCGAATTTTCTGAGTGCGGGTGTAGATGCTCTTAGTGCAGACTTGTTGCAGCCGCGGCCTCGCGTGCAGCTTCTGGTTGTGTCCCTGCTCAGTAGTAGCAAAGAGCAGACGAGTAACAGGAGACTGATTGAGCGCGATTCTTCACCGCTTTTCCCGTCAAAACATTCCATGTTCCGGGTCCCGGCCTTCCTTCTGCCACCCACTACAAATGTCGGGTAAACCAACTGGAGCCAATATTGTGCGTCCCCAAAAGGCCAAAACCACATACAGATACAGCTCGCGGCTTAACAGTGGAACAAGGACAAATGATGCTATGGACTGTGTCGATCGTCCTGCTAACAGAATGATAACCTAATAATCACCCATCGATTTGTCCTAACAAAATGATAGGCCAACAGTGCAGTACAGTAGAGAGATAATGCGGGCATGGTGATGGACATGCATCTTTCCAGCATCCATGGAGAGCCAGCATTATCTCTCTACTGATGTACGAACGGTGGATTGAAAGTGGACCGCAACTTAATTGTGTCAGTCGGGTTTTAAACTCAAACTCTTTTAACTCTGATACCATGTAGAACTGCGCGCACAAACTAGTTCATCCAAAAGGTCAAGTTGATGGGGAAAGATGTGCTATGCATTTATACGTCAACACAATGGAATAAATATGCGTGGTATCTGATCTGCTACAAATCCATCTCAAGTTCTAGTAAATACAAAAGCTCGGTACGTATGCATGCATGATATGGATCATGGCGAGAGACGGATGGTGATGTGTTTGGTGTCGTCGCTGCGGGTGAGGGAGAAGGTCCCCTCGGCGGAGGAGTTGAGGTAGGTGACGGACAGCTTGTACTCCCCGAGGAATGCGCTGAAGTTGAAGGAGCCCGGTCGTTGGTGGCGCCCGAGCACCTGCCTGGTCTGCCACTCCCCGAGCAGCCGGTCCACGACGTCCCCGGCGGGCAGGTTGGTGAAGTTGCCGTCGGTGAGGCACATCTGGTAGCAGGCGGCGCTGGCCGGCTCCGTGGCGTACCACACTACACTTGAGAGCTCGTTCTCAAAAAAAAAAAAAAACACCGCCGCGCGCGTTGAAGTGAATTGTGAAGCGCTTACGGAACCAGCAGTCCTGGTACGTAGGGCTTGCTGCCGACTAGGGTCGCAGGTGGGTCGATGTGAAACCGGTTCCATCGGATGGCAGGCATGCTTAAACGCGTCTGCCGCGTGGAATCTGCAGAGGAATCAAACAAGGGTGGATTCCTTCGCCAAATTTCTTTTTCTTTAACATGTACATGTATACTCTTACTAGAATTTTTCTTTTCTTGAGGGGATCTTAAATCATTAGACGAATAGATTACTAACGAGTGAAGTCTATTTTAAACCTTAAGAATGTAGAGCACGACGCAAATGAACCCTGACTTTTAAATCCCTGAAATCCATACCCCGACCTCCCTGACCCCGGTCGTTTTTGACCTTTAGGTTGTATCCAAACAGGGGGATTTCTACCTGGCCAGAGAACAGATGGGATCAAGGTGAGTCATCTACCTGCAGCAGGTGGGTCTCATGGTCGTCTGGCTTGCTCTGCAGGCTCCCGCACCCAGCGCATGCCCTCTATGTATGTCACTATCGTCTATCCTTTGGACCTGCCGCCGGCGACCTCAAGCACGCATGCGGGAGCAACTTCAACCAGCGACAATGCGCCACCGCCATAGTGCAAGGCCAGCCATCAAGCTGGTGCTAAAGCCTCCGGCCTCCGCCGATCGAGAAGAGGAGGCTCGGGCACCGCGTGGCGTCCGATGGCGTGTCCACGACGGTGCAGCTCCTTACGGAGGCTCGTCCCAGCCTACGGGTGCCCCAGCGCGGCACTGTTGGCTCGCACGCCGGCGATGACCATGGCCGTCTCCGCCTTGAAGACACTGAGCATGTGCACCTGAGCGGGGACGGGGCTGCAGAAGCGGCAGCAGCGACCCTGACCATCTCGTCGACGTCGTTGTTTCTGCAGATGGAAGCCTGCAGCATCCATCTCCACGGGGTTGCAGGTTGCTTCTGGTCCAGGGCACGCAGCCATCATGTTCGGTCCAGCACATTGCAGCACGCGCATAGCCAAACGCTGGCGCGCTCGCGGCCGAGGCCGGCGTCCTGCATGCCTTCTCGAACTCCGCTGCCGCGGCCAAGCTGTTCGATGAAATGCCTAGTCGCTGCTGTGTCAGACAAGACGCACGTACAAGCTAGCTTCAAACCTACGGAGCTGATTGATTCCGGCCGGATACGTACTCAACACATACGAACATGTAGGTCCGATTTGATTGCAACAAGAGCTAGTTTCACGTGGAACAATTACTCCTCCAACATGCCGCTCTCCAGCTCACCTTGTGTCGCCACCCAGTGTGAGCAGCAGCGCACTCCAAGCCGAACGACGGCAGCCAGCGGGGCCAACGGCGAACAGCGGCGCGCCCGTAGTCCGCGCCTCCGCGGAGAACCTGCGCGTGGTGTCGGTCGAGAGAAGCGCATGGAGCGGTGGCGGCGGAGAGTAGCTGGATCAGCGGTGTGGGCAGGCTTCGAGGCCATGCACTGCCCCATCCGTTTAATTTGCAATCCCACCATCCCAGGGTGCCACGTCAGCAAATCCAGTTCTAAACAGATGGAAGGGTGATTACAGCCGGGATTGAAAACTTCAGAGTATGGACTTCAGGGATTTAAGCGTCGGGGTTCATTTGTGTCGTGCTTTACATCCTCAGGGTTTAAAACAGACTTTACTCATTACTAACAGATACGTACGTGTCACGCACCTCACGAGTGCACCCGCTTCCGTGCAAACACCCATGCATGCTTGTGTACCATGCTCGCGTACATGACACACGTGTGCTTAGCTAATTACACTGCATCGTCTCAGCCTTCGATCAACTGCCACGAATCAATGCAACGATTCTTTTCTTCTTCTTTTCGATCGACTCCATTCCATTCGAAAAGCACCAACCCGCAGGCTGTGCTCGGGCACTCCTCAATTCAATTCAACACAATCTGCATCCGGACCTACATTCTCGAAACTACGTAGGTGACGGACAAGTTGTCGCAGATGTCCACAATCTCCGTCCCCGCCTCGGGGTACATGGGCGGCATGCAGCTGCAACTTCCGCCGCCTCCAACTGCTCCGCTCCGGCCTCCTCCTCTATCGCCGCGTCGAGTTCGGCGATGAGCACGTCGGACGCCGCCTGCTCCTGCCGGTTGGCCTCCACATAGGCCTCATCTTGAATGGATTCCAGTATTGCATGCTGCCCCGCCATCTCTGCAGCTTGGGCGATGGCCAACTCTGCCTCCGCCATACTGAACCCCAGAGCAGGCTGCTCTGCCTCCTCCTGCCCCAGATCCGCCACCTCCATCGGCTCCGGCGAGTCCGGAGGCAGGCGACAACGATCCTTGCCTGGATCTGCCTTCGGCGCCCCGACGTGAGCATAAACATATGTGGTGATCGGCCGCCGGACCATGGCGATGCAGAGAGAGGAGGAGGTGGATGGGTTAGGATTGGCGGACGACTTGGACGGAATCGTCATGTGTATCAGGGCGGAGGGGGGGGGGGGGGGGCATGGGAGTTGGGCATCATATTCAACCTTGGGCTTGACACTAACAACGTTGATGACTAAATCTCGTGTAAATTAGGCATCAAATTGTTTTTTCACATAAAACACAAGGGTCGACAATACCAGTCACATGTGCGTGGTGTGCATGACGGCAACCAAAAGTGTTCACATGAAATAATGGTTGACACGTAACCGTGCGTGCTAATGACAATGCTTCCAAAACCCAACAAAGTCATGTAAAACATGTTGGACCATTCCTAGATCAGTTTGTCTAATTCACATCTACTCCCTCCGTTCTAAAATAGATGACTCAACTTTATACTAATTTTGTACTAAACTTGGTACAAAGTTGAGTCATCTATTTTGGAACGGAGGGAGTAGATGTTTTTTAAGGATGTCACATCTAACCTCCACAAATATATAATGCAACAACAAGAAGAAAAAAACTAGGATAAAAAAAATAACCATAAACAGAGTGAAAATAACTATGTCACATCTAGATGTGTCCTAGACGGACCCTTCCTAGATACCACACCTCATTCACGACCCTCTTCTCTCCTATCGTAACTAGCCACACACGGCGGGCTTATACTTGGTGTAGTTTTTCAACTACATGCCGGCAATACCCTATAAACGTAGACATACAAACACGAAATCACCGTGTTCCCACTCTTTAACTAAAGGGAAAAGTGGTCGACTACATGGTGTGTCCTAGGTATATGTGGTTCTTTGGGCTACACACAAGTCAAGCTACCACGTGAAAGATAAGGTTCTCATTTACGGAGCACAAGTCATGAGTTCAAGATTCCCACTGGGTTACCTAGTTTACGAAAGAAGCGGTAATCCAATGCCGCATAGATATCGCTGGTTTTCTTACGGGGCTGATGGGTGTCTGGTGTTCCAGGAGGGAGAAGGAGGGATGCACGTTGGATCTAGAGGAGGCCGGGCCACGAAGAGATCACGTGGCGGACAAGAGCTTTGGGAGGGCGGCGACGGGAAGTCCAGCAGAGCCGAATGACAGGGGACCACAGAGAGCTCACTGGTCAACACGAAGCTTCCATAGCAGAGGGATTGACGGGATGTCCTTGTGGGCAAGCTCGCCGGCGTGGGGTCATAGCCGACTCAAGGGGCGCCCAAAATGGAATGCATGAGTGGCATTTGGTGGAGGAGAGAAAATGCAAATGGTAACACATTGATGAACGAGTCCCACGTGGCGAAAAAATATAATAAATAATCTATTTCAACATCTTTTTAGTTCGTACATGTGTACTAAACTTGTTTCCCCGATTATTAATTAGATTTATAATAAGCCATGAAGAAAATTAGGCCGGAGTTGATGCGGGAGCGGTAAAAGAAACTGTCAGATTTTATAGGAGTAGCAAGTAGGACCCGTGATCCGCGTGACGTGATGTCTTGACCGTCGGATCTGAAAAGAAGAAGGAAGGGATGGACGATCGGATCAGCGAGCGATCCGCGTGGATTGGAAGGTGGTGGGCGAAAACTCTGGCGCCCAAAGGACACAAATTTGGGGTGCTTCCGCCCAAACGCAAACGCAAGGAGATACTTCCTCCTTCGCTTCGTTTCCTTCATTTTCAAACCAAAACCAGAAGGAAATATCCCCACCCACCTTCTCTCCGTCGCCGTCCTCCTCTCCCCACACCGTCGCCGCCGCCGCTTCTTCCCCGGCCACCGCTGTCGCTCCTTCCCCGGCCATAGCCCTGTGCCGCACCTTCTCTCCCATGGCGCCAGATCGAGCCGGCGAGGCCAGATCCGCCACGGCGACGGCGGGGCTTCCGGATCCGCGCCGTCGTCGAGGTCGAGCCGGGCCGCGGTGGAGGTCCGGCTCCACAGCCACGCGCCGGGAGAGGAGGAGTGCCTCCGTGGAACTCCGCTCCTTCTCCACGAGCACGCAGAGGTGTGCCTTCTTTTCTTCCCCATGGAGCTCCCACCCGACGGACGGCCATGGAGCGCGTCCAGTTCCTCTTCCTCCACAGCGCGCGCGGCCAGCCCTTCTCTTCGGCCCATGGAGTCGCAGATCAAGTCCCGCAACACCATAGATCCGCATCACCATCTCCTGCCAAGAGCTCCACAAACCACAACCGTATGAATCTTTTCTTCTTCTGGTTTGGTTTTGTTATTATATATCTCCGCGTCTGATTTGTGCGGTTTGCGAGTAAGTCGATCGTACGGCTGAACGTCCCGGGGGATGGACTCGTGCGACGCGCTTCCGTGCGACGCACGCTTCTCGTGCGCCCCGCTCCAGTGCGACGCACACATCCCTCGTGATCTGCGCGTCCGCTGTGACTACGTACCCAACCTCGGCTCGGCGCTGCTGATCTTCCGACCGGGAGCGATTCGCCGGCGGGGACGGCGGCTAGAGCTCGTCGGCGTTGAGGGGTGGTGGTGGATGCGCGGAGTTGGCGGATGATGAGGAGACCAGGGTGGGTCAGATGGTGGTGTTCCCCTGCCACTTGGCGCGCTTTGCGGCGGCTGACGGGTGGAGCACGCTGGTGGCGTCTTCTTGAGGAGATTAATGGCGACAGAGGCGAGGGCAGAGGGGTTATCAGGCCGACGCATCGGCTCTTCTCCACTTCCTCCACCACGCCCCCTCTCGCAGATCCAATCCAAAATCGCCACCACGACGCGCAGCCCGAAGAGCTAGGGTTCGATGACGACGCGCCAGCAGCAGATGTGGGCGCTGGCGGACGGCGACGAGGTGCTAATGGGGAGGCTCCAAGAGGTCGATCGCTGGTTCCCGACGGCGAAGGCCCTCAACGACGCTTCCGAGATGGTGAGAGACAAGCTCAGGGGGGAAGAGATCCTCCGTTGCTTCCCCAACTTCGACCGACAGCCGGCGATGGGGGTGCTCCTCTGGGCGATGCTGGAAGCGGAATCTCTGGATCCGGTGCAGCGAGAGAAGTGGAAGGTGTTCCGCTCCCTCCGCTATCGTCTGATTCAACCAAGAGCGCCGCCGCCGATGCAGCCGCAGGCGCCACCGCAGGCGGTGGTGGTGGGGATTCCGGCTCCGGGATCCCGTTGGCTTCCGATCGAGACCGAGGAGGGCGAGGAGGAAAAGATGGTGGGGATGGCGACGCCAAGACGCAGGAGGACGCCGGTGAATCCAACTCTTCCTCGCCGATCCCCTCGCTTTCCGAGGCGCTCGCGTCGCCTCCTTGCCGTTTCCCGCCGCCAGTAGGATGCTCGCCGGCCGGGAACCGTTTCTGGTTGCTGGCTGGTGAGGGCTCCGAGGCGGAGGAGGAGGGGGATTCCACTTTCTTCGTTGAAGGTATGTTTCCAAATCCCAAATACCTAACATCTACTGCTTCAATTGAGGTGGGTGATGCTAAAATGGGAAGATTCAAAGGGAACATTAGACCTTGAAATAAAAACAATGAGAGAAATGGGTTAAAATCCCAGATTGCAGATGACTGCAAGGATTTATATGAGAGGAATGGGGATAGGTTTCATAATAAAAATATAGAGGGGATTGAGAAAAAAATTGCTGCTGATAATGTTAGAACTGATAGAATTGATGCATAAATTGTATATGAGCATATGAAAAAGGATGTTATACATCCTATTCCCCCTTGGTCTGAACCAGCAGGGGTTGATTTTGGTGATATAGTGATCCATGAAACCCCAATTGGGACCCCTGATACCCCAATGGGGAAAGAAAAAAAGATGATGGGTGAAGAAGATAACCTGGGGAGACCCTTGATTATTTTTGGGGGTTCTATAGGGGGAGATTTAAATGTGGACCTAGAGCTGGACTTGGCTTGGTGGGGGCCCAATGGGCTGATGGACACCGCGGCCCAGGAAAAGGGAGTTGGGGTGGCAGATATAAAGGGGGGAGAGGGTGATGGGGCAAATCATTCCCATCAGGTAGGTTTTCCTCCCCCTTCCACCACGCCGCTTGATTGAAGAGATGGCCGGAAACCTAGGCAGAGGCTATGGAGGCCCTAGATTTAATCGTGGAGGGGAAGGTGGATTTGCCAGAGGTAGATTCAACTACAACAACAGGGGAGGGGGCTGGCCTGGAGGAAGACACACTATGACCAACAGATTTGGAAGTTTTGGAAGAGGCAGTGGCAGGTTTGGTGTTGGGAATGGAGGTGGCAGAGGAGATGGAGAGGAAGAGGATTTCGCTGCAGAGGATAAGGATGAAAACTTGAAATGGCAAGCCAAGATAGGGAAAAAAGAGGCGGTGGAAGACAGAAGTGAGAGGGAAACTGATATGGCAGAGAATTCAGGTGTGGGAAAGGAGAAGGAGAAGGAGGGGCTGGGACAGATAGAGCAAAGTGCTCAGCAACAACTACTGACTTCCCTGTTGTCCCAGTTAGTTGAAGGCTTGAAAGGAGGAGAAAAGGAGATGATTGAAAGATCAATTGGAAAATCAGCTGAAAATCAGCCTGATAGAGAGACCTTGAGGAGAGAAGAGAAGAAGAGTGATACCCTGCAGAACGCTGATAAGAGAGGTGATCAAGACCCACCTACAGATATGAGGAAACATGGAGGAAGAGGCAATTGGCAGCTCAATTTGGATGAGAGCAGGAGGGGGGGAGAGAGAGTTAACAAGCAAGTGTGTGGCAAATGCAAGGATCCAAGACACTCCACAAGGGAGTGTAGAGTGGGGCACTGTTTGGTTTGTGGTAGAGATAATCATATCACTAATGATTGTAACCTGTTGAAGCAAATAAAACCAGTCCCAAAATATGTTGGATATGCTGCTAAAGGGCTGGGGATCCCTCTTGGTTCAGAGTTACAAAGATGTGCTTGTTGTCGAGCACACCAACCCCTAGGAGTGGTGATTGTTAGAGAAGGGAAGATTAATGAGACTGAGTTCACTAAGGTTATGGGAGAGATGTTTGATTGGGGATGGCAGTGGAGAGTTAAAGAGTATGGACAAAATGGTTTCATGATGAGATTCCCCAACAAGGCAAAACTGGTATAACTGGCTAAATTTAATGACTTTAATCTGCTTGGGACTGGGGTGGTCATCAAGGTTCAGCCCTGGTCCTTGGATCACCAAGCTTTAGGGAACATGCATCTCGTCTGCAGGTTAAAATGAGTGGGGTGCTGACTGCTTGAGACATTTTTGGGTATATGTGAAGTTTCACTGCTGCGATGGGGCTGTCTTTGAAGTGGACATGGACACAGTCAATGAAGAAAAAGTGAGGGTCAAATGTGGGATTAGAGATGTGGAGAAAATCCCACCCCATGTAGAAATCACTGCTCCCGATCTGCTCTTGTTCAGGATTGGGGTGGAAGTAGATATGGTGGTAGAAGTTGGCTGGTATAAGGAGGACAAGAGGAAAAATGAAAATCTACATAATTTAGAAGATGGAGATGGAGATATAGAGAACAGGAAGAGAACCAGGGTAGAGGATAATGATCACAGGAGCATTTCATTGGGATGCTTGTCTCTTAAGCAGAGTGAGGAAGTGGATGGGAAAATGAACAGAATGAAAAAGCAAATAGAGGAGAGTATGATACAGTGGCAAGATAAAATGCAAGCTGAGAAAAGGAAGTGGCAAAAAGAGAATGACATTATGTTCAACAAGATCAAGATCCTGGAAGAGGATAAAGCTAGACATCAAGCACTGTGGGCTAAAACTGAGCAGAAAATCAAAGAGCTTGAGGAAAAGCAATCCAGAAATAAGAGAAGGAAGCTCCTACAAGCCTCCTCAGAGATCAGTGATTCTGGGCCGTTGGATCGGTTCTCTTGATGTGTTTTCGTCCGTCCGATCGAGATCTGAAGAAGCCTAGGCCGTTGGATCTGGGATTGACACTGCTGAAATGAATAGTAATGGCAACAAAATGTAAATACCATGCCCCCACCGGGCATTTTGGTTATTTCGTGTAGGGGGGTATAAAAGGCGGCCACGTTCCTGGTGAAACCCTAGCCGCCTCGCTCCTGCACTCCGCCTCCTCCCTCCCGCACTCGCGCCTAGCCGTCACCTCCTCTCCCCTCCCCCGCGCCTCCTCTCCCTTCCCCTTCCGCCTCCTCTCCTCCTACCCACGTCGCCGCCGCCACCCACCGCCTCGAACCGCGCCGGAGCAGCAAGTAGCAGGCCAAGGGGGCGCAACAGTAGACTTTGGGCGACGAGCAGCAGCGGAGGGAGGAGGAGGAGCACGACAGCGGCGTGGAGCGGCAGCAGCAGGCCAAGGCGGCGCTGCCCTTCCCCCCCCATGTGCGTGCGGATCTCCCGCGGCTCCTACCAGATCCGCCACAACAGAGCACCCCCCCGACAAGCAGATGAGGAGCACGACGGCGGCGGCGGGAGCAAAGAAAGAAGAAGTCAAGGCAAGCAGAAATGAGCGAAAGCAGCCAGAGAGGAATGGCCATGACCCTCTCCCTCGGTGGCGCCGGCGCCAGCGCCTCCCTCCTCTGCAGCCCCCTGCCTCGCGGGGCTCATGGCGGTGCCGGATCCGGTGTTGGGGGCGCGCGGGGTCCGGGCACGGTGGCGGCCATGAATGAGCTGGAGGTGGCGGCTGGCGCTCTCTTTTCACCGAATGAGTGATGGATGCGGGACTGAGGCCTCGTCCTACACTCCCCTTGTCGCCGCCTAGCTAGATGGAGCACCCCATGGACGCTTCTTCGACCCAGGGCTCCCTCGACGGAGGGAACCTTTCTCCTCCCCGTGCCTCTGCTCGCTCAAACCCAGCCGCAGCTCCTCGTCGGCCATGCGGGGAGCACGGACGAGCTGCTCATCGACGTCCATCCCGCAGCCCTGCCAACGACGGTGCCCAGCCTCCTCGACAGCGCGCCTCCTACTTGCCGCACGGTATGTGTCCTCTGCTGCATAGATGATTGACAAGCACCGCCAAGATCTGTTGATTCGACCCCTACCCCATCTCCGCAGTTGACAATGATTAAATGTTTGTGATTGCAGCCAGATTTTAGTAGGGGGAGGATGGATACTGCAGGGCTTTCATATGTTTTTTGATTTTGCAGATAGGGCTTTCTTCTATTCTGGCAAAGAGTCAAGCTAGCAACCGTGAAGATGCAGAATTCATGCAACTCCATCTTACTCCAACTCTCAGGTTTGTCTTTTTCCATCCTTAATCACATGTATTTTTTCGAAATTGATTAATCACATGTATGTGTTTCTACCATCTTGATCATGCATGAATAGAATTACTAGACGGAAGATGTTTGAAGTGCAAACTAATATAATGTTTAGGTTCAGATTTGGTGAGAAAGTGAGAACATGAATACATCAGAGATCAGACTCTATGCTCTGTAGCCAACCACTTTTTTCATGTAATTTTGTTAAGAAAAAAGAAACCATAGCATGCAATGCCTACCAGCCAGCTGCTAATAAGCACCTTCCCGAGCTCCTGTGCATGTCTACTCTCAGCACACGGTTGCACTGTCATTAGGGCAGCCCTACAGTTTATAGATGGGGGCATGGGGCATAATTGCACAGTTAATACTATAGTAAATAAATTAATATTCCAGTTACTAATCTTTTGTGCATTATATCATAGAGCGTAGACATTAGGTTTCAGTTTGACTCATGCATGCATCAGAGACCTCTCAGGTTGACCTTAGGTTTCAAACATTTATGCCTGCATATACCGCCCAGTTCCAGTTGCTCGAGATCACATCCCTCATCTTTGCCCCCAGCCTGTGGGTAGGAATAGAGTATTCTGATCTATAATTTCTTCCCGTGGTTGTGGGCCTTGTGGCAGCAGAATTTCAGTTTTTTCGATTGTTGTTGGACCCTACAGTTGTAATACTTGAGCTCTATCTAAACGTGTTTATATATAGGTATGCTTGCATTGAAACCTAATCAGAATAGGTTTTTAGAATTAATCTATAGTTTGTTAACAAAATTGGTAAGGCATTGCAGCCATCTAATTGGTGGTATGGTGTGCTTCTGACAGTATTTCACGGCGTTTGTACCAGCGGCATAGTAACTAAAAACTACCGTGAACACAGCTTATTTATTGTTTCTGAGGGCCTCACGGATGAGCTATTCATCGACGGCACCCTTGCAGTCGTTTAGAGGATCTGCGGGAACAAATGAACAAGCAGAGTGTCATAAGTCAGGGACCAGCATCCATGCCAACTGCCCGGGATGACTGCTAAGGCAATTCATATTCTCTCTCAATCGTCAGCCACCATATGATGTTAATTGATCTTGATCTTCCCCACTCGCCAGTTCTGAAGACACTTCGGATCTCACATTAACTTCATTCAGTCTTTAAGAATAACCATAGGTATGTTCTACAATAGCCTTCTTTAAATTGTTTAATATATATTTTACAACTAAACAAACCTTCCAAATGTCTCGATATCATTTTCAGTAATATGCATCTCAAAGCTATGGCTCATGCCCATACAAAAAAGGACAACTGACTAGATTGAGGATACGTTATGGCAAGAAGGCTATATATTCATGGTGATCTTAACCCCACTCTTGACTTTTTAACCGATGCCCATAGGAAACATAATTAGGCATTTGTAATCATGAAAGTTTCTTTCATCATGCTTTCCATAATATAGTGAAATTTGACAACAAAATTATTTTCTGTGCTGCTACGTAGTCAATTCAGTGTGTGTAGAAGATGTTGTCGTGGGTGTGCAGAGTATGCGGTGCATGGCTTCTTGTGTTTGTGTGTGTGTGTGTGTGTGTGTGTGTGTGTGTGTGTGTGTGTGTGTGTTCTTATATGTTAATTGGTGGCTGATGTGTGTGCGCGCAGGGTGTGAATGGGGACAGCAAGTAGGCGGCGTGTATACTACACCAAGGAGCGATACAGGGCATGAAGCAAGCAAGCGAGCAGGTGTACACAGCGACCTGCTACTGCACTAATAGCCTTGACAGAGCACCGGGGCCGGCTCGACAGGGCATTCGGCCGCCGGCGGACCCTGGATGTGCGCGATGGAGATGAACCCCGCGTCGTCGCCTCTGCAGCCTGGATAGAGCTCCGTCAGTGCTGGTGATGAACCCCACGTCTGTGCTGGTGATGGCGCTGTCCATCTACTTTCTCCACTGGCTGTCAGACAGTAGAGATCACATTGTGGATTTATGTTTTCTTCAGAGTGTTCTCCCGTCATTGTTGGATGTCGAATTTGCAAGGCAATCCGTCTCTATGTCGATGTCTTAACCACTTCGTACTTCCGCACAATTAGCAGAACAGAGCAGTTGCCACAATTTACCCATTGATTTCTTGGACTGATTCAGACCTAGGAAAGCCTGCTACTTGTGCAAGCAACAGGGTAAGAAGTTTCAGTTTTCTTACTAATGCACCTCAATTTGTAAGGTTAGAACAATGTCAGTTTGCTTTATGTTGGTTTTCTAATTTCTACGTATTCCTTTCTTACATACTCTGCCTTCAAGCAAATCTTATCTAGGTAGTATGGAAAGCAGACAAATTATGTAACTATTTCTGTTTTCTCATGCTCTGCTATGTCAGATTGAGGAGAAAGAATTATTTTATTCACCTATCCTATTTTTTATCTATAATGATGTCATTTTTCCATCTCGTGATCTTTGCTCCAGTTGTGCTAATACTTTGTGTGCACTTCAGCGGGAATGAAATTTTCTTGCTACCATGTGTCATGGTAGTAGGTTGCTGCGGCAAAAAACTGGTAAACCCCCTAAGAGAGGAAAAGTGAAAAAAGTCCCATCCTGCTTACCATGTTTTATCTTAAAAAATTGGCTTCTATTTTGTTTCTAACCTATATCTCTGCACGGTTTCTTTCTCCAAACATGCTTCTGCTGCAACCCTGGTCAACTGGCTTGAACAGAGCTCACATGAGTCACTGCCAAATGACCCTTTTTTGAAATTCATTCTCTTATGCACTGAGAAAGGAGTTACTCCATGTCAGTATGTACATACAGATGCAAGCAATAGATAAACTGATGTAGATGATGATTGAAGAAATTTTCAGGAATTTTCCAATCTGAATTGGCTACAGAGTTGGGGAAAAGAGAAGTCTAGGCTCTGATGAACACATCTTCTTTCCTAGCTGACTAACAGTTGGCACCTCTATATTTACACTAGATCATTAAGGCGCGCGTTTCCGCGCTCGTCCATCTTGAAAAAATAGCAAAAAATATATTATGATAAAATCTTGACAATACACATATTTGTTCAATATATGAATTGGTGGTCCATTATTACTCGAAAGACCGTAGTAGTAAAATAATGGCATCACTAATAGTCCAGAAATACTTCAGTACTAACATATGGATTTGTCGTTGCCAAAAAAAAGATACTAATGATTTTCCCACCCAACAACAAACTTTGAAACAAACAATTTGAAAACATAAGGTGAGAGTGTAAATAAGTCGTGCATACTTTAAACATAGCATTGTGGGAGGTAGAGCACCGTTGGACTCCAAAGAAAAGCCACAACCTGCATGTTCAAACTTTGCGTCGCTTCTTCAAGCAGATTCAGTAGCTAACATACTTCTGGTTTTCATTACATTTTCAATTAACTATTACTAACATATACTCCTCCGTAAAGAAATATAAAAGCGCTTAGATCACTAAAGTCGTGATCTAAATGCTCTTATATTTCTCTACAAAGGTGATAATAAGGAAATTAAAGGTAAAGGTCAAGTTGTTTACACACTAAAAGACGACATCTATTTACAGGAAGATATACTTGCTTAATAAGTGAACGGCAAGGCTGACTAAAGGAGGGAAACCTAACTGAAATAAGGCAAGCAAGGGAGAAATGGAAGAAGAAATGACAGCAGGCGAATATATAGCAATCCTTCGAGCTGTTCCCGATTCAAAGTCTCAGAGATGCCCATTTGCTCGTGCAATCTTTCTACCAAGCACCACAAAAATGAATTTGTACCCAAGCATAGTTGAGAGATGGATAAGGAAGCCAAATTGCCCTACTGAGAGACGAATGAAAGAGTGAAGTGCATCATAGGTCCTCGAACTATTTCAGTGGTGTCACATAAGTCCTCGAACTATGAAAATCGTCATCTAGGTCCTCAAAGTGCAATATGTAAGTCATCCTGATCCTCAAACTATTTCAAAGGTGTCACATAGTTCCTTGAACTATTTCAGAGGTGTCACATATATACACACTTATTACACTTCAAGGATTTTTGAGGACCTGGATGACACTTTTCTTAGTTTGAGGACCTACATGACACATTTGAAATAGTTCGAGGACCTAGGATGCACTTCACTCCGAATGAAAACACCGCAAGAATCAGCAGCAGCAACAAATTTATCTGAGCGCTCTTGAGGCTTGAGGTACACATCCACCGCCACGGCACTCATAGCCTCACATAAATGTAAATATTTAAAAAGATATGGCACATCACCGATTCACTTAACGTTGTAGGGCTCCGGAGGAGGAAGAGTAGAGGGCCAGTAGATGGCACCGCCGAGGCACAAGGAGGATGGCGGCGGCGCAACGCCGAGGAACAGGGAGCAGGGATAGAATTGGCGACCGGGCCTGTTATACGGGGATAACTTTTTTTAGAAGAACGAATCAGGCTCCTGCTTTGCGTGTTCGACTGCACCTCGTGGGCCTTCGACCTTACGGCCCGATTATGGACACAAACTGTAACTCAATCCGCGGAGCAGCGGCCCAGAAAACGATGCTACAAGCAAACGAACAGGAATTAATTAGCGTAAACCAACGACCCAGTGAATCCTGCGCGTAGGTGAATGCGACGATCCGATGGCTAAAAACTTGAAGCGCTGTGGGGGCTCCTAGCTCGCTGAGTTATACTGTTTAGTAGTTACATCAGGCCAGCGCTACAAAGCCCATGTATGCCTCTGTCCGCCTTCCTGCCTCAATGGACGTTCCGATCACAAAAAAGTAGATAAAAATACACATCAGTTTGTCAAAATACATGTTGGTTATCTTACGAACGAGTATAGCTATCACAAGAATACAACAAATATGTATCAATTTTTCAATGAAGCAAACTTATATTATGATTATCACATTTTGATCTTGGAGTAATGGTCGACTTTAGTAGATGGTTACTGCAGCCTGCACCAGTCCAGTATTTCTAATTACAAGTTTTAGCTCCATCGGGATAATCTGATTAGTGTATCACAAGCTTGATGTTTTTAATCGTGCAATTTTGTAGTTATTTTAGTGTTATGCAGAACACATAGATTTTTCACAACAGAAAGAAATCGAAGTATAACCTGATTTTGCTTTATTATTTAGTACCAGTTGACTTTGTAAATCCCAGTTTCTCCAGTGTTGTAACTCTGTCAGATCATCAAATTAAACTAATCTTTTTCTTTGGACAGCTTGTAATTTGTAATATTATGATTTTCCTTTTCAGAAACCACTTCAACTAGCCTAGGACCATCTCTATTATTCCTCCAGTATTTTTTGGAATGAGATGACACATTGTATGCCAGGTAACAAGCAACTGAAGCAAGAAGATTTTTGTAATTTTTTTGGAAAGAATGAGCCCCTGAACCCAGGATGCATGGTGAAGGATCCAATATGCCAGGACCAATGAGGGCACTACAGAGCTTCATATGCAGTTTATTATAGCTCCTTGCCTTCTTCAAGTGTCTAGATTACATAAACATGGTTCTTCAAGTGTCTAGATTAAATGAAACATGTTTCTTCAAGTGTCTACACACTACAGGAAGTAAGTTTCTTATAGAAGTAGTCAAACCTGGATACCAATTTATTGGAACCATTATATTTCTTATAGAAGTAATGCAATATATTCTCTCTCTTATGCCTACTTTAAATACATTTTGGCTATGTACTTTGCCCCTCATATTGCAATGCAAGGATGCCAGATTGCAGTGATTTTATATCTATATGTGGGAGGTTGATGAAAGATTACATGCAAAGTATACAAGTGAAAAACAAAATTTATTTAGATAAGCTATTACCGTAGCAGATATACTATATTTCTAGCTGAAGTTAACACTGCTATGCTAAACTATTTCAGTGGGTGGCAACTCCAGGACAAGAAAAATACATATAAGCCTAATCTTAAATTTATGGAAATATTGAAGCTTCAGCACCGCGGTCCAGCTTCCGTGGTGGAGCTGCACCATTTGGGACGTGCTGGTCAGCTTCTGTTGGATGAGGGGATGGCCACGAACATATCATAGGGAGACGTTCTTGATGACACCCTATTTTTTTGCCTTGTATTTTCTTTGTTGTTACAATTATTGTGTGTGCATGTGTTATCTTAGCTGACAATCTATTTTTTCTTGGCAATTATGACCATGCTTGTGGGATGAAAGACTGAAGTGAGAATTCTGCTTGGACTGCTCCCAATGTAGAGGACTTGATGGCGGTGTCGATCGGTTCCAAGGCCCATCCAAATTTCTCCTTTTGGTTATGTTTGCTGGTGACCTTCTTTTTGTTTTTATGCTGAAAGTATTAAAGAGCGTGACATTTATATCTTTTTGGGGGGGTTTGTAGGCACTCGAGTGATGGCCCTGGTGCTCTTCTTCTTGGAATATACATGATCTATAGTTGTTGCTCCTCTAGGGTCTTTGCTGCTGCTTTGGCTGTAGGTCTGTGCAGGTACTTATCTTTTCCATCTTCTACTATTTGGCATTACATGTTCATGCTTTTACTTCGAGGATATGCCCCCATCAGACGTGGATTTGTAGCAATAAAATAAGTAATGGAGCCCAGGACGATAAATTTGGAGGATCTGTGCTCAAGGCTTGTTGCCCCTTTGTCTCTTATTTATCTGGTTTGACTTGGGAATAGAATCACCAGCGACATGACTAATAGATTTTTTTCATAGTTGTGTCGTAGCCCTGTAGCAAATATTTTAGTGCCTCAAGCTAAGCTTACTGACTGTGATTCTTTCTTTCTTCTCAGTACCAAGTTTAATCCCTCTGCTCCCTGCAGCCCCTTCTTTGGACAAGCGATAACCATAGTCATGATTCCAGCGGTATCACTTGCCATGATGAGCTACATCATTGATTCATGTAGTGTACTTTCAAGGCTGCTATCTGATTTTGTCACTTGCCTTTTGTAGTCTTTTGTATGCCTTGCTTTGTCCAGCTGCCCTATAATGTCCTACTTGGTTTTCAGTCTTTTTCTTTTTAAACGACTTGTGGGATGCATTGCTTTCTATATGAACAACTTGTTGTAATCCTGATCCATTCAACTGTGTCACTTTTTTGTCTACTTATTTATGCCAAACTTGATATGTCTCACTCATACCGGGCAATATTTACTTTAATTGGACTCACTGGATCAAATATTTGATGCATTGCCGTTTGGCGTGGAAACGTTCACTAATGTAATGTTTTGTAACTATTAGTAAGTGTTTACTATTTATTGCTTTTTGAGATGTTTCTTTTATAATGAATTTGATTTTGGTATATATTTTGCCTGTAATGGGTAGCTGCCTTGCTTTATATATATACACATACATGGATATATTGCAAACTTTGTTTAATATTAGTACTTCCTCTCATGCTTGCACTCTTAAACTTGAACTTAATGTCTAAGTGGTTATCTTTCGATGTCTTGCTTCTATTACAAGTTAATGTTTTTCTTTCTTTTATTTTGTTTTCTTGCTTGAATACATATGCTAAATGATTATTCTTACTAACTTGAGCATTAGTTGCTTAACAAAAATGGTGGAACAGGCACCCTTGCGCCAAGGCGCGATCCCGTTCTAGTATACTATGCAGACTAGGATCAATCATCAACAAGAGGAGATTCAGAGATTAATTCAAGAAGTAGTGAATAGGGAGCAATATGAAATGGAGCTGGCTAACATGGATTTAGAGGACTATGAGAAGGAAAACCAACACAGGAAAAGTGAAACTGAATCTGGGAAGTACAATGAACCAACTGACTATAATGCCACTCAGGAATCAATAGGTACCCTGGGGGAGAAAATGGCAGACCTTCATGGAGTTGAGGCCACAGAAAAAGAGGGGGAGGAGAAAGAAGTGGAAATAAAAAGGAGTCGTAGGAACAAAGGAAAAGAAGATCAGAAAATAGAAGAGATGGCTAAGATCAGAGCTGAAGAAAGGGATAATTATGGTAAGGATTCTGTTTTTGAAATTGCTAACCCCTCATTGTTACATATCAGCTCTATGGTGGGGATTGATTTAGGGTGTTCTATTGATATGATTGAAAAGAATGTAGATATCATTAATAAAATGGAGAGGGCTAGAAGGGAGATATACTTCCAAAATGATAAAAGAGAAAAGTTAGATGAGGTGGGTGAAACAAAAAGAGTAATGGAAGAAAGTAGTGACACACCAGTATACATAAATACTGGAGATGTGACTTTTGATGATTTATGTTCTGATTTGGAAAACTCTGATGTGGAGATTGAGGAGCAACAATATAAAAATCTTAAAGGATTCTTCTCTGGGAAGAAGGGAGGCAGAAAAAGCTCACCAGCAGTGAGCTGTGTGAAGCAATCTGTTGGGATTGGGGTTTTGAGAAGGAAAAAAGGGAAGAAGGCTGATTAGGCCTTTAATCCTGAAATATTTTAGATTTGGCTAGACAGATAAGAGATTCTTAAGTAGAAGAGATATTAAAAAATACTTGAAAATGAAGGGGATTTTCTGGAATGTAAGAGGCATTGGGCAAGATCACAAAAAAAGATATATTAGAGAGATGATCATAGATCATAAGCTGGACTTTGTGGGGATTTTTGAGACAATCAAGCAAGACTTCACAAAAAATGAATTACATAATTTGTGTGGGGGGAAAATTACCAATGGTGTTGGAATCCCCCTAGAGGAATGTCAGGGGGAATACTGGTGGGCATTAATAAAGATATGTTTGATATTGAACACATTGAAAAAGGACAATATTTCCTGAGAGTTCTGGTATTTGACAAGAATTTTAAAATGCATTGGAATTTAGTCACAGTTTATGGGGATGCACAGAAGGAAGGGAAAGCTAGTTTCCTTGCTGAATTGGCTAGACTATATCATGACAATCCTTTACCCTGTTTGGTTGGTGGGGATTTCAACATTATCAGAAACAGTAGAGAGAAAAACAAACCTATGGTAAATGAGCATTGGTCCTTTATGTTTAATGCTATTATTGAACAAGCTGGATTAAGAGAACTTCCTCTTAATGGAAGACAATACACTTGGGCTAACAACCAGGAGGACCCCACTTATGAGAAGCTGGACAGGGTTCTGATGTGTCCTGCTTGGGAAGAAAAATATCCTTTTGCTATATTGCAAGCCTGGGCTAGGGAGATTTCTGATCATACTCCCCTGTTCCTGGATACAGGGGAAACACATATGACCAAATATATTTTCAGATATGAAAATGGGTGGTGTTTGAGAGAAGGCTTTAAGGAGCTCATATATAAAACCTGGAATAAAAGGTATAGAGGGGATGTGTTGGACAAATGGCAGTCTAGGATGAGAGAATTGAGGAAAAAAGCTAAGGGGAGGAATAAAAATATAGATGCTTGGTACAGAAAAATTAAAATAGAAATCATTAAGGGATTAGATGATATTGATAAAAGAGCAGAAAGAATGGGGCTAACTGCTACAGAAAGAACTGAGCAAAAGGAGCTTACATTGCAATTAAAAAGAATTATGACACAAGAAGAAATGAAGTGGATACAGAGATATAAAGACAAAGAAATAAAATATGGAGATGGAAACACTAGATACTATCATGCAAAAGTGAATGGGAGGAGAAGAAAAAATAGAATAATTTCTTTAGAACAAGATGAAGGGATCATAGAAGGAGATAACATTCTAATGGTATATATTACTCCCTCCTTCCCAAAATATAAGGCGCGATTGACTTTTTACGGTCTTTGATGCACAACTTTGACCACTAATATATATCAAAGTATATGGATTGAACATGTATAAATGACATCCCTGTATTTGTCTTGCAAAGCAATTTTATTTCATATGTATGTATAATAATTTTATAGACATATAATACATAAAAAATATAGTCAAAGTTGTGCAACGAAGACCAGAAAAGTCAAACCGTGCCTTATATTTTGGGAAGGAGGGAGTACTAACTTTTATAAAAAACTTTTTGGACATCCTGAGGAATCCAATGTTTCATTAAGAGATATAGAAATGGAAAAAATATCAGCCCGAGACAAAGAGGAATTGTTGCCCCCTTTTCCCTTGGATGAAATTCACCAAGTAGTTTTTGGTATGAAAAGAACCAAAAGCCCCGGGCCGGATGGCTTCCCTGCTGATTTCTATCAGGATTTCTGGGATTTGGTTAAGTGGGACCTAAAAGCTTTAGTTGAGGGATTTGCCAGGGGGGATATCAACATTGCCAGGATTAACTATGGCATTATTACCCTGGTTCCCAAAACCAATGATGCCAAACAAATACAAAAATTCAGGCCTATATGCTTGTTAAATGTGAGTTTTAAAATTATTAAAAAAGTTCTGATGAATAGATTGACAAAATGTGTTGCTCCTGTCATCTCCAGAACACAGACTGCATTCATCAAAGGGAGATACATTATGGAGGGAGTTGTTATTTTGCATGAAGCTTTGAATACTTTTCACAAAGATAAGGAAGATGCACTGGTGTTCAAAGTTGATTTTGAAAAAGCCTATGACAAAATTAAATGGCCCTTTGTTATACAGATGCTAAAGCAAAAAGGCTTTCCTGATAAATGGTGTGATTGGGTGATGGAAACAATGAGAGGGGGGCATGTAGGAATCAAGGTTAATGACGAAATTGGTCCTTTCTTCAATACCTATAAAGGTCTAAGGCAGGGAGATGCTATGTCACCATTGCTATTTGATGTGGCTGCAGATGCCCTGGCAATTTTAATGAATAATGCCCTAAAAATGGACATTGTTAAGGGAGTCTTGGGAAATAATGGTAACAAGGGGGTAAATATGTTGCAATATGCTGATGACACTATCTTCCTGATCAAAGATGATGAAGCAAGTGTAAGAAACCTCAAATTCATTTTAGGAGCTTTTGAACAGATGTCTGGGCTAAAAATAAACTTTCACAAGAGTGAGTTGATGTTGTTTGGTAAGGCTAAAGGTAAACAATTACTTTACCAGGAAATATTGACATGCAAAATGGGAAACCTACCTATTAGGTATTTGGGAATGCCTGTATCTGATTCTAGGATCAGGAACACACATTGGAGCTGTGTGACTGATAGAATTGAGAAAAGATGTGGGTGCTGGCAAGGAAAATTGCTAGGGTCGATTGGTGGTAGGATCATCCTGGTGCAAGCCTGCTTGACTAATATCCCCTTGTTTATGATGTCCTTCTATGCTGTCCCAAAAGGAATCATTAAAAAGGCTGATTTTTTCAAGGCAAGATTGGTATGGCAGGAAGATGAAAATGTTAGAAAGTACCATTTGGTCAACTGGAAAGAATGTTGCTTCCCAAAGAGTTGGGGGGGGGGGGCTAGGAATTATGAATTTAGAAGTAATGAACATAGCTTTATTAGCTAAATGGTTCTGGAAAATGGAAACAGAAGAGGGGATGTGGCAAGAGGTCTTGAAAGGAAAATATGGGAAGAATGAATGTCTAGCTCTGGTGGAAAAGAAACCTGGGGACTCCTAGTTTTGGACCAGTCTTCTGAACATTAAGAATATCTTTTATAAATTTGTGAAAAAAAACCTGGGGAGGGGAAGAACATTAGGTTTTGGGAAGATACTTGGGTGGATGACAAGCCTCTAAAAGATGCCTACCCTAGATTATATGACATTTGCTTTGATCACAAAATTACTGTATATGAGGCCATCCAAAAAGGATGGAAAGGTTTCAAATTTAGAAGAACTTTGCATGGAGAAACTTTAGAGTTGTGGAATGCTTTAAAAAGTAGATGTGAGACAATTAAAATGAATGGGGAAATAGATAAAATTGAATGGACCCTCACTGCTGATAAAAAATTCTCTGTGAAATCTCTTTACAGGGAATTGATTGCGTCTGGGATTAAATTTCCACAGAAATATCTGTGGAAAATCAAAGTTCCTGCTAAAATAAAAGTCTTCTTGTGGCTAGTGAATAAAAAGAGCATCTTGACTAGGGATGTTTTACTCAAAAAAGGGTGGAAAGGAGGGAAAGAATGTGTTTTTGTGGACAAGATGAATCAATTGATCATTTGCTGTTCACTTGCTCAAGGGCATCTCTGCTGTGGAATTTGGTCAAATGCGTATGTGGCTTGAAATCTAGTCCTTTAAGTGTAAAAGACTGTTTTGGGGGATGGATTAATAAATTCAATAAAGAAGACAATAAAATGGTGATGATAGGGGTTTCTGCTTTATTTTGGGCTATTTGGAAAAGTAGAAATGCAATTATCTTTGAAAAAAGAAGGATTAATGATCCTTTGCAGATTATCAAACTAATGGTGCGATGGTTGCTTGATTGGTCCATTTTGCAGACAAAAGAGCCGCCAAAAAAATGCTGGAACTGGGGGGAAGAGTACTAGAACGGGCAGCAAGTGAGGTGTACACAGCTGGGCAGGGATGGCGAATCAATGTGGCAAGGCTCCCCTGATGATGGATGCAACTCCTTCTGCTGCTGCTGTTCCATAGTCCTTTAGTCCTTTAGCCCTGCTAGTCGCTAGTTTCTTCTATATTGCTGTTTAGCCTGTGTTGAGAGACCTGGTTCTTGCTGGGCCTTCTTGGTCGTGTTGGCCAGTTGCTTTCGTCTTTGGTTTGCTATGGAACTTATTTGTGTGCTGCTCGTCCTTTTGAACTTGTAAACTTGGTTTTCAGTAATGAAAATCAGAAGGGGGGAGCCCTTCTTTGATCAAAAACAAATTTTGTGCGGTTTGCTCCCATCTTATCTGCTTGTGTCAATGAAGGGGCCATGGAAGGAGTTGCTGCCGCGGGTTTCGATTTGCTTGGGTACGTATGAGTTGCAAGGTGACGACTTTGTCTCCCTCTCCGTTCCTTCCGCTTTGGCCACCCACCGTCAAGTGTTTCATTAGAGCAAGAATACTTACTGCATGTATTTGCATGCGTGCAGGTGCAGGAATGTGCCAAAATACTCGTTGATATACACATGTAATGGCACGAGAATCATGTTAAGGAATCACCTTTTAGTCAACTGTACAGGAATCACCTTTCCTGCTAGAATCAGAGGTTGCAATTTCTTGAAGAAAATGCTCAACCTTTTAGTCAACTGTCACTCGTACTCGTACATGACAGATATTGCAGTTTTGCTTTTTTATAATTGTAAAAACCACATGAACCAGATTAATGATGCTAGCTTTATATATACCAGAGAGGTATTATTGATTTCTAATCTTTCAAGAAACTCTGTCCGTCCGTTCCTATTTGGCTGGCCATTGAGAGCCTTGACGATTTTTACCAAGCTTGTCGATTTGTGTGGTTTGCTCCCATCTGGTCTGCTTGTGTGAAGGAAGGGGGCCAAGGGGTTCATTTTGTTTCGATTTGGTTGGGTATGAGTCCCTCGGCCTGTTGCAAGGTCTCTCTTCGTTTCGCTCTTGCGCTCTGACCACCATCTAGTGTTTCATTAGAGGATACGTGAGGAGAATATGTCAAGTATTTCATTAGATAAATACTGCTTTTATTTGCATGATTGCAGGCATGTGTCAAAATACTTGTTGATACATGTAATGGCACGAGAATCATTTTAAGGAATCACCTTGATTTATGTTTCCTTTCCGGCTAGAATCTGAGGTTGCAATTTCTCGAAGAAAATGCTCGACCTTTTACTGAACTGTTACATGATAGATATTGCAGTTTTGCTTTTTTATAATTGTAAAACCACATGAACCAGATTAATGCTACTAGCTTTATATATACCAGAGAGGTATTATTGAATTCTAATATTTCAACAAACTCTGTTCGTTTTTATTTGGCTGGCCACTGAGACTTGCCTAATTTTAGCGAGCTTGTCAATTTGTTTGGGCCTCCGCTGGAACCCAAAGCTCTAATCTGCTTATCTCTCATAAGCACTAATTTGTTCTTGTTAGATACATCAAAGTGGTTGCAGCAGCTATTTACCTTATGCAAGAACATGCCTCTTTTGTACATATTGTCAAGGATGAGATTCACATGAATGCATGGTTTAGTCACTAGTACAGTGATGCATGCGTATATAGCTATTTATTACTTCATAGCTAGCTGATGTGCTTCTGTTCTGTATCCGAGCCCATTCAACATTTTCTTATTTCTTTCATGACCTTGTATTATGGCATATTCTAGTCTTCATAGTTTTTTGCAAAATAAACACAACTAGATTGTGATTATTTCTGCAATGATGACACGCTATAATCCCAGCTCTATGAAAACTTCCCTCTGTGGGTCGTTTGTGATATAAACGAAGCGTTTTAGTTTTATCTGAGCAGACTAGTTTCTAGACATGCTGATGCTGTTTGATAAACAATCTGTTTGGTATAAACACCAATTGCACAATGTTTGGTCTTTGGTTGTGGTTTATCTATTTATGTGTTAGTCATAGATGTGCTATCGGGTGTTCTGAGATCTCTATGGTGCAGTTGATAGATTCAGATCATACTAGATAGTAGCTTAGCTTATGTTGGTATTATTTACACAGACGATACCTGTTGCTCTTAGATGAAGAGTAAAACACCTGCTCTGCTCTTAGATTTGGTAATGGCTAAATTACTAGCCCAACATGGTTTAGGTTCAGGTCCTCACTGTCAAGAACATGATACTACTACACTTGGTTTTATCTTCTGTTTTCTAGAGTTTGACGAGGAAGTGCGCTACTGGAATTTACTTGGTTGTTTCTAGTTGCTGCTGTCAATTTTTTAATCTTTTGGTCTGTTATATCTCTTTTGTTGAATGGGTTCCTGAACATAGTTTTTGTTGTTTCTAGTTGTTTGGTCAAAATATTACGATTGCCTGAACTCTTGTGGAGTAGTTGCTGCTATTATGTTAATTATAGCCTGGTGCAAAGCATGTTAAAAAATGATCCTTTATCCTTTGAATTGCTATGTTGTATGAGTTGTAAGTTTCTTTACGTGTAAATCATTTATTATATTCTGCTTGAAGCTATGTAGTGACAGAATTAATACTTTCTTCTCTCTATCCCATCATTGGTCTGCTCATGTATAAAAATTCAATGTCTATGCTTACAAAATGAAACCAACTACTCTATGTACTTACTAGCAAGATGCCCGTGCGTTGCACGTAACATCAAGGTGCATTTGTATGAGTAGATTATCTTGTGAGAGAAAAGGATGAATGAGGGAAGGCCTTATTTGCAAATGTGGAGAGGGGTGTGGGTATCTTCTTGCAAAATTGCCATAATTTCTTTCCTATCCGTCAGATATAAATCGGACGGTTTATATTGCAGGATGGCAGGCACATCATCATCACCAACTCTGTTTTTATAAGAGTAGATATTTTTTTCCAGTAATTCTAAAGACATATGAGTACAATGTATGTTGCCAGCTGTATTTTTGTATTTTTTAATCAATCGCTGGTCTATATTAACAGAATCTGGGGCAACCGGATGATGTTGGCTTTGGTGATGTCTCCCCGGCATGGATAGTGTTGATTGTGTTCACGTCTTCCACATTGCTGGACAACTGGCTACCTGTGGCGAGTTCTTCACTTCCTCATCCTTCTACATTGATAGAGACATGTTTAAGCAATCATAATAATGACCATGTGGCCACCCATAAACTGTGGTTTGGTAATTTTTTGGTGCTATATCAAGTTATTGTTTCGCTGCAGCAGTGTTCTTTTGTTCATCTGTTCATGAAACATTTTGGTAAGGTATTGATGAAATGGTAGGATGGTGTATACCATGGCCCGTTGGTTAATGTTCCTATTAGGTTTAGTTGATTTCTTCACCATTATGTTGATGGTTTCAGTTTATTGGTATAAGATTCTACATGCTTTGAGGTTTCAATACATTGGCATGCTATTGTTAATCTTCGCCTGTATGGTACATACATACCTGACTTGCTTCTCTCTTATCTAGGATGCATGCATGCATGCAGGTTAGAGCATATGTGAGGCAGTGCCTAGGAGCGGTTTATGATGGCCTGGTCACTGTTTCGTCGGAGCAGTCTGGCAGCCACACCATCGGTGCCATGGATGCCAGATGGACTCGGACCATGCAAATAGTGCCTTCCTTATCTACGCTCGTGTGGATGCCTACCTTCGTTCTGGTGAGTCAAGAGAAGCACTTTGGTTCAAATGATGCTACCTGTCAGCTTCAAACCATCTTTTTCAAGCTCTCTTCTGCACAATTTAGGTGCCGTGCTATGTTTTTGTCTGCCTTGATTTAATTTGGTTGATTGCTGTGATCTAAAACCTACACGCGCCTCTGATTAATTCATGCAGTACAACGAAAAACACGGTTGAATTTCTTAATTTGTGCCATACACATAGTAAATCCTCTTCTTTTAGATTTGTGTGTTCTGGTTTGACCATGGCTGTGATGAAAAACCTTTTAGCAAACATGCCAGTTCTGTTTCTAAGAAAAAGCTGTTATATAAAATCTGAACCATTGCATTTAAAAAAAATTGTGTTGCCCCAGTATAACTGAGCCATTTCATAATTGATGGAGCCATTTTGAAAAAAAGATCAGTTCTTGGTTGTTGGTTGATTGACTGCTGCCAGTGGAGGAACTAAGTTCCATTTGCTTGATTCCAGTCGCTGTTAATGTACAAGCTTGTTTTGTCTAATCTGGTGCTTGCCCTTTTTCTGCTCATGCAGGAGGATGAACCGGGAGACTGCCTATATATGCAGTAGAGTGTCGTAAGTTTGCAAATGATGAGATCAAGTTGGCGTTACAATTTGGTATCATATTATCTAAGCAGATCGCACAACGAAAGAAGGCTGGGAGGAGTTTGCTGCAAGGGGAAGCGGTGGTGGGAATGGTTCGGCGATGTCGGAGCCGAGGTGTTTGCCGGCAAAGTCGGCAGCCGAGTTGGTTGGCAGCGGTAGTAGGTTGTTATGTAGAATCTTTTATGGCTCCAATGTTCCTTTTGAGGCCGAGCATCCTCAAAACGTTGCTAGTGGTACAATTTTGGTTTTTATGTCTGACCCACGTAAATTGGCATATTTTCTTTGTTGCAATTAACCAGTTTGCATTGATTTTTTTACGAATTAACCCTTTTAAACAGCTGATCATATACTTATGAATTAACTAGTTTGCCACTTTTTGAGCGTTGGCGTGGTTCTGTGGGGGCTTTGATTCTGAATCCTTGCCACTCGGCTGGCCCAAGCGATAAGCCCACGCAGCCATGGCGCACACCAATAGCAACGGTGCATCCATTTGTCTCGAAATAAAAAGCAACGGTGCATCCATAGCACACACTTCAACTTTGTCCCGCAAATGTCGCCGGTGCCGACGGTTTGGCTCTATTAATTGGCCCTCTTGTTGCGTGCCATTGCTGTCCCGCTACGGCCAACCGGATTCGCTAGAATCTCGCTACGGCAAATGTTTGTGAATGATAAAACACGAGACATTGATTTTGTCATTCGTTGATATATACTCGTACTAGTTATGTGATGTAAATCCACGAGAAATATTGGTTACTCCCTCCATCCACATATATAGGGTCTAATACGTTTTTCGATGCAGCCTTTGACCAATGATAAAATTATTAGTATATGAGATGTTTGATATAAAAATTATATCATTAGAAACTCGTTTCATGTACGAATTCGCCTATATGTTTTGTGTAATATGCATGTCATTTATTTGTGCTAGCCTGTGGTCAAAGGTAACCTCAGGAAACGTATTAGGCCATATATATGTGGATGGAGGGAGAAGGTTGAATCAAGGCTTAAATATTTCGTCACACGAGAATTGTAAAAGATGATGAGGTATATGGGATCAATTGGCACACAAGGTGCTCCATGCGGGTCAACTCAGTCGACATGATAAATGGTGAGGAAGAGAGGCAAAACTGTGGGTGTCATGCAATGGTTTGGGGAGGCGATGGAGGTGCGCCACACGTGGGTAAATTTCGATCACATAAAATCATGAGATGGATTATTATGTACTACAAGTACTGCGTGTGCTTTGCTGAGCCGCTGATCATGGTGGGACTACTCTATTCCTAGTCACAAAATTTTACAATTTACAGGTCATCCAAAATTACCAAGATACAAACATAAGTCAAAAGGCATACTTCACATAGTACAGACAAACCCATATAAATACAATATGTTGTAACAGCTAAACCAATGATTTCACTAAATATTTTAGCACAATATGTTGCAGTTCTGTGTTGCTTGGCATGCGTCACTCTATAGAATGCACAATAGCAAATTCAGTGAGATAAACAATAAATTTAATAATTTTTTCAAACGACTATGAAAGTCATAAATATAAGCATGAGCAACTGAGTTTGTGAGGCTTTGGTCCAATATCTGAACAACCTAGTGTTCTTATCTCCATAGAGGTCAGGGCTAACTTGATGTCAGATACCTGCGGTACGGTGGTATCCACAAACTAGCTAGTCTATGTTGCATGGCTACATGCAAGAGTCGGTTGCTATTCCCGTGGCTAAATGTGACACCTGGTTCGGCCTATTGCTCGACCTCGACCACAACAATGGCTAGTGGTGACTCCGGGACTCGAGGAGGATGATGTATCCCCGCTCGATGCATCACAACGACAAAGGCCTCAGCGACGACGGGCATCTGACTGAGTCATAACACCCTTCCGGGCTATTGTTTAGCACGTCAGAGTCAAAACAGTCGGTGCCACGACCATTTTGCCAATATGCTATTTTTAATTTGAAAAACAAAACTAATACAATACAAATATCACTTGAATGGATGCGTTTATAACAATTATCTAATACGATATTTATGCATGGCGTTTTCATATATTGTTATTTTATGTGGTGGGATACTAATACCTATTATCTTTCATAAGCCACTCCGTTGTTAAATTTTGCCGTGGTACATTCTTCATTCTAACATGATCACCCGATGAATGGGAATATCCCTACTAATTCTTGCACACTACATAAGGCATGCTTCATTATCTGCGATATGTTTGCTACTCGTGTTCCACTAAAGGTACAAGATATAATGATCCATCTCAGTTTCCTTGTCTAGAATGCCAGTTGAAGGTAGAGTCTCTCACTTTAATATTTTTGACGACTACTAACAACAAAGAACTCCCTTAGGTTTAGCTCGTGAATATAGTCGCCACTTATTACCACATGTGTCATTCCCTTGGTAATTAAACATGATTCCAGTACCATTCTACTTCTTGTATTATTAATCAAACTTTTGACAATTTCTTTTGGGATATTTAATCATTATATTATTCTAGCTATGCTCCATAAATATCATATGTGAAGTGGGAAGTAGTACATCACTAGAAAAATAATATGGTACTTTGGGTCCTAGGGTTAACAGTTGCATGGATTCTCTGACACTCTTAGTTTCGATGGCACTGATACCAATTGAAAGATCGAGGATGTCGCCTAGAGGGGGGGGGGGGGGTGAATAGGCGTTTTAAAATAATTACGGTTTAGGCTTGAACAAATGCGGAATAAACCTAGCGGTTAATTTGTCAAGCACAAAACCTACAACAACTAGGCTCACCTATGTGCACCAACAACTTATGCTAAGCAAGATAAGCAACTATGTGATAGCAAGATATATGACAAAGAACAATATGGCTATCACAAAGTAAAGTGCATAAGTAAAGGGGCTCGGGTAAGAGATAACCGAGGCACGCTGGAGACGATGATGTATCCCGAAGTTCACACCCTTGCGGATGCTAATCTCCGCTTTGGAGCGGTGTGGAGGCACAATGCTCCCCAAGAAGCCACTAGGGCCACCGTAATCTCCTCACGCCCTCGCACAATGCAAGATGCCGTGATTCCACTAAGGGACCCTTGAGGCGGTCACCGAACCTGCATAAATGGCAACCCTTGGGGCGGTCACCGAACCCGTACACTTTGGCAACCCTTGGGGCGGTCACGGAACCCGTCAAGTTGTTGCTCGGGCGATCTCCACAACCTAATTGGAGACCCTGACGCTTGCCCGGAGCTTTACACCACAATGATTGAGCTCGAACACCACCAACCGTCTAGGGCGCCCAAGCACCCAAGAGGAACAAGCTCAAGGGCACCAAGCACCCAAGAGTAATAAGCTTCTCAACTTGTAACTTCCACGTATCACCGTGGAGAACTCAAACCGATGCACCAAATGCAATGGCAAGGGCACACGGAGTGCCCAAGTCCTTCTCTCTCAAATCCCACCAAAGCAACTAATGCTAGGGAGGAAAATGAGAGGAAGAACAAGAAGGAGAACACCAATAACTCCAAGAACTAAATCCAAGGGGTTCCCCTCACATAGAGGAGAAAGTGATTGGTGGAAATGTGGATCTAGATCTCCTCTCTCTTTTCCCCCAAAAACTAGCAAGAAACCATGGAGGGATTGAGAGATAGCAAGCTCGGAGAAGGTCAACCATGGGGAAGAACACGAGCTCAAAGGATGAGGTTCAATGGGAAGAAGACCCCCTTTTATAGGAGGGGGAAAATCCAACCGTTACCCCACTGAAAATCCCCGCACAGAGCGGTACTACCGCTAGGGAAGGGCGGTACTACCGCTGAGGGCGGTACTACCGCTCCCTATCCAGCGGTACTACCGCGCTGAAGAGAAGGTCAAGGCCCTGGCCCCAGAGCGGTAGTACTGCTAGGGAAGAGCGGTACTACCGCTCAGAGCGGTACTACCGCTTCTACTGCCGCTACTAGTGCCGCAAAACCCGACACGAAAAACTTCGTTCGAGAATCGAGGCGGAAGTAGCCCAGACGCACAGCGGTACTACGGCGAAACTCCCAAGCGGTACTACTGCTCGAGAGCGGTACTACCGCTTGAGCGGTACTACCGTTCGGAGAGCGGTACTACCGCTTGGAGCGGTACTACCGCTGAGGGTCACGGTACTACCGCTGGCACCAGCCTTAAGCCACAACCACGAAAGCAAAGAATACTCCAAGAAAACCAGAACTGCCATAACTTCTTCATATGAGCTCCGAATTGAGCAAACTCAAGCTTGTTTGAAACAAGACAACGAGTAGCATCAAAACATAATGACAGCAGTTGTAAAGTTAAGGGTATGAACCTGCCAAAGTATTATCTATACATATCAAATGCTATATCACTATTATTACATTCTCTTAACCCACAAGTAAAAAGTCGGAAAATGTTCTATTATACATGGGAACAAAGTTGGAAAGTATTCTGTTATTCAGATAGTTGAAGTGTATATCTTGATGTTGTGTTGCTCAATTCGATAGATATATTAAGATTCTTTGGTATGTCATACTATCATGTTCCACTCTTAACTACTGCTACCAAGTGTGATGCATGAGATGACTTGATGGTAATTTTGTAATTTACATATTGATGTACACAGTTTCAGGATAATCCTGCTCTCTGTTTTATTCTATTCAATTAGAACATTATTGCCAGCAGATACTCACCAAGAAGCAAATTCACAGGACATCTTCTTGCTTACGCTGGAATGGATGATACTGATCAGCGTATGGAACGTTTGGAACAGAGGGGATACTATCGCTCGAGTTTTAAAACATCATACTTTGCTGTAAAGGATGTGAAGTGGTCCCATCATCGGCCCTTCTTACTTTCTGGCGGGTTTGATTGTTCCTCACGACTAGTTGACGCTGAGGAGGGAAAAGAAATCAGGGTATTCAAGGAGGATCAACCAGTGGAGGTCATCAAGTTCAATCCAAGCAACTCAAATCTCTTCCTGTCTGGTGGGTCCAAGGGTTCTCTTAGACTCGGGATATTCGAACTGGCTTAGCAACTAAAGAGTTCAACAGAAGTCTTGGCACCATCCTTGATCTTGAATTCAGTGCTGATGGGAAGCAGTTTATCTCTTCAACTGACACAACCAGAAGCAATGTTAGTGAGAACACTATAATAGTATGGGATACACTACGAGAAGTTCCTCTCTCTAACCAGGTAACGTATCCTAAAACTATTTATTTGTTTGACCTAGCATATAGTATTTTTCCTTTCAGTACCTCATGATATTTTCCCAATTTGTATGCACGTATTCAAGTGAGGTATATTTCGAAGATTGAAAGAATGTAGAAACTATGCTTATTTAAGATGCTTGTTATTTACTTCTTATATTTGCCTCTATCTGACCCGTCAAGTTATTTTCACTTGTATAGCTCATTTCTTTCAAGTATAACTGCAAATTTAGAGTCTAAATCATCTGTATGAGGGAAGAAAAACATGTCCATAGCCTTGAATATACTATGGTACTAATAGAACTTGATTAATTGATAACAACACATTTCCTTGAATATACTATGATAGTGATGCAGTAGTATAGTACATTGAAATACGAAGTTAACAGTGCATATGTGGTTGACAAATTGGTTCATGAATGTGAATATCATTGAACAAGTTATTACCCATTTTTGAAAATGTTAATATGTATCGAGATTCTTTGTCTGATTTTGGTTAGTACTCCATAACGAAAACAGGTCCAACTTGTTGCCACATTCCTGCATTTGCTTGCTCCATTAGTACTGTATATATGTATGTCTTGTTAATTCCTTTACCCAAAATTTTAGTATTCTACATGTAGCAATCGTGGAGCTAAGACAAAATCTTGATTTATTAATATGGCCACTGATCATCATGCTATATTGCCACTTGTTGTGAAGAGGAGGATTGAAGAAAACAATGAGCCTTGGGCTGATTATTAGTATGATAAATGATAACTTGAGTTTGCTCTTCTTAAAAAAAAAAATCTAGTGCCCGTGCTTGTGGGTGACCCCTCTGGGCTGTAGCTTGTTTTGGCCTTTTGAGATGACCAAGATTTTATTGAACTTAAGTGATGTGCTCGACTTGAACTGAACTCATGGACTACCTAACCTAATCTATTTACTCTTTTTGGAAGATCAGTAATCCAGTCTATGTACACTATAACATGTATTCCTATATTTCAATGTGTTTGACATGGATACTTTAAAATTAACGCTTCCCTAATCTAATGCCTTCTGAGTCGCCAGCAGCTGCACGGTAGTTCTCTCCAATGACCTTCTTTTCAGTTTGGAGCTGATAACTGTGCTCTGCTTACTATAGTAAGAAGAGGCAGGGGAGGTATGCTTAGCAAACAAGGAGTGAAACCTCCAACTGAGAAGAACCGGCATACCCTCCAACATCGAAAACATCATAGAAGATGCATGAGAACTCCGTTGATGAACTCGAGCTTGTCATAAAAATGACCATAAGCTCCAAATCTCACAAGGAGAAGAACCAAACAAGAACCAATAAAGATGATGCAAGGATGCAATGGTTTGAGCTCTCTACGAACGATACGATCAAGCAACTCATCGAGAGCCCCCTTGATAGTACGACAAACGATCCTATAACCCGGTCTTCCACATGAGACCGGTAAAATAGAAAACCTATCAAGGGCAAACCTTTGCCTTGCACATGGTCCACTTGAGCTAGATGATGACGATCTTGACTCCCTCAAGCTGGACCACCTTTCTTGATTGCGTTGGCTCGAAGAAGACTAGTTGATTGCTCCCCATACTCCACTATGGGTGAGCCACTCTTCCGGACATCTTCACAAGTCCATTGTCACCAAACGGACGGCAAGCTTCAAGCACTTGATCTCTTCGTGATGCATCACTTGAACTTGCACACCGCAACCTAACCCCACAAAGAACTCTCACGAAGACCATGGGTTAGCACACAAAGCGTAATGGACAATGCTTACCATACCATGGGATCACTTGATCCCTCTCGGTACATCTTCTACGCTTTGTGAGTTGATCAACTTGATTCACTCTTGACTTAGTCTTGATCAACCTTGAATCTTTCCAACTCTCTTCGTTTGGATGATGTCTTGAAGGTAAACATGAATGATCACACAATCTTCTTCTTCAAGACATGCTTGCAATAAGCTCAACACTCACATGACCAATCTTTGGATAATTCCTTGAATAGCACCTTGGTCGACACAAAACTCTCCTTGAAACCAACACATGTACTCCAAGAAAAGCCTATGGACAAAACCTTCAAATAAACTCAAGGCAACCATTAGTCCATAGAGAATGTCATCAATTACCAAAACCACACATGGGGGCACCGCATGTCCTTTCAATTGGTATCAGAGCATCCTAATCCCCTAGTCGACATTCATAGAGAATGTCATCAATTACCAAAACCACACATGGGGGCACCGCATGTCCTTTCAATTGGTATCAGAGCATCCTAATCCCCTAGTTGGGCTTAACCGCATGCATGTGGGGAAAATAGGTTGTCACTATTGCCATGCATGGATGTGGGGACAATAGGTAGTCACTCTGGCCATGCATGCAGATGTGCAGTATGGGTGCATGTGATGCAAAGTCAGTGGTGTGTGCATAGGCTGCTCATGGCCCAACCGAGTTGCCGGATTCAAAGGACGAATGGGGAAGGAAAGTGTTTAGTCCCACCTCGGCTATGGACAAGGATGTGGACCAACATATAAGGGATCCTCCCATGAACTACCTAGTTGTGATGATAAGAAAGAGTTCCATACTACATGCACACCATTATATAGCGCGTGCGCTCGCGAGTATTGCCGCGACTTAGACTTAGGACTTGAGATCATATATTGCAAAGAAAAAGAAAACAGATGTGGCTAAACATGGTATAGCTTGGCCCACAACACACATAGGCACAAACGTTAGGACCCGGCACCACGCGCCTTGGCGCGTTGTGGGTCTAGTAACTATGATTGGTGGACAATCCAAGCAATATGTATGCCCTCGGGCAAGTCTAAATAAATTAAACTTTTATACATGTTTATAACTCGCTATTATACAAAACTGGTTGTCGTAGTTATTATTTATTTTAGATATTATGATAATTATGCTCAATATAAATAAGAGTTTTTTCTGTTAAGTTGTAGTGTCTGTCATTGAAAAATGTGTATGCCATGTGCTAATTTGAGCCATTTTTGCAGTGGAAATTACATTAGTTTCTTTCTACTCAACACATTGTGCCATAAAATAACATAAACTTAATCCCCATAACCACAAGAATAAGAATACAAAAAATTGCATGCTTCCGCTGATTAATTTGTCACAACTCACATGACCATAATATATGTATCTTCGTGTGTATCTTTAAATCTTAGAAATATCCTGATAGTGGATTCTAATAAATTATTAGGTATACAGAGAAAAAATATTGTAGACAAAATAATACTCCCTCCGTTCCATAATGTAGTGCCTATAGATTTTTATAAAAGTCAAACATTACAAACTTTGACCATGCTTATAGAGAAAAATAGGTACATCTAGAATATCAAATGCTCCTCATTGGATACATCGTGAGTTATATTTTCAGAATATACATGTTTGGTATTGCAGATGTAGATAGTTTTCTCTATACACTTGGTCAAAGTTGACAACGCTTGACTTTTACAAAAATCTATAGGCACTACATTTTGGAATGGAGGGAGTATGTTACGACATCCCAAAGCCCAAATTGGTGGTCAGATCCGACATCTTTGTCGCATCTCACATGTGGACCGTGCAGGAAGCTCTTGTCTCGAATAACTTTGATTGGTGGAAAATCCAAGCAATATGTATGTCCTCGGGAGAGTCTAAATAAATTAAAATTTTATACATGTTTATAACTCGCTATTATACAAAACTGGTTGTGGTAGTTATTATTTATTTTAGATATTATGATAATTATGCTCAATATAAATAATAGTATTTTCTGTTAAGTTGTAGTGTTTGTCACTGAAAAATGTGTATGCCATGTGCCAATTTGAGCCATTTTGTAGTGGAATTACATTACTTTCCTTCTACTCAATACATTGTGCCATAAAATAACATAAACTCAATCCCCATAACCACAAGAATAAGAATACAAAAAGTTGCATGCTTCTGCTGATTAGTTTGTCACACTCACATGACCATATTATATGTATCTTCGTGTGTATCTTTAAATCTTAGAAATATCCTGATAGTGGTTTCTAGTAAATTATTAGGTATACAGAGAAAAGAATATTGTAGACTACATAATATGTTTACAACATCCCAAAGCCCAAATTGGTGCCACATCCGACATTTATTATGTGGACCGTGCATGCATGTACCTACCGGGATTGTTAAAACTAGACGCGGCATCATACTATGACTTTGATTTGGTGGTATCTCTCAAGAACCCGGTCTCAAGCTCCAGGGTGAAACCCTAGGTCTGACCCTAGTTGGTTATGTGTGGTCATGGCGGCGTTACCTTCTAGAAGGCATGGCTTGGAGTTTACTCAAATTTGTTTTTTTGGGCCAAACCCCACTATCTGGCCTTCGATGGTTAGATCCAACAATGGCAGTGCATGTGCGTCATTCCCTTGCTAGGCATTGTTGTTGAAAAATATTTCTCATTGTCCTTGTGTACAAGAGATGGTTGGTGTGGATGATTTTTGTTGTAATTCACCAGTTGCTTGTGAGTTGTTCTTTTTCTTTTTCCTCCACCTTGGTCTTTGATGACCATGTAATTGGTGGAGCTTCGGTCTTGGATGACTTTGTATGACGTGATTGTTTGCATGTGTATTTGTGGGATTGTCTTTATCTTAGTCATGCACATGTTGTATGTGTCGTCATTATGTTTGTATTCCCTTAATGTTTTATTTGGAGTTAATAAAATCCACTCTCAATCGAAAAACTTGGAGCCCATGGAATACAACCATTTAAACTATACCTCGCCCGTTGTCGCGGAATTGGATATATAGTTTCTAAATATTATGTAGAATACTAATTCAAACTTCGATTTAAACTATGCGAGAGTTTTATACACAAGCAAAACGAAATTCTTGACATGAAAATTTGTGCATGTTACAGTTAAGCAATGTGATTTTTTTTTCGAACCATGCAGGAGAACAACATGTGAAATTTATTGATGGAAGATAAAAAGGGGAGAACCCCTATATAGTCTAGACGACCAAAACAGAACCTGAGAAACAAAGAACTATCGACATCTAACCACTGGTAACTAAGGAACAACATGGAGCCTGGAACCAGCAACAAAAATCACACTAACAAGAAAGGACAAAGCTCCCATCAGCAACCAACAACCCCTACCAAACTGACAACCAGGATGGTTCACAGCTTTGCCCATTCATCGTGAAGAACAACAACCAAAAGATTGGCAGAATGAAGAGTAGTTTTCCAGCCAAAGCCGACGACCAAACAACCAGCAAAAAGGTGATTGCGATCAACATATTCAGAGAAAACGACCATATCAAACAGCAGCAACCCGGGCTACTCAACCAGGATTCAAAGCATTTGGCCCTAGCCTTGAACCACTCAAACACATCACCCTTGATGATGTTGACTAGGCTATCAGCCGGGATTGATTTATCCTCAAAGACTATTATTAAGCTCTTTCCAAATGGACCAAGCAAGCACTATTTAGCTTCCTCTTGTTGTGCGTCAGGATGCCATCCCTCGCCAAAGTCCACCACTCCACAAAGCCTCCGCCAATTGATGTTCACTCGAATGTCATTCGTGTATTCATACGGATCAGTATGGATGTACATGATTCCGCTGTTGGTCATTGAACGAAACGGGTTTTGTTCATGTCTATATTTTACCGAACCTACATGGTCATAAGCTTAAGGGAATCACAGTCTATTGAGTGTTATTGATGTAAGATTTATGAGAAACTATTTATGAAATAGTTCTACTAATATTAGAAATAATTTCAAGAGAAACCGGTAGCATTTTGGACTTACCAGAAGAGTTTCAAGGTTTAATTACTGGGTAATACCAAGAATTGATATATAGGTGGAAAATGTTTCCGAATATGTTAAATTGATAATAAAAGGTTCCAATGTTGATTGAGAGGCTTTATAATTAATATAATATCAATGGGCCAAGAAATAATAAAAAGGCCAAGTGATGGACAGTTATTGGGCCCTAGGGCCCAATAACAAAGTGGGGCGCCCCTTAACTTGTATGACAAGTTAGAGGGTGCCGAATTGGAGGTGGAGGGGGACTCCTCCACCCCTAGGGCCGGCAAGGGGGAGGAGTCTCTCCTCCCCTTGTGGCGCCCCTCTGCTCTCCAACCTATATATACTAGACATTTTGGCCACAATTGAACATACAAGTTTTTGAGCCTTCTCTAGTTCTCTTGTTCTACTTCTAAATTGGAGTTGATCTATTTAGAGCTAGACCTGGATCTCTCTAATCCTCATAATAGTGAAGCCATGTGTGGTTCTCTTCTTCTCTTGCCGGCAATGATTAGCTCTACCAGATTGCGAAGCATGTACGATTCCATTCTATAGAGATGTCGTGCTTTCGGTCTTCGGTTCGAGGGATCGTTCTAAAGGTTCGAGGGACATCATCGACGATCTACACCAACTCTTCTTCAGCAGCAAATCAAAGTTATTAACGATCCGATCTAAACCTCTTATGCATCTTCATAGTTTTCCTGGACTGTGATTGTAGGACATATATTTTGTTTTCTACTACATTTTCTAACAGAAGCACAACTTCACCCATCGTCGGATTTCGAAGTCCCCACTTTTTCGTCGATATGAAGCCCGTAGAACGTGTTGTACTAGAACTGCACATTCCGCCTCCTCCATCGCCCAAATTAGAATGTCCATCGGGATCAAATCCTGGCGCCCAAACATGTGAAAATCTCCTCCTTATTCGCATCAACGGTTATCCCACTCACCTCCTTGATCACCCTCTTCCCATTTGGGAAGCAGGAAAGGATTGCCATCGACCTCTCCACCTTGATTGTGTCGCCATCCGCATACTTCTCCACTACACGCCTCCAACCCGCGCTTCGATCCATCCCTCACCCCAAATAGATCTCGACTGAGGTGGTGGACAGGGGAGAGGAAACGAGACTCTTGAGCGGTAGTAGTGGTGAATGAGATAGGGGAACAGAGCGATCGACCGAGATCAAGCAACAGGCAATGGCCGCATAGTCATACCTAGCCTCACCCACAGGGCTCCCATGGAGATGTTCCATGCCTCGTATGTCGCGGCACATGGTCCCACGTACTCGTGCCATGTAAACCGACTAAAAATTCCAGTGTCAAAAAAAATCGCGTGACACCACATGTGTCGACAACTATCTTGTCGTCTTCAAGCAACAACAGCTGCTACGCAACCCCTCATCGGAGAAGAAATCAAGACTGAAAGATGAGAAGGCCCGCCACTCATAGATCAGAGACGAAGTTGACCTCCAACGTGTATTGCACGCCAACCCCCACATGGAGCATTTGCGTCAATGTTGGTGCTTTCGGTGCAACTTAAGGACATCCACCTGAACGACAACATTGAGGATGGCATATTTTGAAAGCATACTAGCAATGGGGAGTACCCCACTTTCTCAACGTACCATGCACAATTCCATGATCAACTCGCATGGAGATGGACATGACCGTACGGAAAGTTTGCCCACTCCCCCCTCTCTCGCACTCCGCGAAGATTAAGTGTTTCCCTTGGTTGGCCATTCAAAACAGGGTGTTGACTGCATACCGGTTGGCCATGCGGGATTGGCCAAATAGCAGACTTTGCCCTCTTTGCAAGCAAGAAGGCGAATCGGCGGCACATCTCTTCTACAAATACTGGTTCACTTTGAGGCTATGGTGGGTGGTCAAGTAGTAGTTGCACATCCACTGCATTGCCACACCAAGACAGGTTATGGAGCTATCCATTAAACATTGGTGGAACGACATGTCCAAGAAGATGAAGCCTAATAGAAAGCGATGACCTCTTTAACCATGCTAGTCTCTTGGATTATTTGGAATGAAAGGAATACTAGGATCTTCTGCAATAAATCTGCATTGCCCATGATCCTCTTGCAAGAGATAAAGAAGGAGGCAAAACTTTGGCCATTGCGGATACTAAAACATTTGAGTATAATGATTTTGAGAGAGTAAAGACCCCTTTGTAGTGTGTCACTTGTTTGCTAAACTCTATCTGTCTTCTCCTTAATTAATGGATGACAGCAATCTGTTGTCTCTGATTTTTTAAAAGAAAACTGATAGTCTTCCTATTTGTACGTCTTCATCGACGGCCTTTTTGTCTTGGCAGCAGCTCTGCAGCTCCTAGTTCACGTTCACCATTATAGAACACGGCCTCACCCGCCGCAGATGTGCACTCGTCCAGGCCGGAGGGAAAGTGAAAGGGGGAGGGGCAGGAACACACGACGAAAACTGATCCTCCTCCTTTGATCAGTCAACTAATTAATGCCACGAGCGCTAAACGAAGTTAGGGCAATGTACAATGTACAACGGGTCCCGTTCTTCTGCCACCCACTACAGATGTCGGGTAAACCAACTGGACCTATATCGACATGCGTCCCCAAAACCACATACAGCTCGCGGTTTAACAGTGAAACAAGGACAAATCATGGTATGGACTTTGTCGATCATCCTAGCAGGACGATGATAGCCTAATCACACCCACGGACTTGTCCTAACAAAATGACAGAACAACAGTGCAGTGCACAGATGATGCTGGCTTTCCATGGATGCTGGAAGGATGCGTGCCCATACGGCCATACCCAGAGAGGACTTACAGGTGCTACACACTGACCATCCGAGTTTATGGACTGGGATCAGGTGACTTGCCCACTAGCAGTCACGACGGCCCCATCGATCGTCTCTCCTCTCTCTCTCTCCCTGCGTTGCTACTCTGCACGCGTACTACTGTATGTATGTAGATATCACACCGAAAGTAATTCCTTGGACAAGGCTGAGCTCTCCACGTGCATGCAACGAGCTTAATGACTGCCGAGTCAAACACTAACTTGCCTGCAGTCATGGCAACGCCACTAACCAGCTACTAGTAGCACTTTAGTTATATTAGCAACGTCGCAGCACGCAAGTGTAAACTAATCATTAGTTTATCCATGAGCAACATAGCAACTAGTCAAACCCACAGCTTTGGTTACTCCTGTGGCCAGCAGTCTCAGTCCGGCCCTGCTGATGTTCATCTACCTAATTAACCAGTAGTCCTAATTAAGATCGTTGCACTGATTAACCAGTTAGTATCATCCACTTTACAATCGAATTGTCTCTGCTGCCTCGCTGGCTCCCTCTTTGTTTCGTTGCTGTACAAATGCTGGATCGGTAGGCGCACCGACCGCACAGGCACACGGGGACGGGGACAAGCAAGGGATCACGGGAGAACTGGCCGTCCCGTCCGGTTACATACACTTGCTACCCGCCGGACGTTTGCCTGTGCCCTCAACATACCACCTCTTGCACCTAGCTAAGCTAGTTATTGATGAATAAATAGGCAGTTTTTCGATTAAATTAATCCATGAATAAATCATGAGCATGACATGAACAACATTGATAACACATTGATTATGATCTAACAGAGCATCTACTACGCACATAGTAAAAACATCTACGCATATCGCTAGTACTGCTACAACAGAAAGAAACACGAGAGGGATCAACGATGTATACCCTCCAATCGGCCACACGGCGGCGGTAACGGTGGCAGCAGCCGCGGCATCCTCGGCGGCCTTCTTGTCGGCCTCGGCCTTCTCAGCAGCGGCACGGTCGGCGTCGGTCGACATGGTGATGACGAAGGTGATGCGGACGTAGATGAACAGAAGCGAGCAGTCGCGTAGTCGCTAGCCAAAAACCTAATCGCCCCTCTCCCGTACAGGATCCGGAGAGGCGGGGTTTCGGAGGCCTGCTCTCCTGTCAACCGTGTATGCGGTAAACGGGATGGAGTCTCCGGCGACAACAGCAGCAAAGGAACGACATGGGCGTGCGGCGGCTAGGGTTGGCAGCGCCCCACATATATATGTGTGGCCGCGCGTGGAGAGACGTGGGCTGAATCCACGTCCAAGTCGGTAGCCCATGATCCGACGTCTCAGATCGTGGCCCTATCTGTCAAAGACTCCCCGTTCCTGACCGGCAAAAAGAAGCACATGGGAGTGAGCTCGGCTCGGCTCAATCCCGCAACCCGCGTCACGGCGCGGCAAGGCGAGTGGAGGAGGAGGAGTGCGTGAGGGCTTCTTTTCTTCTCAAGCTCCAATAGCATGAGGGAGAGAATCCCTTATAAACCACTCCAACTCTCCTTCCACTAGCATGGTGGGACTAAACTTCCCACCACCTTGTCATGCCACCTACATGGGCCCTTAGAGATTAAATCTGAAATTGTCATATGGGCTCTAGGCCCCCATCTCATATTTCAACAATCCCCCACCAGATCTCAGGGGACCACTTTGTCCTTTGTTCCAAACGTTGTTTTGATATACCAGCATCTCAGTGTAGACTGATTAAGGTTGAGCTCCACGTAGACCAAGTAGTTACACTCCTTCACAACTGAACAATGGACTATGCCTTGAATTGTCAGTTTGCCGTCAAGAAGTTTCACCACAAGTCTCACTGATACGAGGCTGCCGAAGGCCGACCCCTCGGGTGGAGCATATTAGTCACACTCCTGGCCTGTTCATGAGCTTGCTAGAGATCACCCCAATCTCATAGACTGTGACCAGCAGTCGGGCTCATATAGGTGTGTTCCTCCAAAGATCGCTCTGTAGCATAGCATCTTGCTTATACATATAAGCCTTGGAACACATTAAGACAGTAGTCATCCTTCCATACAGTTTCCGAGAGTATTGCATCTCCAGCGGAGTGGGTTAGTAAAGTTACTCTCCTTAGTTCACCACTGGCTTGTTTTCCCAGGTCCTACTTCACGGGATCTCCGATCACATAGGTTGGGTTACTACCATGGCAACTCATGTGGTTGTCATACACATCTCCCTCGATGCACTATCTATCACAACACGTGATAGCCCTTTTGTAAAGGGATCTGCCAGATTCTTAGCCGTATGGACATACTCCAACGCTATCACTCCGGAGTTTCTTAATTTTCTGACAGCTTTTAATCTCATTCTTATGTGTTTGTTGGACTTCATGTTGTCCTTTGAACTCTTCATCTTGGTGATGACAGTCTGATTGTCACAGTTCATAAGGATAGCCGGAACCGGTTTATCAACCAATGGCAAGTCCATCAAAAGATCACGAAGCCATCCTGCTTCAACACCAGATGTGTCTAATGTTGTTAATTCTGCTTCCATTGTCGATCTCGTTAAGATAGTTTGCTTGCAAGACTTTCAGGAAACAACGCCACCTCCAAGAGTAAACATATACCCAATTTTGGCCTTCATTTTATCAGCATCAGAGATCCAATTCGCATCACTATACCCTTCAAGTACCGATGGGTATCCGGTATAGTGAAGTCCGTAGTTCATAGTACCTTTCAGATAGCGCATAACTCTCTCAATAGAATGCCAATGTACATCACCCGGATTGGAAACAAACCGGCTCAGTTTGCTCACAGCAAACGCGATATCATGCCTCGTTGCGCTTGCTAGGTACATGAGTGAATCAATGATTTGAGAGTATCTCAGTTGATCCTTAGCTGTGCCTTCGAACCTTCGGACCAACACACTAGTATCATATGGTGTTTGAGATGGTTTGCAGTCCGAATATCCAAAACGGCTCAACACCTTCTCAACATAATGGGATTGCAGAAGTGTGATCCCACCCTCATTATCTCTTAGTAGCTTGATGTTCAAGATAAAATCAGCCACACCAAGGTCCTTCATCTCAAAGTTCTAAGACAGAAACGACTTAACCTCCTCAATGACCTTGAGGTTGGTTCCGAATATCAGTATGTCATCAACATGCAAGCACAGTATGACTCCTTAGCCCTCACCATGGCGATAGTATACACATTTGTCAGCTTCATTAATAACGAAGCCGACAAATGTCAGAGTTGTATTAAACTTATCATGCCATTGCTTAGGTGCTTGCTTCAGGCCATATAAAGATTTCAGCAACCTACACACCTTTCTTTCCGGACCATCTATCACAAAGCCATCTGGCGGTTGCATGTAGATTTCCTCGTTTAACACTCCATTCAGAAAAGCCGTCTTAACAGCCATCTGGTGGATGAGAAGACCGTGCGAGGCCGCCAACGAGAGTAATACTCGAATGGTGGTCAGTCTAGCCACAGGTGAATAAGTATCGAAGAAATCTTCCTCTTCTTTCTGGTCATAGGCCTTGGCCACAAGCCTAGCCTTGTACTTTTCAATCGTACCATCGGGCCTAAGCTTCTTTTTGAACACCCACTTACATCCCAATGGTTTGCAACCATAGGGACGCTCAGTGATCTCCCATGTCCAGTTTGCCATGATGGAATCCTTCTCGGTACGGACCGCATCCTTCCAGTAGTCAGCTTCTGGAGAGGCATACGCTTCTGAAATAGAAGTAGGAGTATCATCCACGAGATACACGAAGAAATCATCACCAAAGGTCTTTGCAGTCCTTTGTCTCTTGCCCCTACCAAGGGTTTCCTCGTCATCCTCCTCAGGATTTTCATATGTGTTCGTTCATAATATTCCATAGGAATGGCAGGGTCAGGAGTCTCCTCAGATTCCTGTCTAGAAGTACTTTGTACATCTTTCATGGGGGAAATGTCCTCAAAGAATGTAGCATCCTTATACTCCATAATTGTACCGACCTTCATGTCAGGTACCTCAGATTTCACTACTACAAATCTATAGCTAACACTATTCCTAGGTAGCCCAAAATAACACAGTCCACAGTCTTTGGTCCAAGCTTATGCTTTTTGGGGATCGGCACATTAACTTTCGCCAAGCAGCCCCAAGTACGTAAGTACGAGAGTGTTGTCCTTCTCTTGGTCCACTTCTCATAAGGAGTGATCTCGTTATCCTTTGTCAGAACTTTATTCAGGACATGACATGATGTCATTATAGCCTCCCCCCACCATGCCTTGGATAAACCCACCGTATCTAACATGGCTTTAACTAAATCAGTTAGAGTACGGTTTTTCCGCTCGGCTACCCCGTTTGACTGGGGTGAGTAGGGAGGCGTCCTCTCATGAATAATACCGTGTTCCGCACAGAAGGCATCAAACTCTTTCGAGAAGTACTCTCCACCATGATCTGACCGGACTCATTTAATTTTATTTTTGAGTTGATTCTCAACTTCTGCCATATAGATTTTAAAGTAGTGTAGAGCCTCATCTTTGGTATTTAACAGATACACATAGCAATATCTAGTGGAAACATCTATCAAAGTCATGAAATATTTCTTTCCAACTTTAGTCAACACACCATTCATCTCACAAAGATCGGAATGTATGAGTTCAAGTGGCGCCAAGTGTCTCTCCTCTGCTGCCTTGTGAGGCTTGCGAGGTTGATTAGATTGCACACACGAATGGCACTTAGAACCTTTGGCTAAAGTGAAACTGGGGATTAAATTCGATTTTGCTAGCCGCGTCATAACACCGAAACTAATGTGACAAAGGCGTGAATGCGGACTTGGATGCATTAACACTCAAATGAATATTCTTCACGACTTTATTACATAGATCTGCAAGAGAAAGGCGGAACATGCCTCCGCATTCATAACCTTTCCAACAAATAGTCCATATTTCGTAACAACTAATTTATTAGACTCGAGTACCAACTTAAACCCTTCTCTACATAGAAGGGAGCCACTAACGAGGTTCTTCTTGATGGCGGGGACATGCTGAACGTTCTTCAGCTGCACGATCCTTCCCGAAGTAAACTTCAGATCGACCGTGCCAACACCAAGAATAGAAGCACTCGCGACATTCCCCATCAGTATGGACCCGTGACCTGTGGCCTGGTAAGAAGAAAACAATGAAATGTCAGCACACACATGAACACTTGCACCTATGTCGACCCACCAATCGGTGGACGGCCAAACTGAAAATACAGCAAATAAATTACCCAGATGCACCACTCTCATTATTGCTCACAATCATATTGATAGACTTAGAGTCCTATCCTGACTTCTTAAACTTGTTTGGGCACTTGTTGGCCCAATGTTCAGCCGAACCACAAGTAAAGCAGCCCTCATCCTTCTTGTTCTTCTTGAAGGTCTTCTTACCCTTCTTCTTGAAGTCGGTATTCTGTTGGACACCGTTCTTTCCCTTGAGCTTGTGGGAATTGGAGTTCTTCTGATGTACCACATTGGCCACAGAAGTTCCTTCGACCCCTTTTCCGTGCGAGTCCTTTGCCCTTGAATTCTGCTCAACACTCAGATGGCCAATGACATCCTCCACAGAGAATTCACGCCTCTGATGTTTCAGAGTGGTGGCAAAGTTACTCCAGGAATTGAGGAGCTTAGCGATTATGCAGCCCGCGACAAACTTGCTCGGTAACTCGCACTTAAGAAGCTCAAGCTTCTTAACAATGCATATTATCTCATGAGCCTGCTCCAATATAGGACGGTTTTCAACCATCTTGTAATCGTGGAACTACTCTATAATATACATCTCACTCCCTGCATTGGCAGCCCTGAACTTAGATTCGAGCGCCTCCCTCAAGTCCTTGGCAGACCGCATATGCAAATATGCGTCAACCAGCTTATCTCCAATCACGCTCAGAACCGCCCCGAGGAACACGACAGTGGCCTCCTTGAACGCCTTCTCGTGTTCAGAAGCGATCGTTCCTGTGGGAGTCACACCGGCGAACCAGAACACGTTCATGGCCGTGAGCCATAAGGTGGTTTCAGTCTGCCAACGCTTAAAGTACGTCCCCGTAAACGGGGACGGTTTCAATCTTGACAAAACCAGAATTCGAAAAACTCCTACACACATTAGGTTTTTGGATTGATGAATAAATAGGTAGTTTTTTGATTAAATTAATCCATGAATAAATCATGAGCATGACATGAACAGCATTGGTAACACACTGATTACGATCTAACAGAGCATGTACTACGCACATAGTAGAAACATCTACACATATCACCAGTACTGCTACAACAGAAAGAAACACGAGAGGGATCAGCGATGTGTACCCTCCAATCGGCCACGCGGCGGCGGTAACGGTGGCAGCAGCCGCGGCATCCTCGGCGGCCTTCTTGTCGGCCTCGATCTTCTCAGCAGCGGCATGGTCGGCGTCGGTCGACATGGTGATGATGAAGGTGATGCGGACGTAGATGAACAGAAGCGAGCAGTCGCGTAGTCACTACCCAAAAACCTAATCGCCCCTCTCCTGTACAAGATCCGGAGAGGCAGGGTTTCGGAGGCTTGCTCTCCCGTCAACCGTGTACATGGTGAACGAGATGGAGTCGCCACCTGCAGCAGCAGCAAAGGAACGACGTGGGCGTGGAGGCGGAGATGCGTTCTATTTCGCGGTGGCTAGGGTTTGCAGCGCCCCGCATATATATGTGCGGCCGCGCGTGGAGAGACGTGGCTGAACCCACGTCCAAGTCGGTAGCCCATGATCCGACGTCTCAGATCGTGGCCCTACCTGTCAAAGACTCTCCGTTCCTCACCGGCAAAAAGAAGCGCATAGGAGTGAGCTCGGCTCGGCTCAATCCCGCAACCCGCGGCACGTCGTGACGAGGCGTGGCGAGGCGAGGGGAGGAGGAGGAGTGCGCGAGGGCTTCTTTTCTTCTCAAGCTCCAATAGCATGAGGGAGAGAATCCCTTATAAACCACTCCAACTCTCCTTCCACTAGCATGGTGGGACTAAACTTCCCACCACCTTGTCATGCCACCTACATGGGCCCTTAGAGATTAAATCTAAAATTGTCATATGGGCTCTAGGCCCATCTCATATTTCAACAATCCCCCACCAGATCTCAGGGGCCCACTTTGTCCTTTGTTCCAAACGCTGTTTTGATATACCAGCATCTCAGTGGAGACCGATTAAGGTTGAGCTCCACCTAGACTAAGTAGTTAGACTCCTTCACAACTGAACAATGGACTATGCCTTGAATTGTCAGTTTGGCATCAAGAAGTTTCACCACAAGTCTCACTTATACGAGGCTGCCGAAGGCCGACCCTCGGGTGGAGCATATTAGTCAAACTCTTGGCCTGTTCATGAGCTTGCTAGAGATCACCCCAATCTCATAGACTGTGACCAGCATTCGGGCTCATATAGGTGTGTTCCTCCAAAGATCGCTCTGTAGGATAGCATCTTGCTTATACATATAAGCCTTGGAACACATTAAGACGATGAGTCATCCTTCCATACAGTTTCCGAGAGTATTGCATCTCCAACGGAGTGGGTTAGTAAAGTTACTCTCCTCAGTTCACCACTGGCTTGTTTTCCCAGGTCCTACTTCACGGGATCTCCGATCACATAGGTTGGGTTACTACCATGGCAACTCATGTGGGTCTCATACACATCTCCCTCGATGCACTATCTATCACAACACGTGATAGCCCTTTTGTAAAGGGATCTGCCAGATTCTTAGCCGTATAGACATACTCCAACGCTATCACTCCAGAGTTTCTTAATTTTCTGACAACTTTTAATCTCATTCTTATGTGTTTGTTGGACTTCATGTTGTCCTTTGAACTCTTCACCTCGGTGATGACAGTCTGATTGTCACAGTTCATAAGGATAGCCGGAACCGGTTTTTCAACCAAAGGAAAGTCCATCAAAAGATCACGGTTATCCTCGCTCGACACCGAGATGTGTCTAATGCTATTAATTCTGCTTCCATTGTCGATCTCGTTAAGATCGTTTGCTTGCAAGACTTCCAGGAAACAACGCCACCTCCAAGAGTAAACATATACCCAGTTGTGGCCTTCATCTCATCAGCATCAGAGATCCAATTCGCATCACTATACCCTTCAAGTACCGATGGGTATCCGGTATAGTGAAGTCCGTAGTTCATAGTACCTTTCAAATAGCGCATAATTTTGTCACTAGCATGCCAATGTACATCACCCGGATTTGAAACAAACCGGCTCAGTTTGCTCACAGTAAACACGATGTCAGGCCTCGTTGCGCTTGCTAGGTACATGAGTGAACCAATGATTTGAGAGTATCTCAGTTGATCCTTAGATGTACCTTCGAACTTTCGGACCAACAGACTAGGATCATATGGTGTTTGAGATGGTTTGCAATCCGAATATCCAAAACGGCTCAACACCTTCTCAACATAATGGGATTGGAGAAGTGTGATCCCACCCTCATTATCTCTTAGTAGCTTGACGTTCAAGATAACATCAGCCACACCAAGGTCCTTCATCTCAAAGTTCTGAGACAGAAACGACTTAACCTCCTCAATGACTTTGAGGTTGGTTCCGAATATCAGTATGTCATCAACATACAAGCACAGTATGACTCCTTAGCCCCTACCATGGCGATAGTATACACATTTGTCAGCTTCATTAACAACAAAACCAACAGATGTCAGAGTTGTATTAAACTTATCATGCCATTGCTTAGGTGCTTGCTTCAGGCCATATAAAGATTTCAGCAACCTACACACTTTTCTTTCCTGACCATCTATCACAAATCCATCTGGCTATTGCATGTAGATTTCCTCGTTTAGCTCTCCATTTAGAAAAGCCGTCTTAACATCCCTCTGGTGGATGAGAAGACCGTGCGAGGCTGCCAACGAGAGTAATACTCGAATGGTGGTCAGTCTAGCCGCAGGTGAATAAGTATCGAAGAAATCTTCCGCTTCTTTCTGGTCATAGCCCTTGGCCACAAGCCTAGCCTTGTACTTTTCAATCGTACCATCGGGCCTAAGCTTCTTTTTGAACACCCACTTACATCCCAATGGTTTGCAACCATAGGGACGCTCAGTGATCTCCCATGTCTCGTTAGCCATGATGGAATCCATCTCGCTACGGACTGCATCCTTCCAGTAGTCAGCTTCTGGAGAGGCAAACGCTTCTGAAATAGAAGTAGGAGTATCGTCCATGAGATACACGAAGAAATCATCACCAAAGGTCTTTGCAGTCCTTTATCTCTTGTCCCTACCAAGGGTTTCCTCGTCATCCTCCTCTGGATTTTCATCATGTGTTCGTTCATAATATTCCATAGGAATGGCAGGCTCAGGAGTCTCCTCAGATTCCTGTCTAGAAGTGCTTTGTACATCTCTCATGGGGAAAATGTCCTCAAAGAATGTAGCATCCTTAGACTCCATAATTGTACCGACCTTCATGTCAAGTACCTCAGATTTCACTGCTAGAAATCTATAGCCAACACTATTCATAGCGTAGCCCAAATTAACACAGTCCACAGTCTTTGGTCCAAGCTTACGCTTTTTGGGGATCGGCACATTAACTTTCGCCAAGCAGCCCCAAGTACGTAAGTACGAGAGTGTTGTCCTTCTCTTGGTCCACTTCTCATAACGAGTGATCTCGTTATCCTTTGTCGGAACTTTATTCAGGACATAACATGATGTCATTATAGCCTCCCCCCACCATGCCTTGGATAAACCCGACGTATCTAACATGGCGTTAACCAAATCAGTTAGAGTACGGTTTTTCTGCTCGGCAACCCCGTTTGACTGGGGGGAGTAGGGAGGCGTCCTCTCGTGAATAATACCGTGTTCGGCACAGAAGGCATCAAACTCTTTCGAGAAGTACTCACCACCATGATCTTAACGGACTCGTTTAATTTTCTTTTCGAGTTGATTCTCAACTTCTGCCTTATAGATTTTAAAGTAGTGTAGAGCCTCATCTTTCGTATTTAACAGATACACATAGCAATATCTAGTGGAATCATCTATCGAAGTCATGAAATATTTCTTTCCACATTTAGTCAACACACCATTCATCACAGAAAGATCAGAATGTATGAGTTCAAGTGGTGCCAAGTGTCTCTCCTCTGCTGCCTTGTGAGGCGTGTGAGGTTGCTTAGATTGCACACACGAATGGCACTTAGAACCTTTGGCTAAAGTGAAACTGGGGATTAAATTCGATTTTGCTAGCCGCGTCATAACACCGAAACTAATGTGACAAAGACGTGAATGCCAGACTTCAGATTCATTAACACTCAAATGAATAATCTTCACGACTTTATTACATAGATCTGCAAGAGAAAGACGGAACATGCCTCCGCATTCATAACCTTTCCAACAAATAGTCCATATTTCGTAACAACTAATTTATTAGACTCGAGTACCAACTTAAACCCTTCTCTACATAGAAGGGAGCCACTAACGAGGTTCTTCTTGATGGCGGGGACATGTTGAACGTTCTTCAGCTGCACGATCCTTCCGAAGTAAACTTCAGATTGACCGTGCCAACACCAAGAACATAAGCACTCGCGCCATTCTCCATCAGTACGGACCCATGACCTGTGGCCTGGTAAGAAGAAAACAATGAAATGTCAGCACACACATGACCACCTGCACCTGTGTTGACCCACCAATCGGTGGACGGCCAAACTGAAAATACAGCAAATAAATTACCGTACCCAGATGCACCACTCTCATTGTTGCTCACAATCATATTGACAGACTTGGAGTCCTGTCCTGACTTCTTAAACTTGTTTGGGCACTTGTTGGCCCAATGTTCAGCCGAACCACAAGTAAAGCAGCCCTCATCCTTCTTGTTCTTCTTGAAGGTCTTCTTACCCTTCTTCTTGAAGTCGGTATTCTGTTGGACACCGTTCTTTCCCTTGAGGTTGTGGGAATTGGAGTTCTTCTGATGTACCATATTGGCCACAGAAGTCCCTTCGACCCCTTTTCCGTGCGAGTCCTTTGCCCTTGAATTCTGCTCAACACTCAGATGGCCAATGACATCCTCCACAGATAATTCACGCCTATGATGTTTCAGAGTGGTGGCAAAGTTCCTCCAGGAATTGGGGAGCTTAGCGATTATGCAGCCCGCGACAAACTTGCCCGGTAACTCGCACTTAAGAAGCTCAAGCTCCTTAACAATGCATATTATCTCATGAGCCTGCTCCAATACAGGACGGTTTTCAACAATCTTGTAATCGTAGAACTGCTCTATAATATACATCTCACTCCCTGCATCGGCAGCCCCGAACTTAGATTCGAGCGCCTCCCACAAGTCCTTGGCAGACCGCATATGCAAATATGCGTCAACCAGCTTATCTCCAATCACGCTCAGAACTGCCCCGAGGAACACGACAGTGGCCTCCTTGAACACCTTCTCCTGTTCAGGAGCGATCGTTCCTGTGGGAGTCACACCGGCGACCCAGAACACGTTCCTGGCCGTGATCCATAAGGTGATTTTAGTCTGCCAACGCTTAAAGTACGTCCCGTAAACAGGGACGGTTTTAGTGTAGCAACAAAACCAGAATTCAAAAAACTCCTACACACATTAGGTTTTTGATTGATGAATAAATAGGCAGTTTCTCGATTAAATTAATCCATGAATAAATCATGAGCATGACATGAACAACATTGATAACACACTGATTACGATCTAACAGAGCATGTACTACGCACATAGTAGAAACATCTACGCATATCACCAGTACTGCTACAACAGAAAGAAACACGAGAGGGATCAGCGATGTGTACCCTCCAATCGGCCACACGGCGGCGGTATCGGTGGCAGCAGCCACGGCATCCTCGGCAGCCTTCTTGTCGGCCTCGGCCTTCTCAGCAGCGGCACGGTCGGCGTCGGTCGACATGGTGATGATGAAGGTGATGCGGACGTAGATGAATAGAAGCGAGCAATCGCGTAGTCGCTACCCAAAAACCTAATCGCTCCTCTCCTGTACAGGATCCGGAGAGGCAGGGTTTCGGAGGCTTGCTCTCCCGTCAACCGTGTACACGGTGAACGAGATGGAGTCGCCCGCGGCAGCAGCAGCAAAGGAACGACGTGGGCGTGGAGGCGGAGATGCGTTCTATTTCGCGGTGGCTAGGGTTTGCAACGCCCCACATATATATGTGCGGCCGCGCGTGGAGAGACGTGGTTGAACCCACGTCCAAGTCGGTAGCCCATGATCCGACGTCTCAGATCGTGGCCCTACCTGTCAAAGACTCTCCGTTCCTCACCGGCAAAAAGAAGCGCATAGGAGTGAGCTCGGCTCGGCTCAATCCCGCAACCCGCGGAGCGTCGTGACGAGGCGAGGCGAGGCGTGGCGTGGCGTGGCGAGGCGAGCGGAGGAGGAGGAGTGCGCGAGGGCTTCTTTTCTTCTCAAGCTCCAATAGCATGAGGGAGAGAATCCCTTATAAACCACTCCAACTCTCCTTCCACTAGCATGGTGGGACTAAACTTCCCACCACCTTGTCATGCCACCTACATGGGCCCTTAGAGATTAAATCTGAAATTGTCATATGGGCTCTAGGCCCATCTCATATTTCAACAATCCCCCACCAGATCTCAGGGGCCCACTTTGTCCTTTGTTCCAAACGCTGTTTTGATATACCAGCATCTCAGTGGAGAACAATTAAGGTTGAGCTCCACCTAGACCAAGTAGTTAGACTCCTTCACAACTGAAAAATGGACTATGCCTTGAATTGTCAGTTTGGCATCAAGCAGTTTCACCACAAGTCTCACTTATACGAGCCTGCCGAAGGCCGACCCTCGGGTGGAGCATATTAGTCAGACTCTTGGCCTGTTCCTGAGCTTGCTAGAGATCAGCCCAATCTCATAGACTGTGACCAGCATTCGGGCTCATATAGTTGTGTTCCTCCAAAGATCGCTCTGTAGGATAGCATCTTGCTTATACATATAAGCCTTGGAACACATTAAGACAGTAGTCATCCTTCCATACAGTTTCCGAGAGTATTGCATCTCCAACGGAGTGGGTTAGTAAAGTTACTCTCCTCAGTCCACCACTGGCTTGTTTTCCCAGGTCCTACTTCACGGGATCTCCGATCACATAGGTTGGGTTACTACCATGGCAACTCATGTGGGTCTCATACACATCTCCCTCGATGCACTATCTATCACAACACGTGATAGCCCTTTTGTAAAGGGATCTGCCAGATTCTTAGCCGTATGGACATACTCCAACGCTATCACTCCGGAGTTTCTTAATTTTCTGACAGCTTTTAATCTCATTCTTATGTGTTTGTTGGACTTCATGTTGTCCTTTGAACTCTTCACCTTGGTGATGACAGTCTGATTGTCACAGTTCATAAGGATAGCCGGAACCGGTTTATCAAACAATGGCAAGTCCATCAAAAGATCACGAAGCCATCCTGCTTCGACACCAGATGTGTCTAATGCTGTTAATTCTGCTTCCATTGTCGATCTCGTTAAGATCGGTTGCTTGCAAGACTTCCAGGAAACAGCGCCACCTCCAACAGTAAACATATAACCAGTTGTGGCTTTCATCTCATCAGCATCAGAGATCCAATTCGCATCCCTATTCCCTTCAAGTACCGATGGGTATCCGGTATAGTGAAGTCCGTAGTTTATAGTACCTTTCAGATAGCGCATAACTCTCTCAATAGCATGCCAATGTACATCACCCGGATTGGAAACAAACCGGCTCAGTTTGCTCACAGCAAACGCGATGTCGAACCTCGTTAAACTTGCTAGGTACATGAGTGAACCAATGATTTGAGAGTATCTCAGTTGATCCTTAGCTGTGCCTTCGAACTTTCGGACCAACACACTAGGATCATATGGTGTTTGAGATGGTTTGCAGTCCGAATATCCAAAACGGCTCAACACCTTCTCAACATAATGGGATTGCAGAAGTGTGATCCCACCCTCATTATCTCTTAGTAGCTTGATGTTCAATATAACATCAGCCACACCAAGGTCCTTCATCTCAAAGTTCTGAGACAGAAACGACTTAACCTCCTCAATGACCTTGCGGTTGGTTCCGAATATCAGTATGTCATCAACATACAGGCACAGTATGACTCCTTAGCCCCCACCATGGCGATAGTATACACATTTGTCAGCTTCATTAACAATGAAGCCAACAGATGCCAGAGCTGTATTAAACTTATCATGCCATTGCTTAGGTGCTTGCTTCAGGCCATATAAAGATTTCTGCAACCTACACACCTTTCTTTCCTGACCATCTATCACAAAGCCATCTGGCTGTTGCATGTAGATTTCCTCGTTTAGCACTCCATTTAGAAAAGCCATCTTAACATCCATCTGCTGGATGAGAAGACCGTGCGAGGCCGCCAACGAGAGTAATACTCGAATGGTGGTCAGTCTTGCCACAAGTGAATAAGTATCGAAGAAATCTTCCTCTTCTTTCTGCTCATAGCCCTTGGCCACAAGCCTAGCCTTATACTTTTCAATCGTACCATCGGGCCTAAGCTTCTTTTTGAACACCCACTTACATCCCAATGGTTTGCAACCATAGGGACGCTTAGTGATCTCCCATGTCCCGTTAGCCATGATGGAATCCATCTCGCTACGGACCACATCCTTCCAGTAGTCAGCTTCTGGAGAGGCATACGCTTCTGAAATAGTAGGAGTATCATCCACGAGATACACGAAGAAATCATCACCAAAGGTCTTTGCAGTCCTTTGTCTCTTGCCCCTACCAAGGGTTTCCTCGTCATCCTCCTCAGGATTTTCATCATGTGTTCGTTCATAATATTCCATAGGAATGGCAGGCTCAGGAGTCTCCTCAGATTCCTATCTAGAAGTGCTTTGTACATCTCTCATGGGGAAAATGTCCTCAAAGAATGTAGCATCCTTAGACTCCATAATTGTACCGACCTTCATGTCAGGTACCTTAGATTTCACTGCTAGAAATCTATAGCCAACACTATTCATAGCGTAGCCCAAATTAACACAGATCTACGATCTTTGGTCCAAGCTTACGCTTTTTGGGGATCGGCACATTAACTTTCGCCAAGCAGCCCCAAATGCGTAAATCTGAGAGTGTTGTCCTTCTCTTGGTCCACTTCTCATATGGAGTGATCTCGTTATCCTTTGTCGGAACTTTATTCAGGACATGACATGATGTCATTATAGCCTCCCCCCACCATGCCTTGGATAAATGATACGTCTCCGTCGTATCTACTTTTTCAAACACTTTTGCCCTTGTTTTGGACTCTAACTTGTATGATTTGAATGGAACTAACCCGGACTGACGCTGTTTTCAGCAGAATTGCCATGATGTTGTTTTATGTGTAGAAAACAAAAGTTCTCGGAATGACCTGAAACTCCACGGGATGTCTTATAAAAAATAATAAAAAATCCTCGCCAAAGATGAAGACCAGGGGGCCCACACCCTGTCCACGAGGGTGGGGGGCGCCCCCCCTCTAGGGCGCGCCCCTACCTCGTGGGCCCCCTGGACACCTTCCGACGCCAACTCCAACTCTATATATTGGCTTTCGGGGAGAAAAAAATAAGAGAGAAGAAATCATCGCATTTTATGATACGGAGCCGCCGCCAAGCCCTAAAACCTCTCGGGAGGGCTGATCTGGAGTCCGTTCGGGGCTCCGGAGAGGGGGATTCGTCGACGTCGTCATCATCAACCATCCTCCATCACCAATTTCATGATGCTCACCGCCGTGCGTGAGTAATTCCATCGTAGGCTTGCTGGACAGTGATGGGTTGGATGAGATTTATCATGTAATCGAGTTAGTTTTGTTAGGGTTTGATCCCTAGTATCCACTATGTTCTGACATTGATGTTACTATGACTTTGCTATGCTTAATGCTTGTCACTAGGGCCCAAGTGCCATGATTTCAGATCTGAACCTATTATGTTTTCATGAATATATGTGAGTTCTTGATCCTATCTTGCAAGTCTATAGTCACCTATTATGTGTTATGATCCGACAACCCCAAGTGACAATAATCGGGATACTTCTCGGTGATGACCATAGTTTGAGGAGTTCATGTATTCACTATGTGCTAATGCTTTGTTCCGGTTCTCTATTAAAAGGAGGCCTTAATATCCCTTAGTTTCCGCTAGGACCCCGCTGCCACGGGAGGGTAGGACAAAAGATGTCATGCAAGTTCTTTTCCATAAGCACGTATGACTATATTCGGACTACATGCCTACATTAAATTGATGAATTGGAGCTAGTTCTGTGTCACCCTATGTTATGACTGTTACATGACGAACCACATCCGGCGTAATTATCCATCACTGATCCGGTGCCTACGAGTTTTCCATATCGGTTCTCGCTTATTTACTTTTCCGTTGCTACTTTGTTACAATCACTACAAAATACCAAAAACATTACTTTTGTTGTCTTTACTTTTGTTACCGTTACCACCACTATCATATTACTTTGCTACTAAACACTTTGCTGCAGATACTAAGTTTCGGTGTGGTTGAATTGACAACTCAGCTGCTAATACTTGAGAATATTCTTTGGCTCCCCTTGTGTCGAATCAATAAATTTGGGTTGAATACTTTACCCTCGAAAGCTGTTGCGATCCCCTACACTTGTGGGTTATCAAGACTAATTTCTGGCGCCGTTGCCGAGCATAGCTCTATTCTTTGAGTCACTTGGGATTTATATCAGCTGGACACTATGAAGAACTTGAAAGACGCTAAGACAAAAATTTATCCCTCAACTACGAGGGGAGGTAAGGAACTGCCATCTAGCTCTGCACTTGATTCACCTTCTTTTATGAGTAAGCTAGCGACACCTAAACCTGCTTCTGCTATTCGTTCCGATATGTCGCATGTTATTGATGATGCCACTTCTGCTATGCATGATACTTATGATGAAACTACTTCTATGCTTGATACTACTGTGCCCCTTGGTGAATTTCTAGATGAACAAATTTCTAGGGCTGGAGAGAAAGAAATTATTGAATCTGAATACGATGATGAAAGTGATGATGAAAATATGCCTGTTATTCCTAAGGGTTATGTTTTTATATGGAATCTTCTGCCGCTATTTTAGCTTGCAAAGATAGATATGAGCTCAAGAGGTTATTAGTTAAATGGACAAAAGAATCACTTAGGGATAAAATGAAACCCGACCCTACTTTTGCAACTTCACCTATCTGTGTTCCCGATAAGGATTATGAATTTTCTGTTGATCCAGATATAATTACTTTGGTCGAATCTGATCCTTTTTATGGGTATGAATCTGAAACTGTTGTGGCACATCTCTTACTAAATTAAATGATATAGCCGCCCTGTTTACTAATGATGAGAGATCGCGCTACTTTTATATACTCAAAATATTTCCGTTCTCATTAAAGGGTGATGCTAAGATATGGTTTAATTCTCTTGATCCTGGTTGTGCGCGTAGTCCCTGTGGATATGATTTATTACTTCTCTGCTAAATATTTCCCTGCTCATAAGAAACAAGCTGCTTTGAGGGAAATATACAACTTTGTGCAAATTAAAGAATAGAGTCTCCCACAAGCTTGGGGGAGGCTTCTCAAGTTACTTCATGCTTTGCCTGATCATCCTCTTAAGAAACTTGAAATACTTGATATCTTTTATAATGGACTAACCGATGCTTTCAGAGATTACCTGGATAGTTGTGTTGGTTCTCTTTTCAGGGAAAGAACACCGGATGAAGCTGAAATTCTATTGAATAATATGTTGACAAATGAAAACAATTGGACACTTCCTGAGCCAGCTCCTGAGCCAATTACTGAGCCTATCCCTAAACCAACTCCGAAGAAGAGAGGTGTTCTATTTCTCAGTCCTGAAGATATGCAAGAGGCAAAGAAATCTATGAAAGAAAAAGGTATTAAAGCTGAAGATGTTAAGAATTTACCTCCTATTAAAGAAATACATGGTCTTAATCTACCGCCCGTTGAAGAAACTTATGATCTTGATCCATCACCTATTGAAGAACCTCCTGATCCTAATAATCCGACACAGGTAGTAAAGGTAAATTCTCTCTATAGATTTGATGAAGGTGATATTCCTCACTATAAGTCTGCTAGACAATGCTTGGATGAGTTTGATAATTTTATTGTCAAACAAGAAAATTTTAATGCTTATTTTGGTAGACAGTTGAAATATGATTCCGATATGATTAAACACTTGGGTGATTATATGTCTAATGTTAGAGGTGAACTTAAACTTGTTAGCAAACATGCTTCTATGGTTACCACTCAAGTAGAAGAAGTGCTTAAAGCTCAGAAAGAAGTGATTGATGAAATGAATAGTAAGAAAAATGATTATGCTATTAGAGTGGCTACTAGAACTGGTAGAATGACTCAGGAACATTTGTATCCTGAAGGCCACCCTAAGAGAATCGAGAAAGATTCTCAGAGAAATAATATTGATGTACCTAGTTCTTCTAAAAGGAAGAAAAAGAAAAATGATAGGACTTTGCAAACTTCTAGTGAACCTATTGCTGAACCACCTGAGAATCCAAATGATATTTCTATTTCTGATGCTGAAACACAATCTGGTAATGAACATGAACCTAGTGAAAATGTTAATGATGATGTTCACGATGATGCTCAACCTAGTAATGATAATGATGTAGAAGTTGAACCTGCTGTTGATCTTGATAACCCACAATCAAAGAATCAAAGTTATGATAAAAGAGACTTCGTTGCTAGGAAACATGGTAAAGAAAGGGAACCATGGGTTCAGAAACCCATGCCTTTTCCTCTGAAACCATCCAAGAAAAAGGATGATGAGGATTTTGAGCGCTTTGCTGAAATGATTAGACCCATCTTTTTGCGTATGCGATTGACTGATATGCTCAAAATGAATCCTTATGCTAAATATATGAAAGATATTGTTACAAATAAAAGAAAGATACCGGAAGCTGAAATTTCCACCATGCTTGCTAATTATACTTTTTAGGGCGGAATACCAAAGAAACTTGGAGATCCAGGAGTACCCACTATACCATGCTCCATTAAAAGAAATTATGTTAAAACTGCTTTATGTGATCTTGGAGCCGATGTTAGTGTTATGCCTCTCTCTTTATATCGTAGACTTGACTTGAATAAGTTGACACCTACTGAAATATCTTTGCAAATGGCTGATAAATCAACTGCTATACAGCCGGTATCTGTGAGGATGTGCCTGTTGTGGTTGCAAAGCGTTACTATTTGAACGGACTTTGTTATTCTTGATATTCCGAGGATGATAGTATGTCTATTATTCTTGGAAGACCTTTCCTTAATACTGCAGGGGCTGTTATTGATTGCAACAAAGGCAATGTCACTTTTCATGTTAATGGTAATGAGCACACGGTACACTTTCCGAGGAAACAACCTCAAGTTCATAGTATCAACTCTATTGGAAAAATGCCATCGATTATATTTGGAGGTTTTGAATTTCCTCTCCCTACTGTCAAGAAGAAATATGATATACTTATTATTGGGGATGTCCATATCCCCGTTGAGGTAACATAGTGTTAGTTGAAATTTCTCCGGTTCTATGTTAGTCGGAATGAGTTTGTTAACAAGACCTGATCAACCTTGTTAGTGGATTCTTTTTTATGAGCATGAGATGGATGAAACTAGAAGCACAACCTATACATACCCTCTTTATATTTTCTGTCATTTAGTAGAAATAAAGTAAAATAGTATTTTTCTGTCTGTCTCCCGACTTATCCGTGCAATATAAAAATACCTCGAAAATAAAAGTCCTCAGAATGCCATGCCAATTTAATATGTTTTTTTCGGGAATATTTGAGGATTTTTAGTGCAAAAATCACCGCGGGGGGAGCTCCCACCTGGCCACGAGGGTGGAGGCGCGCCCTACCCCCTGGCGCGCCCCCGCCTCGTGGGCCCACGGCGGCCCTCCTCCACTTATCCCTGCATCCATCTTCTTCCTCTTCCTCACACAAACCCGAAAAACCAACTGAAGCACGAGTTCCAGCCACTTTTGCTGTGATTTTCGATCTCCTTGCTCAAAGCACCTCTCGCAAAACTGCTTGGGGAGATTGTTCCTTGGTATGTGACACTCCTCCATTGGTCCAATTAGTTTTTGTTCTTGTGCTTTATTCTTTGCAAATTGCTGCATAGGTGACCATGTTCTTGAGCTTGCATGTCAAATTTATATGGTTCCAAGTAGTTCTAATACTTGATATAGGCTCTAGGCACTTGTAGGAGTAGTTGCTATCAATTTTATTGAAGTTGGTTCACTTTTGTTTGAAGTTACTAAAAATTTCAGATTATTTCAGAAAATAATGAAGAGACTTTTGAGGGGCTCGTCCAGCCGAAGCTCGAAGGAAAAACAAAAGGAGGAAGCACAGAAGCCCAAATATAATTTGCCTCGCACCGCGGACGTCCGGCCGTGTGAATGGCCTTCCGATGACTTCTTAAGGAGAGCCGGAATTTATGAGGATTTTTATCTATTGATTGAGAATGCTGGCCTCACCAACTTCCTCCGCGACCAACGTCATCAGTATCTCTTACTCACAAATACTTTTGTGCAAAACTTCTACTATTTCCCTAAGGAATCACCTCCATCAGTAGAGTTTCATTTATATGACGTTGTTAAGAAGATGCCATTAGCTGAATTTTGCGAGGTTCGCAAAATACCCTTTGAGGGTACCTTGGATGAACCACATCGTAATGAACTAGAAGCTTTTATTAACACTATCACTGTGGGAGAAACCAGGAAGGTTTCTGATGCAAGAATTACTAGCATACATTTTCCTGTTTTATGCTACTTTGCCTTATTTGCTAGTCGTTGCTTGATTGGTTGTGGGAACTGTGGAAACCTTAGTGTTCCTGATATTATCATTTTGTTCCATGGTTTATACCGCAACAACACTGTTAGTATGTGCGGAATTATTGCTAGACGGTTAAGTTTGAACCGTACTAAAGGCCCCATCTTTGGAGGTATTTATGCTTCGCGCCTAGCTGCACATTTTGACATACCTATTAGGCATTTGGAGAAAGAAGAAACATCGTTGCCCAGTGCTTATTTAGATTATAAGAGTATGCTAGCGCATGACTTTCTTGTTAAGGGCAAGGAAGGGGAGCTTAAATATAAATTGTACTTTGATAAACATCACCCTGAGACTATTACTTTGCCTGCTCCCTCTTTGTTTAACTTGTCTGCAGGTCCTCACCTCGTTCCGTGGGCGGCCGTTCAAGCCTATCGGAATCCTGCACCAGCCCCGGAACCGGAACCACAAGATGAGCCTCCACGACAGTCTGTTTATTCTTGGGATCCGGAGGCGGTTGCCAGCCAGTGGCAGTCAGAGTCCTCTTCATCACAGTATGATCCCAACTATTCTGCATCGCAGTATGACCCCAGCTACACCTATCGGTATCCGCCAGGCTATCCCTGGCAATAGACCAACTTAGGCCAAAAGCCTAAGCTTGGGGGAGTATGTATTTCTCACCGACATTACATTTATGTTCACACACACTCATTGCTAGATGTCGGTGCTCATACTCTTTCACTGTAATATCCATGCTAGTTTATTTTCTTTTTCCTGCTTTCTTCTTGTGTGTCTATTAAACCTTAAGAAAAACAAAAAAATTAGTAGTATTTTTATTTTCCTGCTGTAGTAGTAATAATTAAAAAGAAAACCCAAAAATATTTCCCGTTTTTCTTTTGCTTGTTGGGAGCTTTCCCGTGTAAATAGTTTTTATTTCTTTTCTTTTCTTTGGGGGTCAGTAGGAGAAGACCATGATTAAATTGTTGAAGTGGCCCTTATATGCATCATTGTTGATTTAACCAAGAGCCCGTATTGCCTTGTCTTCTCCTGTTTATTGAATGCTCGCAGATTCTAGCTTATTCCAATGCACGTGCACTCTTATTATTATTCACATCGTTCGGTCGTGCAAGTGAAAGGCAATTATGATGATATATGATGGACTGACTAAGATGAGAAAAGTTGGTATGAACTCGACCTCTTTTGTTTTTGTAAATATGATGAGTTCATCGTTCCTGATTCAGCTTATTATGAATAAACATGTTTGCAATGACAATTAGAGATCATAGTTGCTTGTGCCATGCTTGATTAGCTACGAGTTATAATGGTTTACCTTGCGTGCCAACATGCTATTAAAATGATTGCGATGTGGAATGATGGGGCGGTATCCTCCTTTGAATGATTTAAGTGACTTGACTTGGCGCATGTTCACGCATGTAGTTGAAACAAATCAACATAGCCTTCACGATATTTATGTTCATGATGGATTATATCCTATTCATGCTTGTATTCAATGTTTATTAATTTTAATGCATGTTCATGACTGTTGTCGCTCTCTAGTTGGTCGCTTCCCAGTCTTTTGCTAGCCTTCACTTGTACTAAGCGGGAACACTGCTTGTGCATCCAATCCCTTAAACCCCAAAGTTATTCCATATGAGTCCATCATACCTTCCTATATGCAGTATCTACCTGCCGTTCCAAGTAAATTTGTATGTGCCAAACTCTAAACCTTCAAATAAACATTCTGTTTTGCATGCTCGAATAGCTCATATATCAACTAGGGCTGCCCTTATCTTCCGTGTTAGGCGGGTTATTCTCAAGAGGAGTGGACTCCGCTCCTCACTCACGATAAAATGGCTGGTCACCGGGATGCCCAGTCCCATGCTTTATGCAAACTAAATCAAAATAATTACAAACAAAACTCCCCCTGGGACCCGTTGAATGTTGGAGGCACTCGTTGTTTCGAGCAAGCCATGGATTGATGCTTGTGGAGGAGGGAGTATAAACTTTACCATTCTATTTGGGAACCGCCTATAATTTGTTTAGCATGGAAGATATCGTCATCTCTTAGTAGTTATGTTGACAATGAAAGTATGCCGCTCAAAATATAATTTATCTCTATTTCAAAACCGAGCTCTGGCACCTCTACAAATCCCTGCTTCCCTCTGCGAAGGGCTTATCTATTTACTTTTATGTTGAGTCATCACCTTCTTATTAAAAGCACTAGCTGGAGAGCACAGCTGTCATTTGCATTCATTACTGTTAATTTATATCGGGTATGACTATGATTGGATATCTTTTACCATGAATTACAATGTCTAGTCAGTCCTTGATCTTTGAAGGTGCTCTGCACTTATATTTTGCAGTCTCAGAAAGGGCTAGTGAGATACCATCTTGTTATATCATATTACGATTATTTTAAGAAAGTGTTGTCATCCGAGATTTATTATTATGGCTTGCTAGCTGATTATGTTATTGATATGAGTAAACATGAGACCTAGGAGTTATTGCAAATGTGGTTAGTTATGATCTTTGCTGAAAACCTGAATGTTGGCTTGACATAGGTACAACAACAAGAGCAAACAGAGTTTGTAAAAGTTTTTCTTTTTCTCTTTCAGTTTGTCAACTGAATTGCTTGAGGACAAGCAAGGGTTTAAGCTTGGGGGAGTTGATACGTCTCCGTCGTATCTACTTTTCCAAACACTTTTGCCCTTGAGGACAAGCAATTAACCCGGACTGACGCTGTTTTCAGTAGAATTGCCATGATGTTGTTTTATGTGCAGAAAACAAAAGTTCTCGGAATGACCTGAAACTCCACCGGATGTCTTATAAAAAATAATAAAAAATCCTCGCCAAAGATGAAGACCAGGGGCCCACACCTGTCCACGAGGTGGGGCGCCCCCTCTAGGCGCGCCCCTACCTCGTGGGCCCCTGGACACCTTCAGACGCCAACTCCAACTCTATATATTGGCTTTCGGGGAGAAAAAAAGAAGAGAGAAGAAATCATCACGTTTTACGATACGGAGCCGCCGCCAAGCCCTAAAACCTCTCGGGATGGCTGATCTGGAGTCCGTTCGGGGCTCCGGAGAGGGGGATTCGTCGCCGTCGTCATCATCAACCATCCTCCATCACCAATTTCATGATGCTCACCGCCATGCGTGAGTAATTCCATCGTAGGCTTGCTGGACGGTGATGGGTTGGATGAGATTTATCATGTAGTCGAGTTAGTTTTGTTAGGGTTTGATCCCTAGTATCCACTATGTTCTGAGATTGAGGTTGCTATGACTTTGCTGTGCTTAATGCTTGTCACTAGGGCCCGAGTGCCATGATTTCAGATCTGAACCTATTATGTTTTCATGAATATATGTGAGTTCTTGATCCTATCTTGCAAGTCTATAGTCACCTATTATGTGTTATGATCCGACAACCCCAAGTGACAATAATCGGGATACTTCTCGGTGATGACCATAGTTTGAGGAGTTCATGTATTCACTATGTGCTAATGCTTTGTTAGGTTCTCCATAAAATGGAGGCCTTAATATCCCTTAGTTTCCGCTAGGACCCGCTGCCACGGGAGGGTAGGACAAAAGATGTCATGCAAGTTCTTTTCCATAAGCACGTATGACTATATTCGGAATACATGCCTACATTACATTGATGAATTGGAGCTAGTTCTGTGTCACCCTATGTTATGACTGTTACATGACGAACCGCATCCGACATAATTATCCATCACTGATCCGGTGCCTTCGAGTTTTCCATATATTGGTTCTTGCTTATTTACTTTTCCGTTGCTACTGTTACAATCACTACAAAATACCAAAAACATAACTTTTGTTGTCTTTACTTTTGTTACCGTTACCAGCACTATCATATTACTTTGCTACTAAACACTTTGCTGCAGATACTAAGTTTCCAGGTGTGGTTGAATTGACAACTCAGCTGCTAATACTTGAGAATATTCTTTGGCTCCCCTTGTGTCGAATCAATAAATTTGGGTTGAATACTTTACACACGAAAGCTGTTGCGATCCCCTACACTTGTGGGTTATAATAAACCCGACGTATCTAACATGGCGTTAACCGAATCAGCTAGAGTACTTTTTTTTGCTCGTCAACCCCGTTTGACTGGGGTGAGTTGGGAGGCGTCCTCTCGTGAATAATATCGTGTTCCGCACAGAAGGCATCAAACTCTTTCGAGAAGTACTCTCCACCACGATCTGACCGGACTCGTTTAATTTTCTTTTCGAGTTGATTCTCAACTTCTGCCTTATAGATTTTAAAGTAGTGTAGAGCCTCATCTTTGGTATTTAACAGATACACATAGCAATATCTAGTGGAATCATCTATTAAAGTCATGAACTATTTCTTTCAACCTTTAGTCAACACACCATTCATCTCACAAAGATCAGAATGTATGAGTTCAAGTGGTGCCAAGTGTCTCTCCTATGTTGCCTTGTGAGGCTTGCGAGGTTGCTTAGATTGCACACACGAATGGCACTTAGAACCTTTGGCTAAAGTGAAACTCGGGATTAAATTCAATTTCGCTAGCCGCGTCATAACACCAAAACTAATGTGACAAAGACGTGAATGCCAGACTTAAGATTCATTAACACTCAAATGAATATTCTTCACGACTTTATTACATAGATCTGCAAGAGAAAGGCGGAACATGCCTCCGCATTCATAACCTTTCCAACAAATAGTAAACTTCAGATCGACCGTGCCAACACCAAGAACAGAAGCACTCGCGTCATTCCCCATCAGTACGGACCCGTGACCTGTGGCCTGGTAAGAAGAAAACAATGAAATGTCAGCACACACATGAACACCTGCACCTGTGTCGACCCACCAATCGATGGACGGCCAAACTGAAAATATAGCAAATAAATTACCGTACCCAGATGCACCACTCTCATTGTTGCTCGCAATCATATTGACAGACTTGGAGTCATGTCCTGACTTCTTAAACTTGTTTGGGCACTTGTTGGCCCAATGTTCAGCCGAACCACAAGTAAAGCAGCCCTCATCCTTCTTATTCTTCTTGAAGGTCTTCTTACCCTTCTTCTTGAAGTAGGTATTCTGTTGGACACTGTTCTTTCCCTTGAGCTTGTTGGAATTGGAGTTCTTCTGATGTACCATATTGGCCACAGAAGTTCCTTCGACCCCTTTTTCGTGCGAGTCCTTTGCCCTTGAATTCTGCTCAACACTCAGATGGCCAATGACATCCTCCACAGAGAATTCACGCCTCTGATGTTTCAGAGTGGTGGCAAAGTTCCTCCAGGAATCGGGGAGCTTAGCGATTATGTAGCCCGCGACAAACTTGTCCGGTAACTCGCACTTAAGAAGCTCAAGCTCCTTAACCAATGCATATTATCTCATGAGCCTGCTCCAATACAGGACGGGTTTCAACCATCGTGTAATCGTGGAACTGCTCTATAATATACATCTCGCTCCCTGCATCGGCAGCCCCGAACTTAGATTTGAGCGCCTCCCACAAGTCCTTGGCAGACCGCATATGCAAATATGCGTCAACCAGCTTATCTCCAATCACGCTCAGAACCGCCCCAAGGAACACGACAGTGGCCTCCTTGAACGCCTTCTCTTGTTCAGGAGCGATTGTTCCTATGGGAGTCACACCGGCGACCCAGAACACGTTCATGGCCGTGAGCCATAAGGTGGTTTTAGTCTGCCAATGCTTAAAGTACGTCCCCATAAACGGGGACAGTTTGATCTTGACAAAACCAGAATTCGAAAAACTCCTACACATATTAGGTTTTTGGATTGATGAATAAATAGGCAGTTTTTCGATTAAATTAATCCATGAATAAATCATGAGCATGACATGAACAGCATTGATAACACACTGATTACGATCCATGAAACATCTACGCATATCGCTAGTACTGCTACAACAGAAAGAAACACGAGAGGGATCGGCGATGTATACCCTCCAATCGGCCATGCGGCGGCGGTAACGGCGGAAGCAGCCGCGGCATCCTTGGCGGCCTTCTTGTCGGCCTCGGCCTTCTCAGCAGTGGTACGGTTGCCGTCGGTCGACATGGTGATGACGAAGGTGATGCGGAAGTAGATGAACAGAAGTGAGCAGTCGCGTAGTCGCTACCCAAAAACCTAATCGCCTGTCTCCCATACAGGATCCGGAGAGGCGGGGTTTCGGAGGCCTGCTCTCCTGTCAACCGTGTACGCGGTGAACGGGATGAAGTCGCTGGCAGAAGCAGCAGCCCATGATCCGACGTCTCAGATCGTGGCCCTACCTGTCAAAGACTCTCCGTTCCTGACCGGCAAAAAGAAGCGCATAGGAGTGAGCTCGGCTCGGCTCAATCCCGCAACCCGCCGAGGCGAGCGGAGGAGGAGGAGTGCGCGAGGGCTTCTTTTCTTCTCAAGCTTCAATAGCATGAGGGAGAGAATCCCTTATAAACCACTCCAACTCTCCTTCCACTAGCATGGTGGGACTAAACTTCCCACCACCTTGTCGTGCCACCTACATGGGCCCTTAGAGATTAAATCTGAAATTGTCATATGGGCTCTAGGCCCATCTCATATTTCAACAGTTATGGACTCTGCGGTGCCGGCGGCGGCATCACCTCTTCTTCCTCGTCGGACCAACAAGGCGACGGGGCTGCTCCTGCGCGCCTTGCTTGCTCCACATGCTTCCTCCGGTGAGTACAGGTCGAGCTTGCATTGATGCTATTTGTAACACGCCAAAATTTTAACCTTGTTTTATTAATTAAAATTTTGCCAGGAAATTAAATTTTTTTTTGGATTCATTCTTGATCTCAGAGCCTCTCTTTTCCCCTAAGTTGTGGAGTTTTCACCCCTAGTAAAAACTTTCCAATTATTATTGGACTTGTTTACCCTCTCAAATAAAACAATTCTTTTATCAGTGGGATTATCTATATAATTTTTTCCCCTGAGCTTTATTTCTCTAAATTGGTTTTTCATAAGTTTAGGACCCCATTTGCACTACAACCCTTTGATAAATTCATTTAAAAATCCACCAAAATTTGGGTATGACATGTGATGTTTTTAAATCACTTTTATGCAAAAAGATATTTCATTCTTTGGATATTTTGAGCTCTACATCAAATTTTCAAATCTGGTCCAGTGGGCAATTTTACACTACAACCTATTTAAATATTTCTTTAAAACTTCTACCGAAATTTTGGAATGTCAGTAGGAGCATATTGTTCAACTTTATGCAAAAATCCAGGGATGTTCTTTGAAAGATTTGAGTGAATCATCCTCATCTTCATTCTGTTGCAACTTGGTGATTTGTACTGCAACCATCTTCTAACTTGCTCCTCTACCCATGAGCTTTCTCCTGCTTGTAGTACACCTTACCAAACCCTTAAGTCCAGGAGATTGGACCCATTGGGAGGTTTTTTGTCCATGCAATGATGCCATTTACCTTCTGTCCAGAACTGAGGTTTTGAAAAACTTCCACTAGCAAGTTTCTTCTTTTGCCCAAATGACCTTACCAGCCTCTTTTGCAATTATAGAGACACTAGCCTGGAGAATTTGGCCACTCCAAGAAATGCCTAGGTGCCCCTGACATTATGACAAACACCTTATGGGCATGATCAATTTTGACATGATCTTTGTTTTGCACTGAGACCTTGCACCTCTGGACAATCTAGCATGTCCACTAAGCACCTAGATGATCCTAACCTAGGTCTGCTAAGTGCCAGCCTCACCCAAGCCCTGTAGCATGCACTGGCATTTCGCCGAGCACCTGGTGGGCGTGCTCTGGGCGCGCCCAGAGCGCGCGTTTTGCATGTGCCGCGCCAGAGCCGCCGCGCCCTTGGCCTGTTCCCCCAAGCTTATCCAATCACTCTGCCGCTCGCAGCGTAGGGCCAAGCCTCGACCCGTACGCCCTCACGAGCACCACAGCCCCTCGCCACGTCTCCGGCAAGCCAGAAGCTAGCCGCCACTGCCGCCCGACAGCCTCTGCACTGGTCGGCGCCGCCCGAGCCACTCCCGCTCGCCAGCTCGCCCTTGGAGCAGTGCCCGCTCGTCCGCTAGCTCCTACCGCCATCCCCAGCCCCGCCATGATGCCCTGCAAGCTACAGAACGGCGGTCGCCGATGATCTTATCCACGGCCACCGCAAACCGACCTTGTTGCGCTATAAAAGGAGGCCCCCGGGCTCGTCCGGCGACTCAGGCAGCCTCAGGCCACTCTCATGGCACCCCCACAGTCGGCAATCGTCGGGGGGAAGCCGTCTTCCCCGACTCCGGCCGGTTCGGCCGCCGCCATGTCCCAGTCCGTTTCGTCGCGAGCCGAGCCCCTCCAGTCCAACCAGTGCCACCAACCTTCTCCCCTCACCCTTGCGGAGCCGTCCAGCACCTCAAACGCGATCGAAAGCCACCGGAGTTCAAACCCCCAAAACTCCCGAAGCCACCGGCCGCCGCGAAGCTTGCCACCGACGACTCACTCCGTCCCCGCCCGCAAGTCGACCACCGGAAGGACCGCCCTGATCTTGCGGATCCATCCCTGTCCTTGGATCCCCGTGGGATGCCATCGTCACGGCAGGCGATCGCCAAGCTCCGCCTGCTCGGTCGGAGGAGGCAGCGCAGCGTGGACTGGTCAAACCTAACCCGATGGGCGGCGGGCCCACCGTCGATGACCAGTAGCGGTCCACGCTGGCTAAGTGAAGGCGTATTCCCATAGTACGTCTTCGACGTGTATTTATCCGAAGCGTTTTTCTTTTTCTGTTTTATTTAAAAACCAGAAATTTGACTAAACTTTGACTGGCTATATCTTTTTAAATAAAACTCCAAATGAGTTGATTCTTTTTTCTACCTCTCTCAAATTTAGTCTGTTTATTTTAAGATTTATTTGAAAAAAATTCAGACAACTTTTTTGCACTGTTTTGAAACTATGTGTTAATTTGAATAATTTCAAAAATAGGTTTTTGAAGAAGAAGGCAATTTTCAAATATGCACCTCACTTGCATACCCTTGAAGGCAAGCATCCTGAACCCCGCATAATATTTGTGATGTGTTGGTTGACGTGATTATAACACCACCTTATTTCGGAGAACTCGTTATTTTATGTGGTGACGCGATCATTTGCATGAATGCATATTGGAGATTTCCTTGCTGTTGGAAACAGATATACTTGTGATGATATTCACCCTCGAATGCATTGCATGCATGCCGGAAAGAAACCCGGGAAAGCCTCTGCCTTGTGTAGGTGGGCTTGTCTCCGGTCTCCGTCGGGACGGTTATGTCCGGTATGGCATGGTGAGGAATAATGAGTGGTGATTTTGTTAGTTGGAATATATATTGGTTACACCTATCATGCAGGGAATTTATAAACCTCCTGAGTCGACCATAGATCGAGTCTTGTTCCAGTAACTCCCATACTTGTTTCGTACTGCCACTTGTTCCTGCCGCAGGTAGGGTACGGTTCAGTAAGTTGCCAACCCCTTTCTTGGCACACACCGTACAGAGGGGCCATGGTGGAAGATACCAGATGCATCCGGTAGGCATGCCACCTGGTCCGGGGGCATGGGTGTTTCCGGTTGGGACCGAGAGGGGGGCACCCCTTAGAGCGCGCGATATAAATTTGATCCCATGCTACGCGAGGTTGTAGCCTCCCCACTTAGAGTTTTGCTTGGCATGTGTCGTGGGTGATTCCAGACACCAGTAAGTTAAGCTGGTGTGTGCGGGTCAGGTGTGTTTTCAATTAAAAGACTGTAAGCGGAATTAGTCCCGATGCACTAAAGGAATCTGTTACTCGTGGGTAAAGAGTACACCCTCTGCAGAGGTTATAACTATTCGAATAGTCGTGTCCATGGTTAAGGACTACAGTCTAGGGGTCGGGTCAAGTGTCGGTCTTAGTGTCGGTCTTCGGAGGAGAAACTACTAAACCAGAACATGGATCATGACGTGTGACATATGATGATTGTGATTATTATTATTATGGACTAACCCCTTTTATATTATTTGAAGTATTGAGTATCCCTGGGACGGTTCTACCTCCTGGATATTCACTGTGATTATTTATAAGCCCTTTATGTGGTGTCGCTGAGACGCCCGACTGTGGCATGCTTATTATTTATTTATGAGCCCTTTATGTGGTGTCGCTGAGACGCCCGACTGTGGCCTTCCTTTTATTTATTTATGAGCCCTTTATGTGGTGTCGCTGAGACGCCCGACTGTGGCATGATGCTTATTATTTATTTACTTTATAAGCCCTTTATGTCGTGTCGCTTAGACGCCCGACTGTGGCATGCTTATTGCTTACATTATAAGCTCTTTATGTGGTGTCGCTCAGATGCCCGACTGAGGCACGCTCGTTATTTACTATCCTTTCGAGGCGTCGCTTCAGACACCCGATCGGTGCATTTTATTACTACCCTGTTATTGCATATTCATGTTGTATATAAATAACCTACTTGCATGCATCAGGGATATTGTTTTATGACTGACGTTGTGAGCATAGAATATTTCAGTGCATGATTATCATTTATATTATACCCGTGTTCATAATGTTTGCGAGTACATTCAAAGTACTCACTGGCTTGTCCCTGGCTATTGTCTTGGCCAGATTTCTTGCATGGAGAGGAGCGTTGCGATGACCGCCCCGGATCCTAAGCAACGGTGACAGCAGCCTCGCGAAGATAGGAGTTAACCTGGTCAGCTGTTCCTGTAGGAAATAGAGTCCCATAGACACTGATGATCCACAAACCGCTTCCGCCATCAACCACTAGAAACCATTTGTTGTACTCGTAGGCCAGAATGGTCTTGTACTACATATTTTGTATTTTGCTTGGAATTTCTGTATCAAGTTCGTGCCTCATCAGCTAACAGTAATCCTGGGGCTGGTGAGCACAAGGGCCATTTTCTGGAAAATCAATACCCGGAAAACCGGTCGTGACACTATTATTAACTAGTAAAATGCCCGTGCGTCGCCACAGTCATTTATAATTTTTTTCCGATATTATATATAAAGATATTGCATGTTAATCTCTACCTCCTCATATTATGCAAAAAATTGCACATATATATATAAATACACCATTTTTATTTTCATGTGTAACATACATACAAAGAAGAAGAATTATTTGTATGGTTGTGTAAAAGTTAGTGAGTTATCAGTCCGGTCTATCATCAATACGTTAGTGCTTACGTGAATCGACATTTTCAAAGCATTATCGCAGTTTTATCTATGATCTAGCAAGCTTCAATAGATCCTATGTGATATCTTTCAGGCTCGCACTGCTCCTAGGGGGGCGGCACGGGTGAAACCCTAGCCGCCGCCCCCGTCTCCCCTCTCCTACATCCACCCCGCTGCCACCGGAGGAAACCGACGGGTAAAGCCCGTTCGATGGGCGGCGGTGGCGGGCTCTCGTCCTCTCCTGCCGAGGGGACCTCCGGCCTTGCGCGGGGGCCGGCCGTAGACGGCGTTGGCACTTGGTGGAGCTCGGAAACGGGGCGGCGGCCTCAACCTTCTGGTGGTGGCATGGCTGGACGGCTACGAGGGCAGCGCGACGGCCACCTATGGATCTAGGCGGTGCTGGCCGCGACGACTTGTGCGGCGCTGGATCAAAGATTTGAAGACGGAGATGCCATCCATGGTAGCGGCGGTCACTTGCGGTATGACTGTGATCCGATCTGACTCCAATATGCAAATTAGGGACATGGACGGCCACGGCTGCAACTGGACAACTGAAGGGATCCTTTTCCCAAGTTCGTCATCAGCTGATGGCGAGGATGGCATGGGTCTGCCGAAGGTGCCCTTATCGTGGGTTTCGGTGGCTCCTGGCAGTCGCGTCGTCGCCCGTCAACAAGCTCATAGAAGCACAACTTTTCCCATCAGAACTGTGTGTGTGAGCAATGGACAATGGTTGGAATGCAAAACATTCAGGCTGAAGACGTTCTGAAATGTGATGTTCCATGGTCCTTGTGCACGAGGATTATGCATAATGGTTGTCGAGTGGTCTAGAACACGACGCATGTGGGCGTTTGTCTGTCACTAGTAGAAAAAGGGGCTATCGTTGAGGCCTGTTTTGCCCATTAGTCCCGGTTCAATCCAGAACCGGGACTAATGCGAGCATTTATCCCGGTTCGTGAGCCCTGGGGGCCGGCCGGGCCACGTGGGCCATTGGTCCCGGTTCGTCGGACGAACCGGGACCAATGGTCCTGGCTCCTGGCCCACCACTATAGGTCCCGGTTGGTGGCATGACCGGGGACAAAGGGCTCCCCTTTCGCCCCGGTACTTGCCACCAACCGGGGCTAATGGTGCTGCCTATATATAGCCCCTCGGCAAGAGCAGAGCACACTGCTCTGTTTTTCCGGCCGAGGGAGGGGGGCTTGGTGGTGCTCTAGCTCACCTCCTATGCACACAAGGTGTTCGATGGAATGCCCGAGCCACACTACTTAAGCTTTCTCCTCTCCAAGCTCGACCTCTAACCTCCATTTTCCTCAATATTTGTCTAGGTTTAGCGGTCCGTCACGCCCGTCCCGTCTTCACCGGGTCGATCACCATGGCGATCTCATCGCCAACACCACCGTGGTGAGCCTCTTTTTCTTATCTTCTTTCTGAAAGGAAAAATATTCTTACTTGTATTATTTTCTTACTTTTATTATTGCATCTTATATAGTGTGATGGTTTTGGTATCCGCCCCCGTCGGCCCTCGTCCTGTCTATGATTCGGATGTGGTATATATTATCTTTTCATAACTATTGGTTCATTTATTGTTTATGAAAATTAAGCCGACCAACGTGACATAGATTTTATTTATCTAGGAGGTTGTTGAACCGGAAATTCCAACCGACCCTATTGTCGAGAGGTTAAATTTAGTTGAAGAAGAAAACAATTTCTTGAAGGAAAAATAAAAAACTTGAGGAGGAGAAGATGATATTGGAGTTGCATGTTATGGATGTCGCCGATGATCACAAGATCAAGATGGATGCAATGCGCTTGAAGATGAGAAAGATTAGAAAATATGCCATTCATACCGAGGCTTGGTATCATTATGCCGTTGGATCAGTTGTTACCTTGGTTGCGATTATGATCGTATTTGTTTTCACATTGAAATGTTTTACATAATTTCAATGTATGGTTTAATTAATTTAGATGCTCTGCAGAGCTTTATGTTGTTAGATGAGAACTATGTATGTACTTTGGTTTTTATGTGATGATGAACTTCTATTAATTTGGTCATTTAATTATCTATTCATGATGTTATGTTGTTAGATGAGAACTATGTATGTACTTTGGTTTTTATGTGATGATGAACTTCTATTAATTTGGTCATTTAATTATCTATTCATGATGTTCTGTAATGATTTTGACACACTTAATTATATATAATGCACGCAGATGAACCGGCAATGGATGTACGGTGATGTACACACCTCCGAGTACATTAAGGGCGTGCATGCTTTTCTCAAGTGGCTGAGGCAAACAAGCAGAATGGTTTTATGTGTTGTCCATGCCCTATATGTGGGAATCTGAAGTCTTACTCGACCGGAAAATCCTTCACACCCACCTGCTTTACAAGGGTTTCATGCCACACTATAATGTTTGGACGAGGCACGGAGAAATTGGGGTTATGATGGAAGACGGTGAGGAAGAAGAGTACGATGACAACTATGTGCCCCCTGAATACGGTGATGCTATCGAACATCAAGTTGCACAGACGATGTGCACGATGGTGCTGCAACGCGAAGCTGCTGAAGATCAAGATGAACCAGACGATGTGCCCCATGATGATGATCTCCGCCGGGTCATTGTCGATGCAAGGACACAATGCGAAAGTCAAAAGGAGAAGCTGAAGTTCGATCGCATGTTAGAGGATCACAAAAAGGGTTGTACCCCAATTGCGAAGATGGCAACACAAAGCTCGGTACCGTACTCGAATTGCTGCAGTGGAAGGCAGAGAGAATGTTGTGCTGATAAAGGATTTGAGAAGCTACGAAAATAATGAAGAAGAAGCTTCCAAAGGATCACGATGTGCCCGTCAGTACATACGCAGCCAAGAAGGTGGTATGCCCTCTAGGATTGGAGGTGGAGAAGATACATGCATGCCCTAATGACTGCATCCTCTACCGTGGTGCCTACAAGGATCTGAACGCATGCCCGGTATGCGGTGCATTGCGGTATAAGATCAGACGAGATGACCCTGGTGATGTTGACGGCGAGCCCCCCAGAAGAGGGTTCCTGCGAAGGTGATGTGGTATGCTCCTATAATACCACGGTTGAAACGTCTGTTCAGAAACGGAGAGCATGCCAAGTTGATGCGATGGCACAGTGAGGACCGTAAGAAAGACGGGAAGTTGAGAGCACCACGACGGGTCGCAGTGGAGAAAAATCGAGAGAAAGTACTGGGATGAGTTTGCAAAGGACCCAAGGAACGTATGGTTTGCTTTAAGCGCGGATGGCATTAATCCTTTCGGGGAGTAGAGCAGCAATCACAGCACCTGGCCTGACTCTATGTATGTATAACCTTCCTCCTTGGATGTGCATGAAGCGGAAGTTCATTATGATGCCAGTTCTCATCCAAGGCCCTAAGCAACCCGGCAACGACATTGATGTGTACCTAAGGCCATTAGTTGAGGAACTTTTACAGCTGTGGAATGGAAACGGTGTACGCACGTGGGATGAGCACAAAAAGGAGGAATTTGACCTGAAGGCGTTGCTGTTCGTGACAATCAACGATTGGCCCGCTCTCGATAACCTTCGTGATGCATAAACAAGGGATACCACGCATGCACGCACTGTTTACTTGACACCGATAGTATATACCGGGAAGCTGCAGGAAGAATGTGTACCTGGGCTATCGCCGATTTCTTCCGACCAACCATCAATGTCGAAAGAAAGGCAAGCATTTCAAAGGCGAGGCAGATCACCGGAAGAAACCCGCCATGCGCATCGGTGATCACGCATTTGCTATGGTCAATGATTTACACGTAATCTTTGGAAAGGGTCGGCGGACTAGCTGTTCCGAATGACGCCGAGAATCACGCACCCATGTGGAAGAAGAAATCTATATTTTGGGACCTACCCTCTTGGAAAGACCTAGAGGTCCGCTCTTCGATCGACGTGATGCACGTGACGAAGAACCTTTGCGTGAACCTGCTAGGCTTCTTGGGCGTGTATGGGAAGACAAAAGATACACACGAGGCACGAGAGGACCTGCAACGCTTACGCGAAAAAAGAGGGCATGCCTCCGAAGCAAGATGAAGGTCCCGCCAGCTACGCTCTTACGAAAGAAGAGAAAGAAATATTCTTTCAATGCCTGCTCAAGATGAAGGTCCCGACCGGCTTCTCGTCGAATATAAAGGGAATAATAAATATGTCGAGAAAAAGTTCCGTAACCTAAAGTCTCATGATCGCCACGTGATTATGACGCAACTGCTTCCGGTTGCATTAAGAGGGCTTCTACCGAAAAACGTCCGATTAGCCATTGTGAAGCTATGTGCATTCCTCAATTCAATATCTCAGAAGGTGATCGATCCAGAAATCGTAGCAACGCTAAGGAGTGATGTGGCGCAATGTCTTGTCTGTTTCGAGCTGGTGTTCCCACCATCCTTCTTCAATATCATGACGCACGTCCTAGTTCATCTAGTCGACGAGATTGTCATTCTGGGGCCCGTATTTCTACACAATATGTACCCCTTTGAGAGGTTCATGGGAGTCCTAAAGAAATATGTTCGTAACCGTGCTAGGCCAGAAGGAAGCATCTCCATGGGCCATCAAACAGAGGATGTCATCGGGTTTTGTGTTGACTTCATTCCTGGCCTTAATAAGATAGGTCTCCCTCAATCGCGGTATGAGGGGAGACTGACTGGAAAATGCACGCTTGGAAGAGACTCAATAATATGCAGGGACGGATATTCTTGGTCTCAAGCACACTACACAGTTCTCTGAACTCTACCTTGGTGACCCCATATGTCGATGAACACAAGAACAGTCTGCGCTCCAAACACCCGGAGCAAAGGCGATTTAATCGGATTACATGTGAACACATCAGGACTTTCAGCAGTTGGTTGGCAACACGTCTCAGAGGTGACAGCACTGTTTGTGATGAGTTGTACTTGTTGTCCAGGGGACCATCTTCGACTGTAATGATTTGGAAAGGATACGAGATAAATGGGAATACATTTTACACGATTGACCAAGATGAAAAGAGCACCAACCAAAACAGCGGTGTCCGCTTTGATGCAGCAACCGACAAGGGAAATGACACATATTATGGTTACATAGTAGACATATGGGAACTTGACTACGGAGTAGATTTTAAGGTCCCTTTGTTTAAGTGCAAGTGGGTCAATCTGTCAGAGGCGAGTGCAGGTAGACCCACAGTACGGAATGACAACAGTGGATCTGAAAAATCTTGGGTACACTGACGAACCGTTCATCCTAGCCAATGATGTGGCACAGGTTATCTATGTGAAGGACATGTCTACCAGACCGAGGGAAAAAGCGCCACATAGTTCTTTCAGGAAAAAGGGACATCCTGGGAGTGGAGGGCAAGACAGACATGTCTGAAGAGTATGAAAAGTTTCATGAAATTCCCTCCTTCAAAGTCAAGGCTGACCCAAGCATCCTGATAAACGATGAAGATTATCCATGGTTACGGTATAATAAGCAAGCGACACAAGCGAAGAAAAAGTGAAGACTTTCTCCGCAACTATTATGATGATACCATGCCAACTTTGTAACACACGAGTATGATACCATTGTCCATTTTGTTCATGAACATACTATGCCAACTTTGAGAACCTCGCCAACCAAGGGCGCTCACACGGTTTATAAGCCCGTCCCTCTACGCCTTTGTTGAGCTCACAAACTTGTGATTCACACAAATTTCAAAGAATTCAAATTTTATAAAACTAATGGCACAAACAGAAAGTTTATAATTGTTCTAAAACAAATGGCACTAACAGAAAGTTTATAATTTTGCTGACCTAAAAGCAAAAAGAATTAAAAAATAAAGCAAAAAACCAAAAGAAAATAAATAATGCAGGAAACAAAACAAAAAACTTGAAAAAATAATAATAATAGCAACAATAAGCATTTTGTTGTAAGTAGAAACAAAATAAAATAAATAAAGCAACAAAAAAAACAAAAAAGTGTTTTCAATTTTAAAACTAATGGCACAAACAGAAAGTTTATATTTTTTTAAAACTAAAAGCACTAGCAGAAAGTTTATAATTTTGCTGACCTAAAAGCAAAAAAGAATTAAAAAATAAAGCAAAAAACCAAAAGAAAATAAATAATGCAGAAAACAAAACAAAAAACTTGAAAAAATAAAAATAGCAACAATAAGTATTTTGTTGTAAGTAGAAACAAAATAAAATAAATAAAGCAACAAAGAAAACAAAAAAGTGTTTTCAAATTTTAAAACTAATGGCACTAATAGAAAGTTTATATTTTTTCTAAAACTAAAAAGCAAAAAGAAATAAAATATAAAGCAAAAAAGTGCCACCTCATCGGGCCACCACGGCCTGAATACGACTAGAAACCCTATGGGCCACGATTCAGCCCATGAAGGCCCAAAGAGGCCCACAGCACAGTGTGGCGTAGATAGGCCCGAAAGCCTGCTTTAGAGAGGAGCTCGAGAGGGGTGCCGCACCGCACCTTATAAACTGGTGCGGCTCCCTCTCAACTAGCGAGGTGGGACTAAACATTTGGCGGGGGGCAGCACATGGCCTTTGGTCCCGGTTGGTGTCAACAACCGGGACTAAAGGGGGCATTGGTCCGGTTGGGGCTCCAGCAGGGCTAATGCCCCCTTTAGTCCCGGTTGGTGCCACCAACCGACCAACCGCCGCTTCCGCCCTTTGGGCTGCTGAAATTTGGCCTTTGGTCCCGGTTGGTGGCACCAACCGGGACTAAAGGGCATTAGTCCCGGTCGTGCTACGAACCGGGACCAATGCCCTTGCTATATAACCAGGACTTGTGAAAATTTCACATCTCCTCGCCAGTTCGACGACGCTGAGCTCATCGACGCCGCCAGTTGCCCAGATCGGCGCCTTCCGCTGCCGCCCGCCGCCCCGCCGCGCCGCCTGCCGTCCGTTGCTCGTCGCCGCCCGTCGCCGCCAGCTACGTCGCCCGCGCCCGTTGCCGCCCTGCCCGCCGTCCGAGCCCGTCTCGTGCCCCGAGCCCGCCGTCCTCGTCGCCTCGCCGCCCGCCCGTCGTCGCCTGTGCCGCCCGAGCCCGTCGTCGCCGAGCCTGCTTGCCGCCGCCGACGCCGCCGCCGTCGCCCCTGCCGCCGCCCATTGTGAGCCGCCGCCGAGCCGCCTGCTTTTTATTTTTATTAGTTTATTTTTTTTCATATGTGATGTATATGTGTATGTGGCTATAATGTATATGTTTTTATTTTTATTAGTTTAGTTTTTTGTTCATATATAGGAAGTTACAATTTTAATTAGGTTAGTGCATTTTAATTAGGTTAGTGCATTTTAATTAGGTTAGTGTAGAGGAAAAAGGAAAATAAGGAAAAGGAAGAAAAGAGGAAGAAGGAAGAAGGAAGAAGAAGAAGAAAAAGAATGAGAGGAAAAAGAAGAAAAAGAAGAGGAGAACAACAAACGAAGCGCGCACAACAAGACAAAATAGAATTTTTTCTATTTTTTCTTCTTCTCCTCTATTCTTTTCTTCTTCTCCTCTTTTTTTTTCTTCTTTTTTTTCTTCTTCTTCTTCCTTCTTCCTTCTTCCTCTTTTCTTCCTTTTCCTTATTTTTATTAGTTTATTTTTTTGTTCATATGTGATGTATATGTGTATGTGGCTATAATGTATATGTTTTTTATTTTTATTTTTTTAGTTTTTGTTCATATATAGAAAGTTACAATTTTAATTAGGTTAGTGCATTTTAATTAGGTTAGTGTAGAGGAAAAAGTAAAATAAGGAAAAGGAAGAAAAGAGGAAGAAGGAAGAAGGAAGAAGAAGAAGAAAAGAATGAGAGGAAAAAGAAGAAAAGAAGAGGAGAAGAAGAAAGGAATAGAGGAGAAGAAGAAAAATAGAATTTTTTTCTATTTTTCTTCTTCTCCTCTATTCTTTTCTTCTTCTCCTTTTTTTCTTCTTTTTCTTCTTATTCTTCCTTCTTCCTTCTTCGCTCTTTTCTTCCTTTTCCTTATTTTCCTTTCTCGAGGGATAAGAAGAAAAGAAGAGGAGAAGAAGAAAGAAAGGAATAGAGAAGAAAGAAGAAACTTTGACACGAGGGGGTACCGATACCCCTCCTCGATAACATTATTTTCCCATGTATATGTATGTTGCGTCGTTGTCGATATAACGAGTGTGTCGAGGATCGCCGAGGGTCGAGGGTCGGGATCTAGGGTAGAGGGTCGAGGGTCGTTAAGGGTCAAGGGTCGAAGGTTTCAGTGGTCGAGGTTCCTATAGTGTCAAAGTATTCAAGAAATCCATGGCTTCATCATTAGCGGAAGTAACCATGGCATGATGGTACGAAGTCCTCCAAAGTTGTTACGGAATGGAGTCCGGATAGGATAATTTGCCTTTTGCTGAACTTTGTACCAAAAGCTAATTATCCTATCTGGGACTCCGCTCCAAAACAACTTTGAGAGCTTCACCATCATGCACCTGTTACTTTCGCCTAATGATGAAGACATGGTTTTGTTGAATCCTTTGACACTAGGCAACCTCCCGACCCCTCGGCGATCTTCGACCCTTGACCTCGACCGCCGGGCGATCCATGACCCTCTACCCTATCAAGGGCATCGATGCCCACGTCACTTGTGGGACATAGATGTACTGTTCAACGCCGACCCCTCCCGATAGCTTCAACACGTGGGGGTCGATATTATGTACCCCTCCTAGCTTGAAGCGTTCTCGAGGCCACCCCTAACCCTAGAAGCGTTGTCGAGGCCACCCCAAACCCTAGAGAAGCAGCGACGAGGCCACTAATATGATTCCTTATTGTGATTAGCTAGCTAGTTCTACGTTGGCACTAATATATCCATATCTGTCATGTTTGAATAATAATTGCCATGTTGTAAATATTTGTAGAAACTATGGACACCCCCCGAGACGAAGCACAAGAAGCGTTGTTGAGGGACATAATCGCACACGAAGTGATGTCGTCTCCTCGATGATGTTTCTCAGGCGTCGATAACGATGGTCCGGAAGGAGAGGGTGAAGAAGCAGCTGGCTATGATTTACATGGCTCCGATGACCCAATGTCGGTGCAAGAAGTAGACCGTGAGGACGACTCCGGTGATCACCAAACCGAGGTCGGCCCGGTATATATATTAGTTAAGCCTGTGCTGACTAGCTCTCGCCTTTGTTTTGGTATATATATATGTACACATATTAATTAACTCTCGTCTTTGTTCTTTTTCTAGCCCTCCGGATCGAGCACAACTTCGGTAAAGAGACGAGGCCCGAAGAAAAAGTTGAGCTCGGATGAAAAGTTTGAGATCATAGAAATCGCGCGCGACGGCCAACCGATTGAACCCTACCGGACAAAGAAGGCATTTGTTGCTCAGTGTGGGGTTCTGGTTAGGGACAAGATCCCGATCAGCATCCACCAATGGTATAAGCCTAAGAACGAAGACCCTGAGGTGTCTTATGTCAATGATATGCAGAAAAATGATCTTTGGACTGAGCTGAAGTCAAATTTTACCCTACCGCCAGAGGATGATCCGGAGAAGCCAGTAATAGAGCCATTAATCAAGTCTTTTGCTCTTAAGAAGATGGCAGAACTATTCAGGAATTGGAAGAAAGACCTCAATACGTGTGTCGAAAAAAAATGAGACACCAGAATTCACGGCAAATATGAGAAGATCAGAGATGATCGGCCTGCATTTGTGGCCTACAAGACATCGGAAAAGAGTAAAAAGATGTCAGCGACAAACAAGAGAAACGCTGAAGAAGAAGCTTCATCATCGCACGGGTCGTGGCTACCTCATAGCCCGCCTAAGTGGTCCAAGGCTGAGAATGATCTGCTTGATAAAGGGATCGAACCGAGACAATGAACTGGCCAGACCGTTGTCGGACTTGGTTCTTCGGGCAGCGGATCCTTGGACCCTATAACGGGAAGTGCATTTGGACGGACGAACAATTGGACATACCAGTCAAGAGGCTTAAGCATTATATCGAAGCAGCACAGCAAGGGAAGTTCGTTCAGACGGGGAGAAGGACGAGCTCAATGGCCCTCGGGAATCTCGAGCACCACGGACGGACACGAGGCATGCCAGCTCCCTTTCGTGGAAGGCTGGATTTCGGACGCAGGGGTTACAAAACCCATGAGAGGAGGAAGAAAGCGGAGCAGAGCCTAATGCAAAGCGCTGCACGAAAGGGTAATGGGGCTAGAGGAACGAGAAGAGGAACGAGAAGCAGCCGATCACAACAAACGACCTGCGAAGCTTCCCCGAAGCTACCCCGCCATCTCGGCGGAGAAGCAGCGTGGCTTCCACCGAGCTGCTTCACCAGAGCAACATGCCTTGACGGCTCCTGCCAGCTATCCCGTGGATGCTATCACGGATGCTGAAAGTTGCCACCTTATGGCGCAATGGAGCAATTTAAAGGTCAAGGCGGCTGTTGGCTCTGTTATCCCACTAAACCCGACTCAACTTTTCACCGCCGCCGATTCGAAGGATATGCTAAGGTGATGGTCGATGAAATAACGGAGGGATTTGAGGAGCTCCGACTTGACCACCCTACGGTGAAGGGGAGTATTGGCTGGGTTACGCTCACGAAGACTCCATGCCTATGGCGGAAGGATCTCATCAACCTTTCGAATCGGACGCCTCCGCTTACTCCTCCTCCTCCGGCGAGTCAGGGCACTCCGCCTCCACCGCCTCCTCTTCCTCCTCCCGTGAAGTCAGGCACTCCGCCTCCTCCACCGCCTCCTCTTCCGGCGAGTGACGATCAGGCACTCGGCCGGCTCCTTCTCCGGCGTGGCGGCACTCCGTCTCTGCTCACTTTGCACCGGCGCGTCCGGGCAGCCAGCCTCCTCCTTCTCCGCCTCGTCGGCAAGGCGGAAGAGACCCGCCCGCCGCTCCGGCTGCTCCGGCAGCGTCGTAGTCCTTCTCCTCCGCCTCGTAAGCAAGGAAAGAAGACATCCGCTCCGTCTGCTTTCTGCCGGCGTCTAGCAAGATCTTGCCAAAGGCGGGAGGAGATCTGATTCGGTCCTTCTCTGAAGACTCGGAGAAGTTACCGTCTGAGAGGAGCGAGGAGGAAAGCGAAGATCGCGCAGACCGAAGTGGATGACTGGTTTCAAGGGTTGAAAGCAAAGAGACATCCACCTCCGGAGGAGAAGGTAGATCCGGTCAAAGCGAAGCGCACTCGCTGCCTGACAAAACCACCCAAGTCTCCGCCGAAAGGCAACTATGAGCGCATTATTGGAAAGGCATTTGCCGAGGCGGAGAGATCGGGAAGTACTGTCAGTGATCAAAGGATGAAAGAACGACGAACTGGGAAACAAATTGCCCAGCTCGGCGAACAAGCGAAGGAATCGTGCCACCCGCTCAAGGTGCCTGCTAGCGACATCGTCGATCCGAGGATGGTGCCCGGTTATGGCAATCCTGAAGATTACTTGCCCGACGATGTACAATTTGATTTCTTGGAGGTGCAGATACAAAGATACGAGTACGGGAAGCCTCTCGTCAAAGATGAAAGCTCTCTAACAACAATGATGCGAAGATTGCATGATTGGTACATGAAAACCTGCAAAGAGTCTGACGGGAGGAATACTTTGTATTTGAGAGTTAAAAAGGAGCATGACCTCCTTGGAATTGAACTGTTGCCTATTCCATTTGAGGAGTTCTATCAGTTTTTCAATCAATTGGCCATCGATAAAGCAACGGTCACCTGCTACTGTCTGTAAGTAGTACTACTTCTGTCATTAAGTATCTCTATATAACTCAGCTCTTTCATTGCATGTATTTATAAATATCCTCACTATATTATGCAGATTGAAGATCGCAGAAATGAAGAAAAAACAAGTGGGTGATATTGGGTTCATTAACACATATCTCATCGATGCAAATGAGGTTAAAAATCGTGCCAAGGAAACCGAGGCCAACTTGCTACGATCGTTGGAAATAAATGAACACAAAAATACAATACTCTTTCCTTACAACTACACGTGAGTGTTACTGTCTTGTGGCATATTCGGTTTCCCTTATTTAGTCCAGGTTATAGAAATGTAATATTGATGAGTTATGCATGCGCAAGCAGGTTCCACTATATTCTCCTAGAGATTAAGCTTGAGCAGGGAGTAGTAATTGTCTTAGACTCGAGACGAAAAGATCCCAAGGAGTATGCGGAAATGACTGAAATGCTCGAGAAGTAAGTTAAATCGATCATTATCCACCATATCAGCAACTTTGTTCATTTCTGATATCAAGTAATTGTTTTCTTTGTATGGCAGGGCTTGGGGAAAATTCACCAAAAAAGCTCCGGGACTACCAAAGAAGCTGCAATTTAGACACCCGAAAGTAAGTACTATATAGTAGCATATTCCACGCGCATCTCCTAGTGATTCAAGCGCTAGTTTCATCAATACCATTTAGCATGTGCTTGCTATATATAATTATCAGTTTGATTGACCTCTGTTTCTTGTAAAGTGGTTGTGGCAGGAACAAGGGAATGATTTCTGTGGATACTACGTTTGCAGTCCATCCGCCACACGACCTGTGAGAGGGGCTACTCCGACAAACAATTTGAAGTGCGTAAATAAAAATATTCACAATTTTATTTTCTTACCATCATTTGTGTTGAGTTTCATTCATTCATATATATATATATATATATATATATATATATATATATATATATATATATATGTATTGACCCCTTACTTAAAATTAGATGTTTCGCAGCGGATGAACTCCTAGCACCAGATCGCATGCGAGCAATTCAAGAGGAATTGGCGGCATTCTTTCTTGACTATGTGATCGCTGAAGGCAGGGGAATACCATGTGGACAATGCGTCCGTATTGTAAAAGATTCTTTGTGTTTATATGTCGCCGGTTGCGTCTGATAGATATACGAGAACTTGTTGTTCGACCAATCTCTCGGAGAAGGAGAGGTGGTCGATATCACTTCTCTCTGTATGCATATATATGTTCATGACGATCTTCTGTTTGCTTAATTACTAGCTAGCTAGCATGTCTAGTTAGTCCTCTCTATACGTATGAATAGTACGTAGCGTCGACCAAGCACGGACAAAAGAAAGGACACTTTTCTCTATTAATTAGCTAGCTATAGCACAATATATGAAACACCTAAATTATCCCCCAAAACCCCCAAACCCCCTCTTTTGAAAAAAAACAAAACCAGAGCCAAAGAAATCTTGTGGCGTGGATGCCTATTGGTCCCGGTTGGTGCCACCAACCGGGACCAAAGGCCCTCTCCGCCTGAGCTCAGCGGATGTGCCACGTGGAGGCCCATCTGTCCCGGTTGGATAGAACCGGACTAAAGGGTGAGGGTATTAGTACCGACCCTTTAGTCCCGGTTCACGAACCGGGACTAAAGGCCCTTATGAACCGGGACTATAGGCCCTTTTTCTACTAGTGTGTGTTCGGCATTATCAAGGGTTGAAGGAATGAAGAGGGTGGTCCAGCAGTTGCAACAACATTTCATGGTTGCGTTTGGTGGTGCTACTTCAGTACCGGGACTGGAGTATCAAGGTGAAAACCCATGGTGTATCCTTCGCCGTTCATACCTGGCAATGGCGGTATTTCGATATCGTTACCTTGTTGAAGACATTGCATGATGTTGCTCAGTTCTTCTCTCAGGGTGAAAACTCAGGATTTAGTATTTGACTGAATCCGGCAACGGTGACACCTGTGTGTCCTTATCTTCTTGAAAACGTTGCTTTTGGAGAACCTACTCGCAGCCCGTGTGTTGTCACGGTAGTGCTTGGTATCGTTGTTGGTTACGGCGTGCCTTAGATCTTCTTTTTTGCTTTTCTTTTTTTTTCTTTTTTTGGCTGTGTGCATCCTTGATGCCTCGAATTGCTCGTGGCATTGAGTAGTTGCAGAGGTCGGGTGTACTTGATATTAATATATTACGCTTTCTCAAAAAATAAATAGACATTAAAATCAAAAAAATTAAAATAAGCTTTTATAAACTTAAAAAGAAATATTATGCGAGCAGGTGATCGTTTTCAGTCAAGTGCGTGGCATCACGCTTTTAGTAGAGTGTGACGCATTTCAATTTTAATAAACTGTAGGGTCATCCATAAATCAGAGATTCTTTAGATATACATGCAATTTTCATTTTAGAAAACGGGATTGTTAAAACTCAGTTGACTTAGATTTAACAAAGTCTCAGTTGATGATGTTGTATTCATAAGATCTTACATGGAGATCCGTGTCTTTTTTTCCTTTTTTTTATACTTTGTGTCACTTCACGGAGACTTGGCTAGCCACACCCAATTGCTAAACTGGTTGGTGATCGACTTTGACCGGTGGTCGATCACGTCGTTCTCGTTCATAGGTTGCACGCTGCACATGGCCATGCATGGATGCATGCAGCGTAAGTACGTACGTACCCTTTATCATCTTGAGCCTACATAAAAGTCGTCAAAGCGTACGCACTGTTAACTAATTGTCTGTTGATCCCTTTCTGCGTGAGGTGCACCTCCGGCGCATTTATATGGCAAAGCAACAAGAGTTGGAGCTAGTGGCGTGGATTGGCTGGCTAGAAGCTTAATTGGAAAGCAATCTTACGACCAATCAGAGGTAGGATTTGAGCACCAGAGCCAGAGGAGCACAAGTGGCATAATAACATAAAAACTTCTCAAACATTGAAAATAATAACGCCGTCCGCAACAGTACATGTTTTGCAATGGGGTCCAGAGGATAGTTATATTCTATTTGGGTGGGCCAAGGGGGCCCATGCCTGTCTGGCCTTGTTGTAGACCCGCTAGTAAGGATGGCAATGGATAGGGTATGTGACTGGTAGAGCAATACCATATCTATACCCGTGTAGTCAATCGGTATAAAAGTCTACCCATACCAACACCCACGGGTATGAAACTTTACCCATACCTATACCCGACAGGTACCCATACCCATTAGGTACCCAACAGGTAGATCAAATAGTACACAAGTTATTCACAATTTCACATTCATCGATATCACATTTGACCAAAAAAATATTTATCCCAACTCAGTAGCAGATAGGTGAGTACATAACAGTTATCTCAATTCAAAATGACGATTGGTGACAGCTTTAACATAGATTCACACTCTCACGACACACGTCACGGATAAGGTACACGTGTCAGTATAAACGGGTAGGGTATCGATATGTCCATGGGTACAAGGTTATACCCGTGCCCTATCCATGACTTAAGGGGTAGGGTATGGGTACTAATTAACCATGGGTATAAAATTATGTACATACCCTGCCCATGCGGGTACGGTAGCCCATACACATGGGTAAAATTGTTGTCCTTACCTGCTAGTGATTTTACTTGAAAGTTGTTCTATGACTACCAGTTCATCGAACATGGGATTTTTATTAATTGGTGCCACAGTATGTTGGTAACTAGTTTCCATAACTAAATCGAGAATGGAGCTAATATATGACAAGACTAGACCATGATAGCGCACGTTGTCGCGCCCGACAAGTTTTACAGTTAAATATATATTTGCAACAATAAATATAAATTTGTCCATAGCAAAACTACATGTTTCTTATTTTTAAGTTGGTCTATTTTTCATTTCTGATGTGATCCGAAACATTTTGATGGTAGTAACAAGAAAGATTAAATATAAGGATTTGGCAAAAATGCATTTGATCAAGCCGAGTGGGACACATCCATCAGTCAAGAAACCATGCGTGGTGCCTCTCCAGGAGAAAAAAGAACTTCATTTTTGGAAGAGCACACACATTTTCTGCCAAGTAGATCAACACAAACTTTTAACAACTCATGAAAGGAACAATTGGATCTAGAGACAAATTATGCATAGAAATAACATGAGAAAATGTCCGGAGTTTATTACCTTTTGCGCCCACTTCATGATGCTACCATCCCTTGTTAGTAGGGATGGAACGATGTTGCACCCTGGTACTGCCTTTACTCCAGTCCTTCCTTCTCACGCTCATCTCGGTCTTCTTGACTTGCCCTGGGAAGCTAGAGGGTGGGAGTGGATACATCAGGAGTTGAACAAAATAGAGCTTACGGTCGAGCAGCAAGTGAACACGAAGCACTACCTACATAGGTAACCACTGTAGACCAAAAAAGTGTAATATGTAATAAGCATGAGAACATATTTACGGAAACTTTGGACTTGATTTGTTTGACACTCAAATCAATTAGAATCCATCATAAGTTAGATGCAAAGCTGATACTTCAGGCTTGGAAACTGGAAATGAATTTTCTTGGATATAACAAAACATGCAGACAGCTTTGAAAATTCTCCAGATGCAGCCGTAACTGCCAAAGGTTATAAAAAACAAGACATGGAAAATAGGAAAAGTACAGTTGGTTGAGGATCTGATGTAAGAAGTCACCTCGATTGCATGTGTATTGGTCTTTATTTCCTCCCAAACCTGCATGACGTGATTAGTTTAGTTAATCTGACTGATTTTTTGTATGCGGAGGGTGAGAACCTGGAATAGGGAATGGAACATACAGAGACACCAACATCGTCAAAACTTCATGCCCCACATCGTCCCTGTCCGCCCGCGTGCATCGCGCACCGTCTCTTGGCCTGCTGCTTCGTGTATGGCGGCTTCGGTTACGGGAGGGGAGGGCATGCGGTAGAGCTGCAAGGCATGAAGGACGATGTAGCAGGAAGGGGCTACGGAGGAAGAGTGGGGGGAGGGGGGGGAGTACCGGCGCGGAGGCTGCGCAGCATAATCTCGCCCACGGTGGATCGCCGGCGCATCGAGGATGAACGAACGCCGGCACATCGAGAGGAGGAAGGAATGGCGGCACGGAGGAACTGTTCGTTCGGTGTGGGATAGCGCTGAAACCTGGATAAGTTGGGCCGTTACCGTCTAAGTCGGAATAAGTGGGCTTTACTGGCAGGAACGGGAGGTATTTCCGCGGAGCAGCGGCCCAAAAGACGGTGCGCAACATGCGCGGGCGACCAGGGACGCCCGACTTTGATCTGCATCGTACGTTCCAGGATCCGACGGGTGAGACAGCCAAGTCGCTGTGGAGGCTCCGAACTAGCTGTGTTATACTGTTTTTTAATGGGTGCTCTTGATAAATGTTGAATGGCAGACATCTGAAACCAAGTTATTACATGTTTATTATCACTAGATGATATCTGCACGTTGTTGGGGGAATGTTCTGCATTATATTTCAATGTATTTAGAGTAATATTATATATGATTTATTACTTTTGATTATTGTATGGTTGTAAAATACTAATTAAACATAATAATACACTGGCAATTCTCATCCATGTTTGCATGTCGTGGTAAGATTTTTCCTAGGACATGGTTGCATATTAAAGGTGGGTCTTTTGCATGCTGAGGTGGCTTACTTACATGTTCAAAGAAATAGGTTAGTGAGACTAGCTATTTAGATTCTCCAGGATTCTCTCAAGATTTTTCATGCCAACTCAAGTTCTTCTATCGTATTAATTGTCTAGAATCTTCTCAAAAGAACTTGCCCGTACAAGATATAGAAAACTTACGTTTGTGATTGGTCGTGCCACCATAGAAGAACATCTTTTCAGATTGAAAAGCTTTTCTATACCCTTTTTTGTAGCAACCGATAACACATGGGCCGGCAAGAGTGCCCTCAATATGGGACGATCAATTACTGAAAATGTTTTGATTGCCTATGAAAGTTTGCATCCAATAAAACCATAAGAGAGTTGATAAAGGTGGATGGTATAGTGAATATAAAATATCTAATAAGAATAATATCGAACCATCGAGGCATAATGGTACATGGGATTTTGTTTGGAACCTGAAGTGTCTGGCCAAGGTTTTTTTTTTCTTTTCTTGTGGAAGTCAATTGAAAGGGGTGATCCCATGTGGTGCAAATCTTGTCGATGGACATATAAAGGTGTCTCCTCATTGTTCCTTTCACAAATTATGGGCTGAGGACATTAAACATATTCTATTTGAATGCTCTTTGGCTAGTGAAGTGTGGAATCCCTGATCCGGCTTTGGGGATCTGGCCTCGTTGCACTCGTCCTAGCGGCCTCGTGGTGGCACGAGTGAGATGCCGAGCAAAAGCTCCACGCCTTGGCACCTACGACAGCGACGCCCGTGGGTGCCGCACTCTTCCTGAAGACGTCGTCGTGGTTCTTCTCTTTGTGTCGGGGCTCCCGGTCAAGACCTCTGTCTGTTGTGGACTCAGCAGCGACGACGCACGGCGCCGTTTTCCCTCTTGAGAGTGTTGTCGTGGAGTTTAGGTGTACTAGTTTGTAGTATGGTGATGTGTTCATGTCTTCCTATGTCCTGTGTTGGTAGCGTAGGCGCGTGCGTTCGTGATTCGATTATCCTGGGATCAGCTGTGTAAGAGGGCGACCTCATCATCTTGTATCGTTGGGCCGTGTACTTTTCTTGGTTGTTGATTTATTTAATATTTATAAAGCGGGGTGAAAGCCTGTTTCAAGAAAGTGAAGTGTGGAACCCCCTGGGACTTGGTGATATGATCCATAAGTCTTGTGTCATTGGCTTGTCCTGGCAGGAAACTTTGAAATATCCATTGAACTTCCCTCATCAGAAAGTGATGATTTTAGGACAGGCATTCTATAACTTATTGCTATTGCGGCGTGGTATGTCTGGTGGGAGCAGAGTGCATGGCTGTCAAATTCATCGTGTGGAGTGAGAGCATTGACAACAAACTTCACATTAGCAAGCTAACCCAAATCAATTATGATTTATGAATCATGTGGGATGGACCAAGTCGGTCCATGGTTATCTCTAGGCATCGTTTGACCTTGATACTCTCTAGTCATCCGTAGGAGTTGTCAGTGGCGGAGCTAGATGCAGACTACGCCTGGGGCTGTGCTATGTTGAGTGATCAACTTCTATGATTTTCTATGCTTTGCATGAAGAAATTACAAAGGAAGTTGTTTCTAGTCCTGGAGCTATAGCCCTAGCTGCCCCAGGCCTGTCTCCGCCACTGGGAGTTGTCCTTCGAGATTGTACGGGAAAATTCATTGTTGCTACGGACGTAAGAGTTGATGTTTGTTCTGATGCTTTCACTGACAAAGCCACAACACTGAGATATGGGATGAATCTCGCACGCGTAGTTGGGTACTAGAAGATTGAAGTGAATTCAGATAATCTCGAGGTGATTACGACAATGCAGGAAGGGGCTTCATCGTAAAGCCTCACAAGTGCTTTATTTGACGACATTTTCTATATGTCTCCTGATTTTACTCATGTAGATCACTATCCTAGAGATGCTAATGCAACTGCACATGAATTAGCTAGATTATCTAGATTCTACACGTGGTACTTGGATGGATGACGACCCTTGGGAGCTAATCGAAATTCTTGTCAACAATGTAATGCTACTCATTGTTGAGTAAAAGAAGATCTTAAGTGTAAAAAAGAAGAAGATCTATGCCGTTACTTATGTGTAAAAAAAATATGTTAAATGTAATGCTACTTGGAAAAGGGATGTTATATATGTGTAGATCTTTTCCACTGGGACACAACAAACTCAGGCACGGTCACGCGTGGAGTATATGAACATCGCATAACTGTTGGATGCATGGCAAAATGGGATGCGACCCAGACAACTTTACGGTATCATCCGGGATAGAACGTTGTCCTTGGGGTTGCAGACCCCCGTGGAGTTTAGAAAAATAATGCATCCTATATTTTGAAATGGATGGAGTATCTATTTAAACAAATAAACATGGAAGTCAGCAGTGTCATATATTTTGATGCGTCGACATTCAATATGTAGTAAGCACTACTCTCTCCGTTTCTTTTATTTCGCATGTCAGTTTGGTCTTAAGTCCAACTTTCTAAATTTGACCAAGTTTTTAGAAAGAAAGAAATTTATCAACATTTTTTTGCAGGAAACATTAGAAAATTTACAGATACAACAATGTCACATCCATCATAAAATATATTTTTCATATTATTTGATATTATAGATATTGATATTTTCAGCAGAAGTTCGATGAAATTTTACGAAGTTTGACTTCAAGATAGAACCAATATGTAAAATGAAAAAGAAATGAAGCAATTGATGTTTGAACTGGAAGTTGCTAGGTGCTGCTGTTGCTGGCTTGCTGCAGCGAGTTTCTGAACGATTCGAGCTTCCGCGCCAAAGATGCATGTTTGCCAGCTAGGATGCCACTCCTGACCTGTTTGTATATTTTTAAAAAAAAAAATTGAATCACCAAGACACCAACCGAACAATGGCGTGGATCAAAACGACGATCGATATTAATTCGCCATCAGAAACTTCGGCGCGCCGAAAGCGAATTAGCTCATCTCTCCTTGTCTCGCTTCACTGCGCCCGCCCGCCACCCTTCTCCTTCTGCGCTTGCAGACAGATCGGCCGGTTGAGCATTCGAGCTCTGCCGATCAACGCTTAGGCCTATATATAAGCCATGCGTCGCCTGTTCCATCCATCCATCCATCGACCCGCCACTTCACAGCAGCTAGTGGCACTAGTGGGATCCAGAGGTTCAGGTTCAGGCATGGCAGCTCCGAGAGCGGTACTCGCCATGTGCGTCCTGCTGGCGATCGCCGTCGCCAACGCCGAGACGAAGTCTGTCGTCGTCGGCCTGGCCAAGTGCGCCGACTGCACCAGGAAGAATATCAAGGCCGATGAAGCCTTCAAGGCTGTGCAGGTGGCGATCAAGTGCAGGAACAGCGCCGGCGAGTACGAGAGCAAGGCGGTGGGCGGCCTCGACGGCACCGGTGCCTTCAGCGTGCCCCTGGCCGCCGACCTCCACGGCGCCTACTGCGTCGCGCAGCTCCACAGCGCCGCCTCCAACGCGCCGTGCCCCGGCCAGGAGCCGTCCAAGATCGTGCCGGTGTCCGAGGGCACCACCTTCGGCGTCGTCGCCGGCGAGAACACCGCCACGCCGTCCGCGGCGTGGCCGGAGTGCGCGTCCATGACCCTGTGCGGGCCGATCAAGAAGCACATCATGGAGCACTTCCACCACAAGAAGCCCGTGCCGCCGAAGCCGGAGCCCAAGCCCCAGCCCCACCCAGACTACGGCCCCGTGCCCAAGCCGGAGCCGAAGCCGCAACCCCACCCGGACTACCACCCCGTCCCTCCCACGCCCACCTACGGCGGCGGCGGTGGCGGCGGGGGATACCACGGACACCACTGAGTCCGGTCTACCACCGTCCTGCCCAGCACTGAAATCTCATCACCGGGTTCATGGTCAGTGAGTGATCGACGCCGCTATTTATGATGCGTGGGTGCATTGTTTGGTGTTCTGCTATTCGCTGCTCCGTTTAGTATCTGCACTTGAGAGTTGAGAGTTCAGAATAACAGCGCGTGCTTGTCAGGCGAATGTGAGGGTGTGGTTGGTGTGTTGCTTTATCAAGATTTTGTAATTTCAGTGTTTCTTTTTGTACAAGAGGTTTTCATGAATCAAGTAATTTAAATCATGTCGATCTGTCTACCGAAGAACACTGCGGCTGTTCGAGACGATGAACATGATATGTACAATGTGATTTTGCCATTAGTTCCGGCCAATTTTCTGATCTGTGAACTGAAACTCAAGAGAAATTCAGGCAAGTACGCAATGGATTTGTCATGGACAACTCATGGCATTAAAACTCAATATCGTGGAACAGCGCGTGATTAACCAAAGCTTGAGCTTCCTTGTTTGATGTTCTTCCTTCATGACGAAAAACATACTCGTCCATAGTTTCATACTTTATATTGTTGATAACTTGCATGGAATCACTAGCAATCTGTATGGAACGGAGCCCCACGATCGCTTGGAAGAGCTAGCTTTTTTTTTAACACAATACAGACGCATAGCTAGTTGAGACCTCCTATTTGACGCTTAGCCAACAAAACGCGTGTGCGCGCCAGTGGACAGCCCAGTTGAATGCAGAACATTCCGGTGGGTTTTCTCCGACTTCTTTCTTTCGTCTTTACAGTTCACTTCTGGTATATCTATGTTTTTTTGTTTTTCTATAAAATATCGACTATTTAAAATGTTAAACATATTTATATAATGTTTTTAAAGTTTTGAACATTTTTTATAAATGAAACTTTTTCAAATGTTCATCATATGTTCAAAACATGTTCTCTGTGAATTGAAAAATGTTCTTCCTTCATTATAAATTTTTCATCATGTATTTAAAAAAATGTTAATTGTGAATTTAGAAAATCATCATTTATTAAAAAAATCATCCTGTATTTAACAATAAATTTTGTGTATTTAAAAATGCTTACCATGTAATTTCAAAAGTTTACAGTGCATTAAAGAATGTTCACCATGTTTAAAAAAATCCATCATGTATTAAAAATTGTTCACTGTGTATTTTATAAATAGAAATAAATTTTCATTTTATATTAAAAAATCTACATGTTTAAAAATGTTCTTTTTTATGGAGTATTTCAAAATGTTCACCCTGCATTTTTCGAAAAAAAATCTGAGTCATGGCCACATATTTCCGAACCTATAGGGCACACACGCTTAACGGTGAGTGGTTTGTAGAAGGACTAGGAGAAAATGAGAATGAGAGAATGGGCACTGGAAGTGTTTCGGGAGGTCTCAGGAGTGTCCCTGTGATGCTAAGAGCGTCCCAAAGGTGTTGGGAATATCCTGGGGGTACCCGAATAAGAATCGGAAGGTCCTAGTAGGTTTTGAAAGATTTTGGAAACCTTCGAAACATCATATTGGGTTGTCCCCTTCGCTAGTCGAAGGGGAAATCCTCCATGAGCCTTATTCGACCCCAGGTTGCCTTGGGGGGCAAGCCGCCGCCCTAAGGGAGTCCTGGGAGGATTCCTCCCTAGAGTTTGGCTAACCCAAGGGGAGGTAGGCCCCTCCTTCAAGTCGGCGCACACCACTGGCGACCTATATATATGCGCGAGGGGTCACCCCCCGAGAGAACACGAAGCACGTTGGAGGTTGCCCCCTTTAGCTATCCACGCACAGTTCCTCTCCTCACATCAAGTGGTTGTCTCTCTCTAGTTCTTTCGGCATTTTTTTGTGCTGATCAACGAAGTGTTACCGAACCTCTGTATCTGTACGCATGAATAGCTCAGAGGAGTTGTCTATTTCAACTGTAGACCGATGATTGGCCGGAGAAATTTTCATGCCTGAGAGGTTTAACCTAGTTTTGGAAATTGTCACTCTTCACCAATAATTTACTCTGGTTCTGCTACATTCTAGTTGATGAGATTGATCGTTAACGGCATCTTCATAGCGTTCGTGGGTGAGATCGTCTAGAGTAAAAAAAATTGTTGTGTAACATGTTCTCCTACACCTACCTGCAGATCTACTCCTCCTACATGGTCACAAATCTAAGGTACAACGTGTAGGGAGTGATTGAACTTACAACCATTGGAGGAGTAAGGAGGAGGAAGGGAGCCACTTGGAGAAGACGAGGGAGAAGGGCTACCGCCACCGACTGGACAAGATGACGTTGCTTACCTGCTCGTCCGTGATGAAGCGACATTGGACGCACAGCTCGAAGGGGAAGGAAGTAAGCTTCGGTTCAGGCGGAGAGCCAAAAGGGACTAAATAGGGTGAGGGAATCGGCGGGGAGGTAACCCAATTTCCCCTGCTGCGTCTTCGGGCCTGCACGCGAGAGCTCGCACCTCTCCATGCTCACACGAGTTAGACACCGCGTTCCCTCTTCCTACACGTCGGAGTGGAAACAACGAATTCAGTTGTTCCTCGCGGGCTGATTGAGAGGTGCTTTAAGTTCGGCGCTCACAGGCAATCAATCAAACAGACCAAAATTGCATCCCCGGGGCCTGACTGGAGGGTATGCAGGCTACAAAACATCCCATTAGTCTCTCCGGGCACGACGAGAAAAATGAATGGCCGGCGCCCCCCGCCTTATACTGTAGACTTGCAGCGGTGGCTTCGCCGTGCAGCCTCTGACCGTGCCACTGTGGCCTTATTCGATCGGCATCGTAGGAAAAGCGCACCTATAACAGAAGATTGATTCAGCACGAATCTTCACCACTTTCTCATCAAAACATTCCATGTTCCGGGTCCCGGCCTTCTGGCACCCACTACAAATGTCGGGTAAACAAACCAACGGGGCCCTGTATCGTGCGTCCCCAAAAGGCCAAAACCACATAGCATACAGCTCGCGGCCGGCTTAACAGTGGAGGAAGGACAGATGATGGTATGGACTTTGTCGATCGTCCTAACAAAATGATAGCCTAATCACCCACCGGTCGTCCTAACAAAATGATAGGCTGACAGTACAAAGATGATGCTGGCTCTCCATGGATGCTGGAAGCATCAAGCATGCATGTCCATACCCAGAGATGACAGGTTTTATACAGCGCCTGAACGTTTGCAGCCGTATGTATAGTGCTCACCGGCGAGGTGTCAGTCAGCCAGTCCATCGCCTCTCCCTGGGTTGCTACTCTGCACGCGTACCACTGTATGTGCAGATATCACGCCGAAAGTAATTCCCTGGACAGTGCTCAGCTCTCCACGTGTATGTATAATAAGCTTAATGACTGCCGAGTCAAACACTAACTTGCCTGTCATGCCAACGCCACTAACCAGCTACTAGCCGCACTTAGTTAGCAACGTCGCAGCTCTCAAGCGTAAACTAATCATTAGTTTACCCATGAGCAACATAGCAACTAGTCAAACCCACAGCTTAATTATGTATGCAGGTGTAGCTTGGCTACTTGCCAGGCGGTCTTTGGTTACTGGAGTCGTTTGGTCGGCCCTGCTCATGTTCATCTACCTACCTAATTAATCAGCAGTAAGATCGTTGCACTAATTAACCACTTAGTATCATCCACGTATATTACAGTCGAATTGTCTCCGCTACCTCGCTGGCGGGCTCCCTCGTTGTTGCGTTGCTGCATATAAATGCTGGATCGGTATGGTAGGCGCACCGACCGCACAGGCACGCACTCGGGGACAAGGAAAGGATCACGGGAGAACTGCCCGCCCGGTTACACTTGCTACCCGCCGGCCGTTTGCCTGTGCTCTCAACATACCACCTCTTGCACCTAGCTAACCTAGTAGTTATGGAGCCCGCGGCGGTGGCGGTGGCGGCGGCGGCGTCTCCTCTTCTTCCTCCTCCTCGGACCCAGGCCAACATGCTCCTCCTCCTGCCATTGCTGCTGCTCGCCGCCTCGCTCGCTCCGCATGGCTCCTCAGGTGAGTACCGCCTCCGGGCACCGCAAGCTTACGCTCAAGTGCAGAGGCAGAGCTTAAACTGACGCTACTTAATTTCGTCCGTGCATGCAGCTGACGGTTTGCGCTACGACTACAAGGCCTACACCGAGGTACGCTGCTGCACCGTCTCCATCCATCTCTCGGAATGAATCTCTGCTGCTTCGGCCTCGTCCGTCTCTGTCCTCGACTAACTGCGTCTTCTGCTCTGCAGTGCAAAGGCCACCCTGAGCCAGCCCTGTACAACGGCGGCATCCTGCGGTGGGCCAAGAAAATCAAGGACTTCAGGACGGCGGACGAGGGCAACTACTCGCCGTCCTTCCTGCTCTACAACATGTCCGCCGGCATGGCGTACAGCTTCTCATGTGAGTGACTCGCTCCATATATATACATTTATATTTATGGCTAATTTTTTCTTACTTAATTAGCTCAATCAACTAGACAGAAATAGACTGCGGATGTTTTTCGAGAAAAATGTTTCAGTCAAAACACGTCTTTTACCCCATGATTCCCTTTAGGTTATTTATTATTTATTGGTTTGAGGCTCACAAGTCAAAACACTCTAAACCTAAAAGAGAGTTTAGTTTGATGAGATCTAAGCAAATGATCTCTGAAAACAGACTTGTTTTTGGAAATCTCAAAGTGCCATTTGAAAGGCATATACACACAGTTTGAAAAATAATCTCAAAATAGATGTACAACTTACTTGGGAGAACAGAGCATCACTCTGTTGGTAGGTAAGCCGCGCGAGTGCGGATGTAGCCCATCCAGGCTAGCTAGTCCCGGCTGGTCTCCAAGGAGAAATTTGTACAAGTTGGAAAACTGAGTTTTTGTACGCCCGTGCAATTTTTCAACTTGAAGTGCACTACACTCTGTGAAATTGAGATTGAATAGTTCGATCGTAACGTTGTCTGTTTTTCATATTCTTCAAACAGTATTATTATGTTTGTGAATTCAAAAGCAAAAAAGGAAATATGCAGTATTTGAAGCTGAGAATTTGTTCACGGCACTTGCCTGGTCCTACAGCTGTGTCAGTAAGATTCATAAAGCTTTTACTGAACTGGTCTGCTGCAACCCAGGGGGGAAACGAAATGGATTTTAGATGTGGTAACACAAAGAAGCGAGGACCCAAAGTGTGGAACTACCTGTAGAATTGGTCCAGTCCACCCAAACCTGTCCACGATTTACTGAACTGTAGTTCAGAGGTAGGAGTAACTTCTAGTACATGGTCATCAGATTTCAGAGGTCCAACCTCCAACCCACCCAAACGTGTCCTCATTTTCGCCAATACTACCGACGCATACATACATACACACACACACACACCGGTAGGATTGGGAACCGGACAATCCAAAGGAATGAATCCAATCAAGGAGGGCGGGCAGAACGAAAATGATTCAGCAGCACCTACCTACGTAGCAGAAACGGGCAAGAGGTAGCGGGCGCGGAGAAAGACGGGCGAGGCAAGGAGCCACGGCCAGCGACGACCGATCGAGTGTGTGCATGCATGCATGCGGCCGCGGTACGTGGTGGGGGCGGCGACGGCGACGGAGATTCCTCCCGCGGCCGCATGCGCGCGCGCATACAGATACAGGTATGGGTGGGCGCGCGGGACAAAGCTTGGGCGCGCGGCGGGCGGCCTGGGCAGATGAGGCACGTCGTATGCGCACCAGCCGCCGGCCGCACACGCGTGTCACCCATGGCCGTGGGTGGAGGATGGATGGGTGCACAGTACGCGCATCGCTGCTCTGCATGTGGCGCGCGCGCGCCGCGACACTGCATGGACCAGCGATCGATCGTTTCCTTCATTCATTCCGATGGTAGGGAGCGGGCGGACGCGTGCGTGCGTGCTTGTGGCCACGCACATGCATCGAGCGAGATCCACACTGAGCACTGAGCAGCAGGCGAGCGAGATGAGCCCTAGCTTTTGTTACCTTGTGTGTGCGTGTGTGTGTGTGTGTGTTGGTGGAGAGGCTGGCGGTGGCGGGGCATGCATGGCATGGCGGTGGCGAGAGGGAATTGAGCTCATTGGCTATTTGGGTGGGTGGACGGCGGCTCAGATTGGGCAAAAGCATGCGTGCTCATGCTCTTTCCACCACAAACCTTTTTTACTACTAGTAGTAGTACTCTCGGTTGTGAGCTGGAGTTTGTTGTGCACCTGTATGATGAGCTATTTATACCTGTATCATGATTAGTGTAGCTTTTCTTCTAACCCAGTACATACGCAGACGATCATACATGCACACACCCTACTCCCCTTGAGCGCACAACGCCGAAAGGCCTACCTAAATCCAGAAAAATGCGACCACCAACGCCGAGTCCGGGTTTGAACCTCAGTTCGCATGAGTAGTACAGATGATAGTGCACTGCATGCTCCCTCTGTTCCCAAAATAGGTAGAGTGTAAATCTAGTTTAAAAGTCAAATTATTTCTAAGTTTGACTATACATGTAAAAGAAAATATCAGCAGCTACATTATTAAATAAATGCATTATTAAAACATATCTAATGGTGCATATATTATTTTTTTAACAATGCTTCATATTTTTATATGTATGCTTGTTCAAACATAGAAAGCCTTGCGTTTTTGGCTCAGCTTATATGCCATCTATTTTGGGACAGAGGGAGTGTATAGTGGGCCAGTACTTCCCACAAATGTGAAAAACATATTTATGTGTGTGTTTGTCTTAAACCTATTTTTAGCACCACTCCACCCAGGACAAAAGGATTTTCGAAGAGGCAGGCAAGCTCAGCTTTTTTGATTTCTGGCAAATGTAGTTGATGCGCGTTTTGAGTCCCCGATAGCTTTGTTAGCTTTGTGGTACTCAACCCAATTCCCTCTTCCTAATGCAAAAGCCGAACACCCGCTAGTTCCGCAATTATACATATGCTTTTGGCAATTTTGGTGTCATAAGTTCATTTGTTCACCATGATTTGTCAACGTGTTGAAATGCTCGAGTGGTCTATCTTCTAGGCTGGGTGAAATTCAATGGGCCAGGAACTATCCACGTGAAGGCCAAGATCCTGTCACTGGACAACGCCGGATCACAGTGCCTGGGCACGGCTCTGGTGCGAAACGACTGCTGGTCCTTCCTCAAGGGCGGCTTCACCCTCAGCTCGCCGTCACAGACCTCCGTCCTCTATTTCCAGGTGAGGCCCGCCCGCTTGAACGAATCAGTAAACTTAATAAGACAAAAAGAACTGATCGAATGGCAGCTCATGCAATTTTCTCTGTTGATTCATTCTCTGCAGGCAGCAACCGCAAATGCGTCCATGGTGTCGATCAGAAGCGCCTCCTTGCAACCGTTCTCGCCCGAGCAGTGGAGCCAGCACCGGGAGGACCGCATCCAGCTGGTAACCGAATGCCACCACGCTGCTACTGAATTTAATTTGTTCCCATCAGATGAATTTGTACAAATGCACGCACAAATGAACGAACAATACTCATGGTTTCATAACATTTCTTGTTTGCCATTTTCATGGCAGATCCGCAAACGCTTCGTGAACGTGCACGTGTCGGACAGCAGCGGCGGCCGCGTCGTCGGCGCCAAGGTCGCCGTGCACCAGATGTCCAGGGATTTCCCCTTCGGCTCCGCCATCAGCAAGACCATACTTGGCAACAAGCCATATCAGGTATCAGGACTGCTAAATCTTAGACTTAATCAGGTCTTAGGCGATGCTTTATTCATGAGACCTTACGTGAAGATCCGTATAAACGAAATTAAAACTTTTCATTTTTCTTTTTATATTCTGTGATTTGACCAAGTCTCGGTCGATTGAGATATAGCCACACCCATCAGTTATTCCTACACCGTCGATCATACGGTGATCACCGTGTTTGTTATCAATGTCCGAATAACTAACGAAGATCGCTGCATTGGTGCAGGACTGGTTCCGGAAGCGGTTCAACGCGGCGGTGTTCGAGAACGAGCTCAAGTGGTACGCGACGGAGCCGGCACCGGGGAAGGAGGACTACGCGCTCGCCGACCAGCTGCTGCAGTTCGTGCAGTCCAGCGACGCGGTGGCGCGCGGCCACAACATCTTCTGGGAGGACCCCAAGTACACCCCGTGGTGGGTCAAGAACCTCACCTCCGCCGACCAGCTCCGCGCCGCTGTGGCGGGGCGCATCGAGAGCCTGCTGTCCCGCTACAAGGGCGACTTCGTGCACTGGGATGTCAGCAACGAGATGCTCCACTTCGACTTCTACGAGTCCCGCCTCGGCCGCAACGCCACCACCGACTTCTTTCGCACCGCCAAGCGCGCCGACCCGCTCGCCACGCTCTTCCTCAATGACTTCAACGTCGTCGAGGTCTGCGACGACCTCAGCTCCAGCGCCGACTCCTACGTCTCCCGCCTCCGGCAGCTCGCCGACGCCGGCGTTACCTTCGAGGGCATTGGTCTCGAGGCCCACTTCGGGAAACCCAACATCCCCTACGTCCGCGCCGTGCTCGACAAGCTCGGCACGCTCCGGCTACCCATCTGGCTCACCGAGGTCGACATCAGCAACACCCTCGACCAGAAGACCCAGGCGGCGTACCTGGAGGAGGTGCTGCGGGAGGGGTTCGCGCACCCGTCCGTGGACGGGATCATGCTGTGGACCGCCATGGACGCCAGCGCCGCCTGCTACCAGATGTGCCTCACCGACGGCAACTTCACCAACCTGCCCGCCGGGGACGTCGTGGACCGGCTGCTCGGGGAGTGGCAGACCAGGGAGGTGCTCGGCGCCACCAACGACCGGGGCTCCTTCAACTTCAGCGCATTCCTCGGGGAGTACAAGCTGTCCGTCACCTACCTCAACTCCTCCGCCGAGGGGACCTTCTCCCTCGCCCGCAGCGACGACACCAAACACATCACCATCCGTCTCTCGCCATGATCCATATCATGCACGTATACGTACTGAGCTTTTGTATTTACTAGAACTTGAGATGGATTTGTAGCAGATGCCACGTAAATTTAATCATTTGGATTGATGTCGGCTGCTTCTAGGCGTGAATCACATCGAGGGAGTACCTCCTCTGCTTTAGGCTGCTCATAGTGGGAGTGGGAGTAACATTAGAGCATCTCCAACAGCCGCGCTAAACTAGCGCTGCGCCGCAAATTAGGCCGTTTTAGTGCGCAAGAACGCTGGCGGTCGCTCAATGCGCGCAAGAAAACAGGCGCTGCAGTGATAACGAGTTGCAGCGGTCGGAAGCACTATCCCAGCGGTGTATTTGGCGCCGCTACACATGTGGCACACTCAACGCCGCTCTCCCACTTCCTCTCCCACTTCCACCCCTTTCCGGCCGTGCCGCCGCCGCCGCCTGCAGCCCCCCGGTGACCGTTCAGGTGCTTCCCCGGCCTATCCCTGTGCCGCCGCGCTTCCGCCCCATCCCCTCCTAGTCCCACCGGCTCTCGCGCGCCTCCGTCGTCAGGAACAGGCCTTTCGGCGCTTCGCTGCCAGCCTTGGCGCCATAAGATGTTCGACAAAACGCCTACAAGGTATGTATGGCTCAAACTTCATGAATTTGGTGCATGTTTTGAATTGTAGTTTTTATAGTATAGTATTGAACATTGTAGATGAGTTCGTCGTATGATTCTTTCGAAGAAGAATTTGATATGGAAGAGGAGGAGGATCTTGCGATGATCATAGCTATGCATATCAATAAAAAGCCGAAGCACGGTGGTTCGGTTATGGGTCGGGAGAAAATTTGGAGAGATAGGATTGATGCCCATAACAGATTGATGAAGAACTATTTTATGGAGAATCCCACATACCCGGAGTCGTATTTTGGTCGCCGGTTTAGGATGAGCACCGACTTGTTCAGGCGCATTGCAGAGAAACTAGTGAGCCATGACCGGTTTATCCAGCAAAGGAGGAATGCCGCCGGAGAGCTCGGGCATAGCACCTTTCTGAAGGTGACAGCCGCTTTGCGTATGTTGGCATACGGTATCCCGGCTGATCTAGTTGATGATCACTTGGCTATGGGTGAGAGCCAAGCCATCATGTGTGTCAAGCACTTTGCAGTGGGAATTGTGCAAGTGTTTGGCGAGGAGTATTTGAGATCTCCCATTGCTGAAGACGCCGCAAGGCTATTGGCGATGAACAAAGCGCGTGGCTTTCCTGGCATGCTTGGCTCAATAGATTGCATGCATTGGAGTTGGAAGAATTGTCCAAAGGCACGGCATGGGCAATTCCACGGCCAAAAAAGGGGCTCCACTATAATCCTTGAAGCGGTGGCCGATCAGGAGACTTGAATTTGGCATGCATTCTTTGGAATGCCTGGATCTTTGAATGACATCAATGTTGTCAACCGGTCACCACTGATGAATAAGATTGCTAAGGGTGAGTTGCCACCGGTGCAGTTTGTAGCAAATGGACGTACGTACAACTATGGCTATTATCTAGCGGATGGCATCTATCCAAAGTGGCAAACCTTCATGAAGCCGTTGAAAAAGCCGGAAGGTAAGAAAAATCTTGATTTCCACAATGCTCAGGCGGCGGCTAGAAAAGATGTGGAGAGAGCATTTGGGATTTTGCAAGCCTAATTTGCTATTGTGAGAGGACCGGCTAGATTTTGGGATAAAAAATGCTTTGGTACATCATGCACGCTTGTGTGATCATGCACAACATGATCATCGAGAATGAGCGTGGCCAATATTTAGACTACTCACAGTATAAGCTCTTGGGACATCCCGTGTGAGTGCGACGGAGGGCTGAAAGGGTAGCCCGTTTTATTGCCTCCTATCATGCCATTTGGCGTCCCGCAATGCACAATGAACTTCAGAATGATCTGATTGAAGAGTGGTGGGCATGGGATGGACGACAAAGAGCATGATTTCTGCATTCGACATTGTATTGTTCATGAACTATTTGTTGTGTTTATTGCATTATTTGTTGTACCAAACGATAAACTATTTGTTTAAGTTGTAATGATAACGAAATTGAACTATTTATTGTTGATTTATTTTGTTTGTTTGATCATTTTTGCTCCTCTTTTTTGAAATGTATATGTGATTTGTGCGTACTCTGCGTTGTATTTCTGGCGCTCTTTGGAAGCTTGCTGTATGCACTATAGCTTGTTCTTTGGAGCAATATTTGGCCATCTTAAACAGTCAAGCCTTGTACAAATAGGTTTTCTTGGCGGCCTTGCTGGCTTGACTGTTGGAGATGCTCTCAATAACATGCATGACACATATAGGCAAAAATAAAATAAAATATGATGTGGTCGTGCGATTTTCAGATTTGCCACTTGTTGAGCCATTCATAGGATTGCATTGACGCAATAGATAGCACTCCATATGACTGCTAAAATATCAAGGTCACATGCCGCATTATTCAGAGGTAGCAAGCATTACACAAACCAGAATGTTCTTGTTATGATATTTGCTTCGATCTGAAGTTCACCTATGTGTCAGTTGGGTGGGAAGGATCAACTCACGATGGTAACATCCTAACTGGTAACATGAGAAGTGGGTTCAGAAGCTCGTTTGATCGAGTGCATTATGTTAATCTCGAGATGCAAAACAATCGTAATGCACTCGTTTGGTTGAGTGCATTGTGCAAGCTTAGCTAGGTACAAGAGCTGCCCTGTTGAGAGCACAGGCAAACGGCCGGCGGGTAGCAAGTGTATGTAACCGGGCGCCAGTTCTCTCCCGTGAACCCTTGCTTGTCCCCGTCCCCGTGTGCCTGTGCGGTCGGTGCGCCTACCATACCGATCCAGCATTTATATGCAGCAACGCAACAAAGGTCGAGCCAGCGAGACAATTCGACTGTAACGTGGATGATAACAGGTTAATTAGGGCTACTGGTTAATCAGGTAGATAAACATCAGCAGGGCGAGTTAATTGCATAAAACCATCACATCTGAGGCATCGTTTGCAAAAAACCACGAAGTCACTAATTTTTTTGCAAAAATCACCGTGCTTCTAGTAATCTTTTTGCAAAAAACACTGATCAAAATATTTGAACCGTTTGATCACTTTCTTACAAGTAGGCCCGGGTTGTAAGACGCTGATTTGGCAAAAAATTGACATACGACCCCCTAGATCTTAAAAAAGAAAGCAATCAACCCCCCTCCCCCAGGCATCAGCTCTTTCTTCACGTGCAGCAGCGGGTGGGCACACCGGCCGGCGAGCCCCGCGACGGCGCAGGAGATGTCCCCGCATGCGCCGACCATGCCCCGAGGGCTAGCAGTGCACTGTCGTCGTCGGCCACGAGCCTCCGCCCACCCTCGAGCCACCACCTGGTCCTCCTCTAGCACGCACCACAGCGTGGATTCAGGCAAAACGGCAGCAGGGCGTGTCGGCTATCGGAGCTCGGTCTAGGCGGCGGTGAGCTCCTGGATCCACGACGAGGAGGCGACAGGGTGGTGGTGCACCTCTCCTGTGCACCCCTGGATCCGCGACAAGGAGGAAGCAGGGTGGACGGCGTACCTCTTCTCCGATCCCCTAGACCTAGCGTGTTCACGCGCATCACACGTTCTCTTGGCGGCGGCGCGCGCAGACGCAGTGGCGATCCGGCCGCCAAAGACGGCGTTGTTGAAGAAGAAGCTCACCGCTTGCTCGCGCCACGCAAAGACACCGACGGCTCACTCATGTCCATCTCTTCCTCGTCTCCGCGTCCACTCAGCCGGCGGTTGGCTTCCGGCGCCGGCGGCAGCTAGCCAAGAGGCAGCCATGGCGGGCAACAGGCGACAGGATCTGGTCCGTCCATCGACAGGGACGCCAGCTGGGTTGAGAGGCATGCGGGCGGCGCCGGAACAGAGCCACGACAGCGACGCAAGAGATAAGAAAGAAGGGAAGGAGGGAGCCGGAGGGGAGAAGAGGCGCACATAGGAGGGGTGCGATGCGTTGCTCGTCCAGCCGGGGTTGCGGGACGCCAGCGACGCGCTAGAGGAGGACTAGGTGGCGGGGGGAAGGGGGAGGGGGTTGATTGCTTTTATTTATAAGATCTAAGGGTGTATATGTAAATGTTTTGCCAGGTCAGCTCCCGACAATTCGGCCCCACTTTGTCAGAAAGTGGTTAAACGACCTAGCACTCGATTAGTGCTTTTTGCAAAAAAAAAATGCTGAATGTGTTGTGTTTTTTTTAAAAAAACTTAGTGACCACGTAGTTTTCTGCAAACGATGTCTTAGATGTGGTGGTTTTATGCAATTAACTCCAGCAGGGCCGAGACTGACCACACAAGAGACAAACCAAAGACCGCCTGGCAAGTAGCCAAATCACACCTGCATAATTAAGCTGTGGGTTTGACCAGTTGCTATGTCATGGATAACCTAATGGTTGGTTTACACTTGTGAGTTGCGACGTTGCTAACCAAGTGCTGCCAGTAGCTGGTTAGTGGCGTTGCCATGACAGGAAGTTAGTGCCTGACTCGGCAGTCATTAAGGTAATTACATTACATGCACGTGGAGAGCTCAGCACGGTCCAGGGGATTACTTTCGGTGCGATATCTACACATGCAGTGGTACGCGTGCAGAGTAGCAACGTGCGTAGGGAGGACACCTTGCCGGGCTCTGTGGAGAGCCAGCATCATCTCTGTACTGTACTGTTGGCCTATCATTTTGTAAGGACAAATCGGTGGGTGATTATTAGGTTATCATTCTGTTAGCAGGACGATCCACAAAGTCTAGGCCATCATTTGTCCTTGCTCTACTGTTAAGCCGCGAGCTGTATGTTATGTGGTTTTGGCCTTTTGGGGACGCACAACTAATATAGGCCCCCGCGCGTTGGTTTACCCGACATTTCTAGTGGGTGACAGAAGGCCGGGGCCCGGAACATGGAATGTTTTGACGGGAAAAGTGGTGAAGAATCGTGCTGAATCAGTCTCCTGTTACTCGTCTGCTCTTTCCTACTGTACTGAGGCTGCACGGCGAGGCAGTGGCTGCAACGAGGAGGGGCCCGTTTGCCGGGAAGCATTGGGAAGTTGCTAATGGAGCTCGAGCTGGAGCTTTGGAAATTTAAAAAATTAACTGCTTTTAGTTAAAAAAAATGTAAAACAAACTACAAAAGCATGCACATAAAGGATCTATACAACATGCTAGTAATGTTTCATGAAGAAATGTGTTTTGATTTGAGTTTTCTGTAACTTTTTTATTTTTGAGTTTTTTTATATATATCACCAATACAAAATTTATTGCATTTTTTCAGAATGTTTTAAAACTTATTAAAAGGTCAGTTTTCGTTTTTTGCAAAAAGCTTGGGCTCAGTCCGGGAGCCAAAAATCCTCACCGGGAAACACTGTGTGTTTCTCCTAGTGATGGACAGGCCATTCTTCAGACCTGTTTCCTCCATCCAGCGTCAGTGGCGGCAGCGGATAGCCATGGCTGAACCTTCGAATCCAATCATCCTCTCTTCCTCTTCCGGCAGTGTTGGAGGTGCAGCCCTGTGCCCGTTCCCACATGAGCAACGTTAAAAAAAAGGAAAGAAGAAGCTCGCGAGGGTGCAACGCACGGATTGAGAAATCGTCCGGATTTGTTCCTATCTGACGACTGGTCGGAGGTTAGCAAAGTCCCGTTTAAATAAATTACTTGCTTCATAATAACTTCTTGTAGGAGCAAACACACTGAAATTACAAAATCTTAATAAAGCAACACACTAACACAACCTCACACTCGCAATTAAAGAAAAAACAGACCCTCACACTCGCCTGACACAGCGACACACACACGCACAATTGTTATTCTGAACTCTCAACTCTGCGGTGCAGATAATAAAACGGGGCAGCGCGCGAATGGCAGAAGAACTAACGATACCCAGTGATGATAAATAGCAACGTCGACCACTCGCTTACCATGAACCCAGTGATGAGATTTTAGTCGGCTGGACGGTGGTTGATGGGACTAAGTGGTGTCCGTGGTATCCACCGCCGTCGCTGCCGCCGTAGGTGGGCGTGGGAGGGACGAGGTGGTAGTCCGGGTGGGGCCGGGGCTTGGGCTCGGGCTTGGGCACGGGGCCGTAGTCTGGGTGGGGCTTGAACGGCACAGGCTTTTTGTAGTGGAAGTGCTCGATGATGTGCTTCTTGATCGGACATGGACGCGCACTCCGGCGATGCCGCGGACGGAGTGGCAGTGTTTTCGCGGGCGACGACGCCGTAGGTGGTGCCCTCGGACACCGGCACGATCTTGGACGTACGACTCCTGGCACCAGCACATGCATGCCGTCAGCCTGGGTGGCGCCTCTTTACTGGTGTGCTGGGCGCTGGTGTTACGCTCACACCTCGCTATCTCAGCCATCTCGTCCCCAAGGACCCCAACACCGGCCAGCAGCATGCCGTAGCCGTTGTGGACTCGGTATGCAGACACGGCCTCCCTCGACGGCACATGGCAGTATGGCACAAGCATCGCTACTCGTCGCTCGCACCTTGGGCTACCGACGTAGACTAGCTGTTGCATGCACATGCCGATGGAGATTTGCAATTGCAGCAGGGAAGAGAGAAGAAACTACGGGAAATTAGAGGGTTTATTAAAACGAAATTAATTACATTTGGGCCTACAAGTATACGTGACATGCACTGATTCGGCTTGCACAATAACAGGTGCGGTGACCCCTACCTGAGGCGAACCACATTACCAGCTACTTTGACCCTACATATTACAAAGGCTGACCCCACATGCTTGTAGAGTTGACGCTGCTATTGGTTGTATGCCTTTTCTCAAAAAAGAAATAAGTTCAAAAAAGTGATTTCGTATGCATTGGATCAACGTACACCATGCCGAAATGTCTTTTTTCTAGAAAATATGCGATGTCGACGCGGCACGGCGCGTCACCAGCCCAACCTGCGCTGCGGGGATGACTCCCTATGCGGCGTGGCTTCCTAGGTGGTTAGGCGGCGAGGGGAAGAAGTGGTTAGGCTTCTGCAGGTCGGCGGAAGCGGCGACCGATGAAACGGGACGATCGCACGTGCGCCCGGGAAGGTGTAGCTCGAGTCTGGAGAGGAAGCTCGTTCGGTTCACTAGGTCATCTTCGAGGGTGCTCGCCGCCGTCAAAATTCAGTCCGTGTTCCGTGGTTTTTTGGTAATACCTCTTATTCTCTACAATTTCTGTCCGCCAGCTTAACCCTCTATCCTGCCTTGATTTGTGCTAATTGTGCAGGCCAAGAATCACTCCAGGTCTTAAAATCAGTGGCGAGGTTATAACAATGCGGAAAAGATATCATCGACCTCTCCACCTTGATTGTGTCGCCATCCACATACTTCTCCACCACATGCCTCGAACTCATACTTCGATCTATACCCTCATGTACAAAGCGAACGACTGACAGACGTCAGACCAGCTGTAATCGGATGGCGGCTGATCCGCGAGAGTCATCAGCCGGATGATGCCTAGCACTCCCCATATATAAATTTGTCGTTCTAAAAAAAACAATAAACTATTCACAGACTTCGTTCGTACTAATATTATTTTATAAATAATCATGAGAATAGAAATCGAGTCTAATTAAATTAAATATTTATATGAAACTTGTATACATGTTTATAACTCAGTATTAACTGCCAGTGGTTACTTATTTTTTATATTATTTACTTACGATAATTATGCTCAATATAAATAATAGTATTTTCTGCTAAGTTGTAATGTGTGTCATTAAAATATGTGCATGCCCTATGCTAAATTTGATTAGTTTCTTTCTATTCGATAGATTGCACCATAAAATAATACTTAAACTCAACCCCTCTAACCATAAGAAAATAGAATACATAAAATTGCATGCTTTCATGGATTAATTTGTGACACTCACATGACCATAGTACATACATATATTTCTCTCTGTGTGTGTCTTTAAAAGTCAGAAATATCCTCATAGCGGCTTCTAGTAAACTATTAGGTATACATAGAGAAAAAAAATATCTCGTAGATATGTTTACAAAATCCCAAATCCTTGGCCACATCTCACATTTTCGTCGCATCTCGTATGTGGATCGTGCATGGATGTACCTACCGGGATCGTGGAACCTGGAGGCAACATCATATTATGTCTTTGATTTGGTGGTAGAAGTTGGATAAGTCGTTCTAAGTTTCTGGCTGCGGTTCGATTGGAAACATTAGTATCCTAGTATGCATTGTGACCGCCTGCTCAAGTGAGATTCTTGTGTCATCTATGTAGAGATAAAATTGTGCCGTCATTCATCGATAGCGTAATACAAATTTTAGTATCGATCTAATCTTGTCTATTTACATACCGGTAATGGTTGAACTTGAAACTATGTGAGGAATTGTGGATAATTATTGGGTAAACATGAATTAAAAACTCTAACTGTTAGCTGTTGTGCAAGAAAATCGAAGCCCTGCTTTGTCCCTAGTAGTGATATTTTGCTCGTATGAAGAATTTGTGATGCGTCAGTGAGTTGCGAGTGACACAAGTGTATCTTAGGTTTTTTTTCTTGTTTTATTAACAACATTTATGTTCCTTGCTATGTGCTCTATGCTTCTTATTGCAGTTGTTCAATCTTTTGCTGATTCAAATATTCGAGCTGATATTTTGCATTCTTTACGGTGCCAACCAAAGCCTGGATCGAACAACAGTTCACCTTTGAAGCTCTCGGTGTCTTTGATGGGTCACATTAAAGCAGTCAATTGTGTGGACTGGTCACCGGGTCATGGTATGTAGGTATTCTATGTACTTTGATTTGCTTTTTTTTTGGCTTGGACTTATGTTTACCAAATAGTAAGTAAACACACTTAGAAATGAGATGTGTAAGACGCTCTCTAGGATTATGTGTTACATTTTCTTTGTAGGATTCTTGCTTTCTGGTTTTTGATTCACAATAAATGTTATATTATGAGCAATCTGTCGTCTAACATGATATGAGTATGGATATTAACTAGTGAACAAAGGACATCCAATACATGTCGTGATAATGACATCATTTCTAAATTTAATGATATAAACCTGGCAAAGTATCTGTAGATATCAATTGCTACTCACTCTATTATTCCATTCTCTTCTCTCACTAGGAAAAAGTCTAATAATGTTCACTATACAGTATACACGACTACCAAGCTGGAACGATTCTAACAGATCTTTGAATGTGTTATCCGATTCGTGATCATATATAAAAATCACACAAGATTTTTCAAATTCGCGAGAAATTTTTGAATCCATGGACTTTCAAATACGTGAATAATTTTTGAACTAGGGAACAAATTGCAATTCATGAACATTTTCTGAAATTCAAGAAAATTTTCAAATTTATGAACAATTTAAATCATATAATATTTCGAAAATTTATTTTTTTGAAAATTTGAAGCACTTTCAGAAATGCGCAAACATATGATTATTTTGTGAACAATTTATGAACCGATGACCATTTTTGAATCGGCAATTATTATTATTATTTTGGGAATTCTTTTTGGAATTCATGAACGTTTTTGGAAATTCGGATTGTTTTATATTTTGAGAAGAATAATTTGAATTCACGAACATTGTTTTTTGAATGGAATATTATTAATTTTCTTGAAGTTTTTTGAAATCCAGAATATTTTTTAAATCCTTTTTTTTTTGTAGAATTACAAGTTCATGAACATTTTTTTGCAATTGAGAAAGAACGAAAGTACAAAAGCAAAAAAAAGAAAAGCGCGGCTCACCCCGCATATGGGCTGGCCCAAAAGCACGCGTTGGGGGCGGGGGTGCACTTAAACCTGATTATATGGCGGGCTGGGCCGGGTTTCGGGCTGCGCTTCAAAAAAGCCAGAAACCCAAACTTCAAGCCCCAAGCTGGTCCAAAGCCCGAAAGTACACACTTTCTCAAGCTCGAGCCTCGCCTAAATATAGGCCCGAAGCCCGAAAGTCTAGCCCGAATGTTGTTTCTCAATGTTGTTACGTGTAAGCCCGACCTGAATTTTGAACCAGCTCGGGCCGGAATGTTGTTTCTCAATTTTGTTACGTGTAAGCCCGACCTGAATGTCGTTACGAAAGCCCGAGTCTAGCCGAAATGTACTTTGGGCTGCAAAACAAGGCCCGAGCTCGGCCTGGATTTTTTGGGCCCGGCTCGGGCCAGGCTACCCACAGGTTTAGGTGCATGTTTCTCACTTTTCCCCACGTAGCTCAGGGAATAGGAGGTCTCCGGCAAATACGCACACACACGTCAAATGGATGCGAAGACAGTCACAAGCAAGGTGACTTTGGCAGGCCAGCTAGGGGTGTTGTTTCGTTCGCTGGTTCCTGCTGCGTTTTTTTGCGTGGTTTATGTGTTTGGCTTATGAACTGTTTTTTTTTCTTGGTTGGATTCTCTACTCTTTCCTTTTATTTCTTTTTTTTCATTGTCCATTTCCCCTCTTTTCTGTTCTTTTACTCTATGCATTTTCCTCTTTCCCCCCAACTGTGTATGAACATTTGTCCTTTGTGTGTGAGCGTTTTTGAATAATACAAGGTGATTTTTTTTGAACAATTCATGGTGAATATTTTTTAATACGCAATGAATATTTCTATTTTATTTCTAAAATATGTTTATATTTTTAAATACATAATGAGCATTTTTTAACTTTTAAAAATACAAGGTTAAGTTTATTAGTACATAATGAACATTTCTGAAAATGGTGAATTTTTTCATTAATGCACAATTAACATTTTTTAATTACGTGATGACAACTTTTAAATACCTGATAATTCATTGTTAAATACAGGATGAACTTTTTAAAATTAATGGAAAACCTTTTAAATTCACAATGAACATTTTTAAGATACAAGGCGAACAATTTTGCAATACGCAATGAACATTTTAAATTCACGGTTATCATGTTTTGAACACATGATGAACATTTTTTAAAAGCCTCACTTATCTAGGAAAAATGTTCATAAATCGACTTTTTCATCCTAAGAGAAAAAACTACGACTAGCAGTATGAATGCATTGCACACGCCTAAATTTCTCTTGAGTTTCAGTTCACGGATCTAAAAATTGACTTGAAGTAATGGCAAAATCACATTGTCCTTATCATGTCCATCGCCTCGAACAGCTGCAGCTATTCGGTTGACAAATCGACTTGTTTAAATTACTTGATACAAAACACACACTGAAATTACAAAATCTTGATAAAGCAAGCAACACGCAAACCACCCCCTCACACTCGCCTGATACACTCGTAGTACATGTCTGTTATTCTAAACTCTCAATTCTGTAGTGCAGATAGTAAAACGGGGCAGCGAATGGCGGAGTACCAAACAATTCCCACGCATCATAAATAGCAACGACGTCGATCACTCACTGACCATGAAGCCGGTGATGAGATTTCAGTGCCGGTCTGGACGGTGGCTGGTCTGAGTCAGTGGTGTCCGTGGTATCCACCACCGCCGCCGCCGCCGTAGGTGGGCGTGGGAGGGACGGGGTGGTAGTCCGGATGGGGCTGCGGCTTGGGCTCGGGCTTGGGCACGGGGCCGTAGTCCGGGTGGGGCTGGGGCTTGGGCTCCGGCTTGGGCGGCACGGGCTTCTTGTGGTGGAAGTGCTCCATGATATGCTTCTTGATCGGCCCGCACAGGGTCATGGACGTGCACTCCGGCGACGCTGCTGCAGAAGGCGTGCCAATGTTGTCGCCGGCGACGACACCGAAGGTGGTGCCCTCGGAAACCGGCACAATCTTGGATGGCTCCTGGCCGGAGCACGGGGCGTTGGAGGTGGCGCTGTGGAGCTGCGCGACGCAGTCGGCGCCGTGGAGGTCGGCGGCCAGGGGCACGCTGAAGGCGCCGGTGCGGTCGAGGGCACCCACCGCCTTGCTCTCGTAGTCGCCGTGGACGTTCTTGCACTTGATCGCCACCTGAAGACCTGAGGTACGTTCATGGCAGAACAATGGTGATCAGCGTCAACCCATCATGCATTGCCACATAGTGGAGTAGCACATCAGCGCTTACCCTTGAAGGCTTCCTCGGCCTTGATGTTCTTCCTGGTGCAGTCAGCGCACTTGGCCAGGCCGACGACCATGGACGCCGCCTCGGCGTTGGCGACGGCGATCGCCAGCAGGACGCAGAGGGCGAGTGCTCTTGTAGCTGCCATGCCTGAACCTCTGAGTCTCACTACCCTTGCTTGCCTGTGTGAAGTGGCTGATGGATGATGGATGTAACAGGCGACGCATGGCTTATATAGGCCGCCGCGTTGATCGGCACAGCTCGAATGCTCAACCGGTCGATCTGTCTGCAAGCGCAGAAGAAGAAGCGCAGTGAAGCGAGACAACGAGAGATGAGCTAACTCGCTTTCGGCGCGCCGATGTTTCCGATGGCGAATTAATCCACGCCATTGTTCGGTTGGTGGCTTGGCGATCGAATTTTTATTTAAAATAAACAAACAGGCCACGAATGCATGGCATCCTAGCTGGCAGACATCTTTGGCGCGGATGCTTGAATCGTTCAGAAACTCACTGCAGCAACAGCAGTACGTAGCAACTTCCAGTTCAAACAGCAATTGCTTCTTTTCCTTTTTATTTATTTTACATATTGGTTGTCTTGAAAGTCAAACTTTGTCAAATTTCATCAAACTTATGTTGAAAATGCATGTATCTATAATATCAAATAATATGAAAAATATAGTTTATGATGGATGTCACATTGATTTGGTATTTGTAAATGTTGATAAATCGCTTTATTTCTAAAAACTTGGTTAAATTTTAAAAAGTTTGACTTAACACCAAACTGACATGGTGAAATAAAAAGAAGCGGAGAGAGTAGTACTTACTATAGATTGCAGGTTGACGCATCAAAATATATGACACTGCTGACTTCCATGTTTATTTGATCAAATAGAATACTCTCTCCGTTTCAAACTAAAAGGTGTATTAGTTTTTTTTAAATTCAAACTTCTGTAACTTTGACCAAGTTTATAGAAAAAATATATCAATGTCTACAATGCAAAATCATTATCATTAGAATCATCATTAAAAATATTTTATTATTTTATTTTTAGTATTGTATATGTTGATATATTTGGCTCTAAACTTGATCAAATAACGAAATGTTTGAATTTTTGAAAAATTAATGCACCTTATATGTTTAAACTGATGGAGTATGACAAAAACATGGGACATTGTACAAACTAACACGGCCTTTTAGTTTAAGAGTATGGAATACACACCAGGAACAGACGTCGTAAAAACTTGATGTTTCTCAAATTGGTGGAAGCAATAAGAGAATACATATATATAGGAGTGGACATAATAAAGCTTCATCTCATTTTCAATGAAAGGTCCACCAGAGTAGGCAAGTTCAAGGACAACGGTGTATCCCGGATGATACCGTAAATTTTTCTGCTGGGTCGTATCCTTTTCTCCATGCATCCAACTGTTATGCGATGTTCACATACACCACGTGAAACATTATTGCCTGAGCTTGTTGTGTCCCAGCGGAAAAGATCTACACATATACAACATCCCTTTTCCAAGTATCATGGTGCCATGGATCTTCTTTTTTTACACTTAAGGTCTCCTTTTGTTCAACAACGAGTGTAGCATTACATTGTTGACAAGAATTTGGAATATCTCCCAAGGGGTGTCATCCATCCAAGTACCATGTGTAGAAGATCTAGCTAATCTAGCTAATTCATGTGCATTTGCATTAGCCTATCTACGACAATGAGCATGGATTACCAGAGTAAAATCAAGAGACATATAGTAAAGATCGTCAAATAAGACACTCGTGAGGCCTAATGATGAAGCCCCTTCCTGCATTGTTGTAATCACCTCGAGATTATCCGAATTCACTTCAATCTTGTCGCACCCAACTGTGCATGCAAGATTCACCCCATATTTAAGTGTTGTGTCTTCGGCAATAAAAGTGTCAAAACAAACATCAACTCTTTAATTTGCAACAACAATGATGTTTCCCATACAATCTCGAAGGACAACTCCTACATACGCCTAGAGAGTATCAAGGTCGAATGAGGCGTCCACATTGCGCTTTAAATAACCATGGATCGGCTTGGTCCACCCCCCATGCTTCATAATGTGTTTGCGGTAGCTTGCTAATCTGAAGTTTTCTTCCAATGCATGCTCTCAGTACAAGATGAATTTGACTTGGTGTTTGTATCGACTGGCCATGCAAGAGTTTCCTCTGCTCCCACCAGACATACCAAGATGCAATAGCAATAATTTATTTGAATGCTTATCCTAAAATCACCGCTTCTTGATCAGGGAAGTTCAATAAATATTCCAGCGTCTCCTCCCACGACAGGCCAGCAACACATGATTTATGGATGATATCACAAAGTCCCAGGGGATTCCACACTTCACTAGCCAAAGATTATTAAAATAGAAGATGTTTAACATTGTCATCCCATAATTTGCAAACAATACAATGAGGATATATATCCAGTGTAGAATCCATCTTTACCAGCTCTCTTATCTTTCATTGGATGCAACTTTCATAGGCAACCAAAAGATTGTCAGTAATTAACAGTCCCGGAACAAGGCCACTCTTGCCGGCCCATGTGTTGTTGGTTGCTGTAAAAAAGGGTATAGCAAAGCTTTTCAATCTGAAAAGGATGTTCTTCTATGGTGGCACGGTCAATCATAAACGCAAGTTTTTTATATCTTGTACGGGCAAGTTCTTTTGAGAAGATTGAAATCAATGCGACAACAGAACTCGATTTGGCATGAAAAATCTTGAGATAATCATGGAGAATCTAAATAGCTAGCCCACTAATCTATTTCTCTCAACATGTAAGTAAGCCATCTGAGCATGGAAAAGACTCACCTTTAATATGCAACCATGCATAGGAAAAGTCTCACCTCGACATGCAAACATGGGTGATAATTTCAACTGTATTATGCTATTTATATTTAATAAATATTTTACAACCATATAATAATCAAACAAAATAAACCATGTATATTTGAAGTTTTATTTATTATAATATTACTCTAAATGTTCATGTTCCACACAACCAAATACATTGAAATATAATGCAGAACATTTGTCCAACAACATGCATATATCATCTACTGGTTATAATAAACATCTAATCAATTGGGTCTAATGTTATAATAAACATTCCTCCAACAACATGCAAACAACGTTTCAGATGTTTGTCATTCATTATTTATCAAGAGCACTTAACTTTTCATATATTAGCTCCGACCTCGATTTAGTTATAGAAAGTACTTATCAACATATTGTGGCAGCAATTAATAGAAATCCCACGTTCGATGAGACGGTAGTCGTAGTGCAACTTTAAAGTAAAATGGAATACAACTTTCTTCTGAACTGCAGAACAGAATATTTACGGTTGCACCCGGCATTATTATGTTCAAAGTTTGAGAAGTGTTTATGTTATTGTGCCACTTGTGTTGCTCGGGTGCTCAAATCCTACCTCTGATTGGTTGTAAGATTGCTTTCAAATTAAGCTTGTAACCAGCCAATCCACGCTGCTAGCTCAAGTCTTGTTGCTTTCGTACATAGATATAAATGCTTCGGAGGCGCGCCGCACGTAGAAAGGGATCAACAGAGAATTAGGTAGTACGTAGGCTCTGACTTATGTAGGCTCTAAGATAAGATGATAAAGTGTAGGAGTACGTACGTTCTTAAGATGCATGAATGCATGCGTGCCACGTGGAACCTACGAAGGAGAATCAGCCACCAGCCAATGCAAAGTCGATCACCAACCGAGCAATGACTAACGACGTGCGTGGATCAAATCGATCGCCGACTGAAATTTCGGCGAGTTAGCCGCGGCCTCTCGTTGTCAGGCATCACTTCGCCGGCCACCCTGCGAACATGCAGCCAGATCATCCACCGAGCTGGATCGATCGATGCCGAGGCCTATATAAGCCATGCGTCGTCTGTTGTATCCATTCAGCCATCTATCGATCGATCAGCCCCTTCACACCACAGCAAGTGGGAGTAGTTCGATTCAGAGGTTCAGGCGTCCTGCTGGCAATCGCCGTCGCCAACGCTGAGGCGGCGTCAGTCGTCGTCGGCCAGGCCAAGTGCGCCGACTGCACCAGGAAGAACATTAAGGCCGAGGAAGCCTTCAAAGGTGTGTTTCTGCTCCGGTGTTCCCCCCCGGGCTGAACGCGAGTGGGAAAAACACAAGGACGGTCTAGATGTGTCGATGGCGGTTCGTAATGAGGGGCACGATGGTCATTTCAGGTGGGTGTATAGCGCGCGTAGACCAGTCGTAGAGCCCTGTATGAGCCCGCGCCGGCCCGTGTACTATTGTACGCTGGGCGTGTACGTGTATTATACGCTGGCGGTTGCGTTTCCTCGCGGTCGTGCGCGTGCATGTGTTCATGGGTAGTTTCCAGAAAAAGCCCCCTAGTATAAGAGGAGGGGAACGGGCATCGGCCGCATCGCCCACCCCATTTCCCCCAAATCGCCTCCCTCTCCCTCCTCTCTGCTCTGCCTCATCGTCTCCCTCACCGGCCACCCCACCTGCTCGCTCACCACCGCCGCCTCCCTCTCTTCTCCTGCTTGCTTCTGGCTCGGATGGAGCAAGGCCGTCGCGAAGCCGCCGTCGCGGGCGGAGATCTGCAGAAGGCAGGCGCGGAGACCGTGGCGGATGCCGTCTGAACCCTCTGTCGGCGGCGCGGGTGCAGGAGCTGCTGCATCCCCACGCGCTGGATCGGTCGCTGCGGCGGCGGATCTGGAGGAGAAGAAGGTGGCCGTGGCGGACTCCGCCGTGGTGGACTCAGCCATGCCGGTGCTTGGCGTCACGGCGTCGAGCGGCCCGTCTGATGGACCTGCGGAGGCCGGCGGCGAGCACGTGGACCTGCAGGTAATCCTTGCCAGCAGTCCCCTCCGTTGCTGTTACCCCCGTTAAGCAGTAGTTTTGGGTGTTAGTGTTTTTTGTAGTTGCTAGTTGTTGCATCCCCTTATGATAGTTAGGGTTTATAGATGTTTGATTGATTTATAGTGAAGGTTAAGTTTCGATTCTGTGATTGAATCATCCAGTAGATCAAGTAGTTATGGTTTTCTAATGAGATGTTAAGTTGGGGATTTTTTGTATTGGATTCAATTAGAGCCACAGATATGTTGTATCCGTGATTGAATCACATGCAGTAGATGTACTAGTTAGGGTTTTTTAATTAGATGTTTAGTTGATTCTGTGATCGAATCATCCAGTAGACAAAGTAGTTAGGGTTTTTAACGAGATGTTAAGTTGGGGATTTTTGTATTGGATTCAATTAGAGCCACAGATATGTTGTATCTGTGATTGAATCACATCTAGTAGATGTACTAGTTAGGGTTTCTTAATTAGATGTTTAGTTGATTCTGTGATTGAACATTGTGTAGATCAAGTAGTTAGGGTTTTTTAATGAGATGTTAAGTTGGGGATTTTTTGTATTGGATTCAATTAGAGCCACAGATATGTTGTATCTGTGATTGAATCACATCCAGTAGATGTACTAGTTAGGGTTTCTTAATTAGATGTTTAGTTAGGGTTTATTTGTATTGGATTCAGTTATAGCCTCTGATATGTAGAATGTGTGAATAAATCACATCCAGTAGATGTAGTAGTTAGGGTTTTTTAATTACATGTTTAGTTGGGAAGTTTTTGTACTGGATTCAATTAGAGCCACTGATAAGTAGAATTTGTGATTGAATCACATCCAGTAGATGTAGTAGTTATGGTTTTTAAGGTTTATTTGTATTGGATTCAATTATAGACAGATATATACAGAATCTGTGATTGAATCATCTAGTAGATGTAGTAGTTAGGGTTTTTTAATTACATGTTTACTTAGGGTTTTCTTGTATTGGATTCACTTATAGCCAGTTATATGTAGGATGTATGATTGAATAATCCAGTAGATGTAGTAGTTATGTTTTTTTAATTAGTTGGTTAGTTTAGGGTTATATGTATTATTCATTTATAGACAGTTATATAGATTCTATGATTGAATGATGTAGTAGATTTACTAGTTAGTGTTTCTTAATTAGATGTTTAGTTAGGTTTCTATTGTATTGGATTCATTTATAGGCAGAGATAAATGTAATTAAATGGTGTGACTGAATGATGTAGTAGAAGTAAGAGTTATGATATTTTAATTAGATGTATTAGTTAGTGTTATTTGTAGTGGATTCATTTATATCCAATGATATATGTACGTAAATTTTGTGATTCAATGTTCCAGTGGATCTAGGAGTTATTGTTTTTAATTAGATGCTGGAGTTAAGGTATTTTAATTAGATGTAGGAGTTAGGCTTCACCATTTCACTTATTCTGATTTATGAGTGATCATTGAGAACTGCGCTGAACTAAATATTTATTAAGATTTACAAATGAAATGAAAACCTGACATGTTTGTGAAGTTATATATAAAGGTCCTATTTGCATTGTCTGTCAAAAACTGCTATATCATGGGTTAATAAGAGAGGAATGATATTCATTTATACCTTCATATGCATGTTCAAAAGCAAAACTGAAATTCTATGTCCATATGAATGAACTTGTATTTTCATAAGCTAATTGTTTAGTATGTATATAGCTTCATATATAGTGTATGAAATATAGTTAGGAGCTTTCCATCATTATGCAAAATCAACTTGTTTGGCATGACATTATTTGAAGTGCAATTATATTCCTTGTAAATGACTTGCTTGGTTGACAATATAGCAGAAGGAGGATCTTGTTGGCCAGAAGAGGAAGTGGGACTCATCTGGCTACTACCCTTATGACAGTGATGAGGATGAGCCGTACGACGTAAGGCCTAGCTGAAATGTTATTTGTGCATTGACTTAGTGTTGGATGTTTATAGTATTTGGATGCATAATGTATTAATGTCAGTCATTAATGTGTGCAGTATGAATCTGGAGATGATGTGGTCGAGGGGAATGTCGAGTCCTTTGAAGAGAAGGAGGTGCTGAAGATCAGGACCCAAGGAGCTGCTAGGTACTACAACTGGAGGTCTGACAAGTACCGGTGCCCCTACTGCAGCAGGGCCAAGCCCAGTGCAGGTTCTTTGGAGCATCCGATGGAGCATTGTCGGGCTACATCCATCACCGATCATGACTACAAGATCGGGGCTCAGCATTACGCCCTCCACAAGGTCCTGAAACCACGGCGTGTAGTTGCCCTAGACCCTCGTTGTCATTATGATGTAGGAAGGCTTAGTCCTTTTGGTGAACTTTGTGTGGTATTACGATGGTGGAAACTTGTGGTGGTAATTTAGTATGAACTTTATCTAAGTGCGATCTTGTGATGTGCTTGGTCGAAACATATCTAATATGGTAGTGGTGCGCATCGGCAAGTGTGTTGTGTGGATGCTACTATCTATGGCAGTAGTATATATTTCTATCTATATTTGTGTCCCTTAAATTTGCCATTATGGTTCCTTAGATGTATGATTTGCTTCAATGTAGCTGCTGCAATGATCAGACATGCCGCATCAGTGCTGCTTCACTGATCAGGCATGTTGCAAACAGTTCCCATGCTGCGGCCATGTGGAACATGCTGTGGCAATGGTGCAATAAATTCCCAGGCTGTGGCCATGTGCAACATGCTCTGCCCATAAGCAAAATTGACCAAATGTAAAACTTTGGGTTAAGTAAATTAATGTTTTTGAGTGCAGTAAGTGGAAATTGTTAAATTAAACATATATGACATCTTTCCTTCATTTGAGTAAGCAAAAATAGCAAATACTCCACCATATGATCAAATATTCCAATAACTGAGCACATATTCCTTCTTTTCATAAAATTCAAAATTTGTGACCCAAATGTTCTTGAAAAAAAGTGATTTTTCCCACCACCTCCAAATCACACAAACTTTCTTGAACATGGTGACCCACATGTGCCAATCATGATTATGAAAGAAAATTTGGAAAAAGAATTTTTTACAATGCCCCCCTGAGGTATAGACCGATGTTTTGACCAGTCAGTCTAGAGGGCATTATAAATTAATAAAAAATTCAAAAAAAATATAAAACCTTTGGAACCCACCTTTGTTTGTGCAATAGATCATGTGTGCAAAAGTTGAGGTCATTTGGAGGTGGTCGAAAAAATGACCGCATTCCGGAGGGGCCATTTGGTCTAACTTAAGCCAGTTTTTGAAAAAATGTGATTTTTCCCACCGCCTCCAAATCACACAAACTTTCTTGAACATGGTGAACCACATGTGCCAATCATGGCTATGAAATAAAATTTGGAAAAAGAATTTTTTACAATGCCCCCCTGAGGTATAGACCGATGTTTTGACCAGTCAGTCTAGAAGGCATTATAAATTAATAAAAAATTCAAACATTTCAAAAAAAAATATTAGATGACTTGAAGGTCAAAACATTAACTTGTCATGTATTACAAAAAAAATTGTGTATTGAATGCAAGTGAGCATGTGTATAATTTAGTGTGTGATTTGAAGATCAATACACATGGCAATATGCCAAAAAAAGTGCCCACCTACAAGAGCAGGAGAATTCATACTCCACGGCCTGCATACGACTAGGAACCCTGCTGTGCACAGGCCAGGATGCAGGCCCGTGGTCTGCAGAATATCTCTGCTACTAGTAGGCCCCACAGGGCAGAGGGTACGAGAGTTAGGCAATGTCTTGCCTGCAATTGATAGGAGCTTGTGAGGGGAGTCGCGGCGGGTATATAAACCGGTCTGGCGCTCTCGCTTGGCGAGTGGGACTAAACTCCCACCACCCAACGGCTATGCGCTGCGATATGCCCTGCGCGGCTCCGCCTTGGGCCCAATTCGGGCGGGCTGGCCCAGGGCAGCCTTACCCGCGCGCTGATATGTTTTCTATTTTCTTTGTTTCTTTTCTTGTTTATATTTCTAATATTTAAAATCAAATCTCTTTTTTCTATATTATTTGTAAAAGTGTTTACTAAAATTTAAAAATAAGCCAAATTCTGTTGTGTTTTATTTCATTTGTTCGTTCTCTTTTGTATATTGATAATATTTATGAAATATAAACTAAAATGGTGTGTTCTATTTTAATTGTTAATTCTAATATTTCTTATCTTTATTATTTTTGAAATATTTTTAGTTTGTAAGATAAAATGTTCTGTTTTATTTCACTTCTTCATTCTAATATTTGTTCTCTTCTTTATATTCAAATATTTCCAAAATGTAAGATAATATGTTATGTTCTATTGCACTTCTTCATTATTTCAATTCTTCATTCCAAATTATAAATTTTATTTTCTGTTTCATACTTGAAATATTATTAAATCAAATGGAGTTGGGACAGTCGCATGCATACCTCCACATGCACCATGTACCAAGAGCAGGTTTATCTTCTCGGTCTCACCAATTCAGACCAAACTGTATGCACACCCTAGGATGACCATGGCAAGCATGCATGACGAGTATTGTTCATTTCCAAAACTCGATGCTTTTTCTAGGGTTTTTCCGGCGACAAAACCCTACAACACTGCCCCACGTGACGCATAGCGTGTGTTTTGTGTCTGAACTCGTGCACACCTTGCACAGGGGGGCAAATTGGCCATGCTCACATGCTCCCAAAAGTTGGGGTCATCTCATGCATGCCTCCACATGCACTATGTACAAGCAGGACCATTCGGTCTGCGGAGATCAGTCTGAAATTGGTTTTCCTTGGCGGTCCCACCAAGCGGTCCCAAACTTCATGCATACCCTCGATGACCATGGCATGCATGCATGCGTGACAAGTATCGTTCATTTGCGACACTCGATGCATTTTCTAGGGTTTTCCGACTACAAAACCCTACAACACTACCCCCACGTGACGCAACGTGCGTTGTGTGTCCGAATTCGTGCACACCTTGCATGGGGGACCACATTGGCCAAGCCCACAACCTCCCAAAAGTTGGGGTCATATCATGCATGCTTCCACATGCACCATGTACAAGTAGGACCGTTCGGGTCTGCCGGAGGTCAGGTCTGAAATTGGTATTCGTTGACGGTCCCACCAAATGATCCCAAACTTCATGCATACCCTACGATGACCATGGCTTGCATGCGTGACAAGTATCGTTCATATGCGACACTCGATGCAATTTCTAGGGTTTTCTGGCGACAAAACCCTACAACATCGCTTACGTGGCCTTAGCGTGCGTTTTGTGTCCGAATTTGTGCACACCTTGCAGGGGACCACATTGGCCAAGCCCACATGCTCCCAAAAGTTGGGGTCATCTCATGCATGCTTCCACATGCACCATGTACAAGCAGGACCATTCGGGTCTCTGGGAGGCAGGTCTGAAAGTGGTTTATCGTAACCTTTTTTCCTTTTTAAAGAGTGGCATTCTATGTCCAATATCTCGATCGAATTACCTTTGAAGCAAAAACTCTATGTCCAATAACTCGATGCATGTATAATATTGTAGAAATGATAGAGATACTATAAATATTGTTGAACATATACAAGTATACATAACTAATACGTGTCACAAAGAGTTTTTTTTAGGGATGAACCAATGATATTTATTTTGAGGGAAGAAACAATGCAGGTAGGTGGGCGGCCCAGACCGCAAATAAGTGTCGGATCCATATTGTGGAGCCCACAACGATGCGCTTTCCATGCACGCGTCGATCACACGCACGTCGATCACGGGAGTAGTTGCCGTTCTGTTACACAATTCTGGGATCGTGCTAATCCATATGTTCCTAATCCCTACGATTGAGGAGCACGTTCAGCCTCGCTTCAGCGGAGGAAAATATAGATCACGAGATTGGCCACGAGGAAATTCTGACGACCTAGGCGTCGACCTCGTATATAATCTCCTCCTCCTCGCACATGTAAATGCCGACTAGATCGACTCCTGCCCGGGCGGCGTCGACAGCTCCGTCCGCGCATCCCACACGCCACAAAAACCCGAGAAGATCAAGGTCGTCCGCACGTGCAGGCCGACCTCGACGAACTACGTCGAGAACGCATCGCCGAGTTCTTTCATCTTCGTCGACAGATCAAGTAAATTGTCCTCTTTCCCTCACGCCTTCAAAGCAAGCTACTTCCTCCGTCTCGTTGCTTTGATGGACTTAGGTTTACCACATAATTTCAACTAGTATGAACTGGACTAGATGCGTTCTGACCAGATGGCGTAGATGAAAACATTCTTTGGTTCTTTCATAGCATGGTAGAATAAGATGTTGTTTCTCGAGAAGCATGACGCAATACATTTTTGTCACAAGATCCAATTATATTTTTGTCACACGATCCAATTATAATATTGTGCACATAGAACACTAAATAGTTATTAACATTAGATGTTGATGAACCTCAAATAGGTACCATTGCTATAGACTCTAGTTTATTTACAGCTGAACAATTTGTCACCCTGTTAGTAAGACAACCAGACGAATAAGTAACAGTTTACCATATTAATTTTATTGATTATATAATTTATATGATACTCAAAGAACTTGATCAGATGCAAGTAAATTCAATTACCAATTGTAGTTATTCTTTTATTGCCTCATGTCAGCACACACTTGGCTGCATGTTGCAGTATACATGGAGATAGTGTTGTATTTCCATTAGTGTTATTTTTGCATTAGTGTTAGCTACTGCCAGAAAGTTTTATATTTTTGCATGCCTATTGTTGTTTTTGCTTTAGTGCTAGCTAATGTCACGAAGTTATATATTTTCTTTCAACAGGATGGACGAGCTGAATGGAGAAATAGTATGCGCAGTGGAGAAATGGTGCAAGCTTGTTGCAGATCTATCGAGCGGTCAACGCGCTAGAGTGGCTGATACATCATTGCGCAGCATGCTGCAGATACCATCTATTAAGATGCGTACCCTGCTGATTAGGTATATGATTGAGAATTTTCAGGCCAGCACGGGCAGATTCATTATACAAGAGCAGGTTGGGGAGGTGACTCTCGGTGCGGTCGACGTCGAGTGCATCTTTAACCTCGAGAACCAAGGACTGTTCGCTTCGGACATTCTGACTGAAGAAGGCGAGGACATGAAGGAGCGGGTGCCGCCACAATTTTTCAGTAAGACATCAGAAAACATAGTGATAGATAATCTCATTGAGGACATAATTAAAAGTAAAGCCACCGAAGACGATTTCCTTCACAAAGTAGTGGTGGTCCTGTTAGGAACAATTATTGCTCCCATGTCGAGCAAGATTGTGCCAAAGCAGTACTACGCTTTGGTCTACGATGTGAAACGTATTTCAAAGATTAACTGGAATGCCTTCACCATGCGTGTTCTCCTGATTGCCTTTGCATAGTGAAGAAAGACAAACACCTGCGCCAATGGCCGAAAGGCAATTTGGCTCTCTTGCAGGTACACATATCAGACCTGTTGCATAATGTCAATTATCATATCATTGCAATTTTATGTGATGTATTTTACTAACTGTAAATCCTTATATTTTTTTGTAGTACTTGTCTTTGGGAGAAGGTGCAACCGGTCCAAGGCGAATCGCCTATAATCCCAACTTGTCCATACAACCTCTTATGAGGAACTGGACAGAAGGTGCAGCCACTAGGAGAGATAGGTTCGACTTTGATAATGGGCGCGACCGTGGTAACGTAAGGGTAAGTCATTGTGTTTCGTCTTTCTTAAATGTTTTGTAACTTAATACTATTTATTTTTTATTCATCACATGTACTTCAATGTCGCATGCAGATCGAAAATAATATCACCCAGGAGTATAGGGCTCAGGAGCCCGACATCCCAAATAATGCGCCTACCATGAAGCCAAAAACCAAGCCTTCAACTGGAAACGCAAAGAAGTCGACGACAGCCGCATTCTTGGAAGATTTGATGGAGCTTGTAATGAAGCGGTGCATGGACTTCATACACACCGAGATAAGGCAAATCCCTGATATAGTTGCTGAGGTGTCACACCCAAACTTTATAGTTTAGAATATGTTTGCTGTTTTAAACCATGCTACCATTACTAAGTTTATATTTCTATTGCAGAGGTTGTTGGAGAAGTTGAAAAAAGTAGGTGTCATGTACAAGCCGGCTGCTGCCGTGCCATCCGCGGAGAATGATCCGGACGAAGTGGATTAGATTCGAGAATGGTCCATATGAAAAGAAGGAATTAGGTGTACAAGGAAGACATGGACAGTGATGGACACCCGATCATTGACATGGCGCAGCCTGATATAGTGCTTCCGACCATAAAACCGTGCACGAGGTAGTAGGTACTATGTATTTATCTTTACATCTATAATTTTCTCGTTTAATTTTTTCGTCCAGAAATGTTCACACGATTTAGTTTTGAAACAGAAAACCCCACGAAGCTGAATGGACACAAGGAAGCTTCACCTTTTAAGCGTAATGATGTATGCGGGCTACACGGAAAACCCTTGGGTGGTTGGTACTTCTACTGTAGCACCTTCATCGGACATAGACATTTGTCCATCTTACATCGACAAGTTCATGGCTAAGGCGAATGGAAAAAAGGGTGCAACAATCGATAAGGATGACGAGGTTATGTCCGGTAAGCGGAAGCGGACCGTTCCCAAGAAATTTGAATCCCCCTTCGCACTTGACAAGCCCGGCAGGCGTACCAGCCGTGGTCAGAGAGCCTCTGGTACTAGTACTGCTACTAGAGGTATCGTAACTAACATTCTTAATTTTTTTATTTACTACCAATGCATATGATCACCATTGTTGACGTTCATATTATTTCATGCAGCTCTATTTTCGAACGATAATGTGCCGGAGGTTGTGGCAGATGAGTTGACGCCGGAAATAATTGATGCTGCTGTTTCATTTCTCGAGTTAGCTGCTAGCACTCAGAAGAACAAGAACAAAAAAATTTACTACAGTGAAGGCCGTGGCGTAACTCTGACTTCCGAAAGGATTCTACCGGTACTAGGCCATAGATGGCTGTCGGACGATGTAAGTACTACTTGCATGTCCTATTTTTAAAATGCTCGAAAATCTATGTCTCAACTCTCAACATGTAATGCGCTGATATTCTATGCAGGTTATTGATGCTTATATGGGACATTTGGAGCTGCGTGTTGGTCATGATCGTTACCTCTGTCCAGCGTGGAGGTCCAAATTCCTTGTAGATCGTGCTATCGCAAATGACGATCCATTGCCATCTAGCTGCAACATGGATAGTGCTCTGACCAAAGCTTGGGCAGTTAATAGAGTCACGAAAGAGTATACTGTGCGTGATAAGGTACGTAATGTTTGTGATTCATCACTACAGGATAGTTCATCAAGTATTTATTTTGCTACGTAATGGTTTTTTGCACTGTAGACGTTTATCGCGCTGATATCGACAATAGCCACTGGATGACCGTGGTCATGCACATGATCAAGAAAGAATTCCAAGTTCTCGATTCACTCTATCCTCTGGACCTGACTGAGAGGACTGTTAAAGCACTGGTAAGATAACCAACATTTGTACCATTGGTCTTACATATTGTTTATGGTTCTTCTTTAACACTATCCTCTTTATAGCGAATGGCTATAGCACAGGATATGCGTCAGGCAAATCTTATTACACCAGGGAAATATCTGGACGTAAGTAAGTGGCCTATCAAGGAGTATGACATACCCCAGCAAGAGGATGGGTGAGTTAATAGGACATCATGCACAATCAAACAACAACACACATTTTTGTATTGCCCACCGCTAATGTCTGCATATGTACCAGGAACTCTTGTGGCCCTTTTGTCACAGAATGTCTAGAACATTGGGACGGGGACAAAATCAACCGCAAATTTACACAGGTATGCTGTTATTTTTGTTTGTAGACTAGCTACTATGGTGGTGTAGCAACTTCGGTTCATGTAACCTTTATGTCATTTTGCAGGCCACCGTTGGCGCAAGGAGAAGGCGTTTAAATCGCAGAGTTGATTATGTCACCTTCAAACACGATGGAGTGTGCGAAGAACAAAATTCGCGAAATCGCAAGCAAAAGGCGCGCCTGAAGAATCCATGCGGCATGCAAGATTGAAGTTTTAGTGGTTTGGATTTAGTCCGGTCGAAGGTTTCGCCGGCATGATTATTTTAGGGGTTCTATCATTTTATGTAATAAACAGGGCACATGCATGTGTATGTGTCTGTCAGACAATTTGCTCATACAAGACAATTCGGTCATAAAATTCGCTCAGAGAAGACAATTTGGTCGTACCAATAAAGTTTTGGCTTCACTTATCAATTGTTCTTGCTTAATATTTTTCTCCTTCTCCAATTTTTTATAATTGTATTTTTCACGGCTTCACTTATCAACTGTTCTTGCTTAATATTTTTCTCCTTCTCCAATTTTTTATAATATTCTATTTTTCTCTTCAACTGCTCTCGTAAGTTTCATATTAAAAATTTCACAATCTTAACTTTTTTTAAACTCTACCAAGCTTAGCATTCTGCCTTAGCTATCTGCATGTCATCATCTTGCATAATCTCCCAGTAATTCCCCCTCATCACATTATTATGAAAAGTAGTCATGGTAGATAAGTAAATATATCAAGCCAAAATGTAATATTACACTCATCAAAATTAGTCATGTCAGCTCGTTGGTTCTATCGTGTGTTATTAGGCATCATGTTTTTCTAGTTTGTTTTACAAACCCGTCGTTTTTTTATTATATGTATAATTAACTTTTTCTGTACTCACCATAATGCCAGGCACGGCCCATCTAACCACGTGAGGGGCCCCACAGGCAGGGGCTATATTCCCGGCAGCGCTACACCAGTCCATTTTGCCAGGTTCACATCGATCTTTCCCCTTTTCTCGTTTCCCTTTCCAAATCCCTAGCCCTCCCTCTCTATTTGCGCCTCCAAATCTCGACGGCAAAAGCATGACAGCGAGCTGGGCATCGGGCGGCGGCGGCTGCAGCGAGAAGAGCGGTGGCGACCGCAAGTTAGGTCGAATCCTTGGTCCTGCAAGCAGGTGGGCCGGATTCAGTGGCACAGGAGGCAGCGGCGGCGGATCTAGTGGAACAGGGGACGGGGGTTTCGTGGGCGGCGGGCAGGAGAACCCACGGCTAGGATTTCTTCGGTGCTACACTTTGGTGGCAAAAGGTAAGTTCTTTACCGTTGTTCTTTACATCCCAGCATTATCGCCCATAATTCATCACATGTGGCCATGACAAGCTCCATCTATGTGGTCATCGAAACTCCTAGTGCCCGTATGCGCATAGATCTGGAACAATTTTGGCAGCGCACTCGGGGGATGTGTGTTTGAGGTTAGTGTACTGAGCATGATCTTCAAACTAGTACTCCTATTGCGGTCAAGCTGCAAAAAAGTTCAGTGTTTAACGCTTGCAGCGACAAGTTCAGTTATAAAATGACTTGAATTGCTCATGATTTATTTAGGATGATATCACTTCTGAGTATGTTGAATGGGTTGATGGGGAGTGGGATAGCAAAGCAAAGTCAGTCATAAAGTATCTTGCCATGAAGAACAAGAAAGCTGGAGACTAAGATTACAGAATATGAAGCTGAAATTAAAAGGAATGAGAAAGAAAAGAGGGCAATGGTTAAGATGCACAAGGAGATATTGCTCTATAGGGATAGGATTTTAGGATTTGGAGGTCTTCTGTATCTTGGTCTGCTTGCCATTATGATTGTTGTCATAGTTAGCAAGTAGATTGTTCATAAAGTTATTGACATCATTGTAATTGACATGATGAAATGATGCTGAATTATTTGCTATTCAGTTTATGGGCAAAGTGTAACAGAGATTGCAGCATAAATAACATGGGGCCATAATGATTGGTAGACAGTGCACTTTTGGCATGTTCTATATTTGGCAGACAATGCACTTTTGGCATGTCACATATTTCACAGACAATGCACTTTTGGCATGTTCTATATTTGGTATGTGATGCACATGGGCACATCACCTAGCAACACTACTGATTTATGTAGCAGACTAGTACATTGTCTTGTTGCAACATAGGAGCAACATCTAGCAGCTTCCATGCAACAACTGAAGCAAAGCAACAATACATATTCAATATTCAGAAATTTAACTGAACTTGGCACTTAGGGTGAGCAGTAGATATTCAGTTCTTCAGCCACAAAGAACCCGATCAAACCGTACCGATTGCATTACTTATATGCTTACATATAAAAGCATACCTAACCAACATCAAACCCAAAATAATGTTAACTTATATGCTGAAACATATAACATCATACCTAACTTAAGATAACCAGCAGCTTCATCCTCCTTCAGCAACTGTGCCCATCTTCACTTCTTCAGAAATTTGAGGCGGCGTGAGCGGCGCACCCAACACGGAGAAGCCTTCTTCTTGACCACCGCCGGCGCCACCTGATCCTGAGCCACCTCCTCTTCTTCCACCTTCACTATGTCAGGGTGCAGGGGAAGGAGCTCGACATCGATGGGCATTGTTTTGCCACCCTCGACGGCAACCGGCGCTACCATCTGCACGGCGTCCTCCTCACCCTCCTAAGGGTCATCAGGGATGAGCAGTACCTCGTCCACGTCGTCCTCCACGACGTCAGAGCCCAACGGCGGGGCCCGGCTGACGTGGCGGACTGGTAGTCCGGGCTCACGCAGGCGCGAGGATAAGCGAGCTCGGCGTCGATGCGCTCTGCCATCGACGCGGCAGCGTCTTTGGATCTGGCCGCAGCGTCATGGTGGTGGAGCGGTACATCCACCACCTTGCACGCTGAACAGGAGTCGCTCAGCGTGGCCTCTCGCATTGCCCAGACGAGGAGGAGAGCGGCGGGACGCCCTGGCCGTAGGGGAAGGCGCGCTTCTTCTCGGCGTCGGTGAGGACTTTGACGAGGCCACGCGCGTGGTTGACCAACATCTCCGCGCTGGGGAACCAGCCGCACACCTCCGCCAACTGGGCGCGCCACCCCTCGTCATCGCCGGCGAGCTTCATCATCGCTCTCTGCCAGCCAAAGCTTTTCTCCATGGAGGCGGCTGCAGCGGCCGCCCGTGAGGGGTTTTCTCGATCTCTGTAGGTGGGGATAAGGGGAGTTCGAACCGGTAGCGAGGTAGGTGGGTGAATGTGTGGTGGGGAGTGGTAAGTTAGGTGATTTAATGGCAGTTAGGGCGTGGGGAGAAATGTACAATATTCTTTCTAATTTATAGCTAATTTCTTTAGGTCGGATTTTGTTGTTTATTTAGAGATGTAAAAATTTGACACTCCCACTAAACAAAGTGTCGATCGAGTTGCTACAACTAGATGATGCCCAGCAGCGTTGCGGGAACCGTGTTAAAACCAATTCATAAATTAGTGCTTAAAACCAATGAAATTAAATGTAAGAGTTTTACATGTTAAAAATGATAAAACTTAAAAGAAGTGTGTGTGGCAAAATGATGTATAAAAGAGAAAAAAAATCCCCACAAATAGAAGACATGATTGATGAAGTGGCGTTGTTTGAGTTGATAGGTTAATGCAAAAAATGCATGCATGCGTTGGGAAAATAAGACAAGCATGACCAATGAGGTGGCATAATTTACATTAATGCAAAAAGTAACTTATGAGCACATGCATGATTCCTTGATGCCACACAATTTTGATCGGAAGGTTGTAAATAATTGAGGTGATGTGGAACACGCATGTGTAGACAAATCTAGTAGTGGGGGCTAGCTATTTAGGTATAGAAGATATATATAGGATCCAAACACGATGTTAAACGTCGAACTAAAATTGATGCCATAATGTGAAAAGGATATGCTGCCATGTTCACCCGATTTATCCGTAAAAAATTGAAGCAAGTGTTCTACACTTCTTCCTTCTCCACTGTTCTACACATCATAGAAGACAAGATAAGTTAATGAATGATAATTTTTTCAATAATCCAGAATGCATACAAACACTTACTTTTGATTTAGTTTGCATTTCTTGCTACGTTTAGTGTGTCCTAGCAATTTGCAAGCGCCAAGACCGGGTTTTCAACTCATCAAAAGAGAGTGGTCTACCATTTTTCGAGACAGGGCGGTTCTCATCTACCTTTGTTGCACCTTTGCTGGACACTTTCATAGGATCTTTAACTGCGACCATGTTGCCTTCACCATCGTCTACATATTCAACTGCACACTTACTGAAGTCATTTATATTGTTGCTCAAATTGTCCGGTAGCAGATCATACTCATGACTCTTAGCTATCACAGCCTTCAAACTATCCTGTAACTGATCCCACAAAGCTGGGTGTTTGCATACTGCATGCATAGCTTCTGAAGCTAACACACTGACCTGGCTATATTTCATTCTTTCCTCTGCCCCAGTCCAACCATATCCCAACAGATCGCTTGTGCGCCTCACGATCAGTCCTAACCTTGCTTGTTTCGTGAACCGAACAAGAACTAAACACTTTGGTATTTCAGATATGTTCAAGTACTTCAGTACGTGGAATATGTGTTTGCAAGGTAGACCCTTTCGAATCATTCTTCTGCAGCTGCACCGTATAGGTTCTGCGGAATTTACTGCTGTATACTCCACCCAAAAACGGCTATTCCGGTTATTCTTCCAGGCCACGATGTACTGCTGTGATCCGTCTCCCAGCTTAATTTCTACAATCTCCATGCCATCAATTTTTCTAAGATCATCTTGCAACATATAGAAGTTTGCTGGAGTGAAGACGTGAGAAGCAGCTATCTCAAGTTCCTCGAGCTAGTAACTGGCACCGGTAAACTCTGTGAGGCCGTGCAGTCATCTCGCGCCTCGTTTTCCGCGGATACGTACAACGGCGTTCTCATAATGCAAAATCATATCCACCAGGGTCATTTCACCGTCTAGGTGGAGGTGAAGGCATGAGTTTAGGCTTTCACTCCGCTGGTTGCTTTTCATGCCAAGCCAAAACCCCTCTGTCAGATAAGCCGCGGCCCACAGTCTCCTCTTCTTATACATCCGTCTCAACCATGTTACTGTTTTTTCTGACTGCCATCTTTTGGTAAACGTGCCATCTCTCCTCAAGCGTGGCCGTGGGCGTGCTGTAATCTGAAGGGTCGGAACTCCTTCAAGGACTTGGGACTGAGGTGAATCTTCATATTTTTTTCTATATGCCATGTACATATCACGGTGCCACACGTCTGCAAGACTTCGCGAATTGCCTTGATCATCATGGCGTCGGCGTCTGTGATTACACTCTTCGCATCTTTTGACACATGGACCTCAAAAAGTCTGCAGCAGCCACACGTATGTCTGTTCGGTCTCGTCCAAACTATGGCACAACCAAAAACAGTGGTCTTACGGTGATTGTTAAGACCAACAAAAGGTATGAATGGCATACCATAGCGGTTCATCTTATGCGTCTTTGTCAAATACAAACCGCGTCGCCAAAGTCCTCATAGTCATGGCGAGACTGGAGTCACAGGAACATCCTATTCAAGTGTTCTTCCTTATCTAGCATGTACTCGAAAAAGAAGCTAGGATCCCTATGTTTCCTACTGGCCATGATCCCTATGGTTGTGGCAGCATCACCTTTTGAAAGCAGCTTCCTCTTCTCCCTGACACAAAGGTTGTATATTTCACGCCTGGTAAAACCAACACCGCCATACCATACATGTTTGCTGATGAGGGAATCCATCATGTCGTGAATTCTAATCCCTGCAGCTCCCATGGACATTATCTCATGCTACGAAACTCTTTGATTTTCTGTGGGACCAAAGAAAAGGTACCTCGTCCGTCCTGCCAACATATGGCTATGCTTGTCCTCAAAACTTGCAACATACCAAACCCCACGCTTTTGGTCAAGCTTGGCGGTCGGTGTGCTTTGCAAAAGTAGCGTGTCTCGGCTCTGAGCCGACGGCTGTGCCCTTCCTCGGTTAGCAACTTGTTGTCACGTTTCCCTTGTCTGGAACAAACAAACCTCCTATAACGCATAAGATGTGCCTCGATTTTGGTATACCTGACCTTATTCTTCCTAATGCTGAAACCATTAGCTCTAGCATAGCTGTTGTAGAAATCATACGCAGCATCCTGAGTCATAAAAGTCATGTCCATTATCTGCATGAACATATCCCTCTTATCATCTGCACTGGCAGTATCTTGGACATTCATTACCCCATCATCATCTGTCACCTACACAATCAGGACATTCATTACCCCACCATCATCTGTCACCTACACAATCAAAAGATAGCCATGAAAACTGTTTTGTATGGTTTAACATTACTTTCATAGAACATTGATTACACAAATACCTCACTCATGGTGACCAACGACTGCGAATCCCCAGAATCAGGTGCATCGATGATTAAATCGTTAAGGCATGTCTCCGCGTCGGATTCACCGTAATAGTCGTATGCATTATGACATTCGGAAATGAACTGAAAAATACAACACAAATACATAATTACTTATCATATAATATTCCAGAATGAATTCAATTTGCATGCCAATAAATTTTTCACTTACGTGCACGACTAATGTAATCTTCATTTGAGAGTTCCGAATTGTTTTCCTGACCATCATCATGCTCATCCATCTACAAATTTTCAACACAAAAATATAATGTTGTACAATGGCACCAAAAAATTACAACATGGTAATGCCACTCACATTAAAATCTTCCCATTCGTTCCCATTCTCTGACTGATTTCCAAGATCTGAATTGTCATCATCTGACCAATCTTCTATCCAGTCTTTCATCAGTTCTCCAAACTCCATGTCTACCATCATATCAGTTAACTCCTCGTCCGCCATTTCCTACAACAAATGATGAAAACATTATCAATGATGAAATATCAACACATAGCTAACGATCACGGATGTTCTGTAAACAACCCCAACCGAGGCCGTTCAGATCTGCCAAACCAAGCCAGGAAGATGGCCACGGCACCCGTCGTGATCACTTTCAATCACGAGGAGCAGCACTACAAAACCTAGCTAGATCTGTGATTACCTCTGCCGCCGGATACCTAGGTTAGCCGCCACATCAAACAATGATAGTCCTGGTGGACACAGCCGACGACAACCGACGCTACGTGAATCCTACACTGAATAAACCCAGATCACGAGGAGCAGAACTACCGGAACAAGATCCACGATTGCATGCACCGCCGGGTAGGTAGGTTACCCTCCCCGCTAGGCTAACCACTATATCGTGGCGGCAGTTCGTTCGATGTTGTCATGGCGAGACTAGAGGAGTGCGGGGGATGCAGGATGCGGTACCGTGAGCGCTGGAGATTCAAGATGTTGCCGCGCCCGCTGTCCAACGAGATCGCCGGTGACGAGATAGCCCTGCGCGCCCCGCTGGAGATCTACCGCGTGAATTATGGAGCTGCGTGAATGCTCGCGAGATTGATGGAGCTGCGTGAATGATTGGATCCGGCAGGTCCTACGTGGTCGTGGGGACGTGTGATGTTTTTTTTTTCGGACCAGGTACTGTACGTATACGGTCTGGGCTATACAGGGCTTGGCAGGGCTAGACAGGGCTTGGATCTGGGCTACAGTGGGCCAGAAAAAAAATAAAATCACGGGGACAAAAATACCCCTCCGAAATTAGGTTAGGGGGAGCACCGGAGCAGGCCTCTCAAAGGTAAGCTAGCTACATAGTGCTCACAGTCACAGTCACTGCCACGAAATTTTTATCAGGTCTACGGGTGGCAATCAAGTGCAAGAACGTCCACGAAGACTACGAGAGCAAGGCAGTGGGCGCCCTCGACGGCACCGGCACCTTCAGCGTACCCCTCGCCGCTGACCTCCACGGCGCCGACTGCGTCGCGCAGCTCCACAGCTCCGCCTCCAACGCGTCGTGTCCTGGCCAGGAACCATCAAAGATCGTGCCGGTTTCCGAGGGCAGCACCTACGGCATCGTCGCTGGCGAAAACACCGCCATGTCGTCTGCGGCGTCGCCGGAGTGCACGTCCATGTCCCTGTGCGGGCCGATCAAGAAGCACATCATCGAGCACTTCCACCACAAGAAGCCCGTGCCGCCCAAGCCGGAGCCCAAGCCCCAGCCCCACCCAGACTACGGCCCCGTGCCCAAGCCCGAGCCGAAGCTGCAGCCCCACCCGGACTACCACCCCGTCCCTCCCATGCCCACCTATGGCGGCGGCGGCGGTGGATACCACGGACACCACTGAGTCCGGTCTACCGCTGTCGTCCTGCCCAGCAATGAAATCTCATCACCGGGTTCAAAGTCAGTGAGTGATCGACGTTGCTATTTATGATCTGTTTGCATGCGTGGGTGGATTGTTTGGTGTTGTGCCATTCGCTGCCCCATTTTAGAGCCTGTTCGGAAGCTCTTCTGTCTCTCAACTCCGCTCCGCACGAGGAGCTTGTTGGCCCAGTCCACGCCGTCGAGTACTTTCCGACGACTGGAGACGACCGACGATAAACGACGGCGAAGTAACGAAGCTCACTGACGAACTCGACGAAGTGTTTTACGCCGAGACGCACCGCAGTACAAAGTTGGCCTTTTGCTAATCGATCCACTCTCGATCGATCTACGTGAAGCTGCCACAATCAACACCAAAATACACACACGCGTACACAGCGGCCAGCCGGCCGAAAACAAACGCACGCACGCGGGACTTGTTGATTGCTACAGGGACGTATCGCTCCTGCTCTTTGTATTACTTTCACGATGCGTTACACAAGTTACAAGGGGTACGATACGTACTTATATTAGCTAGCTAACCTGCTATCTAATACTAGTCCTACTCGGTTATTGTTTTGAGATCTACACGGACACTAACACGTACATGTACTGATCGGACATGACACATGTGCACTTCGTGTTTAACTCTAACAATCACCCCCCTAAACACGACGTCGTCATGTCACAGCTCGACGCCGACCTAGGCCTTGGTTAAGATGTCCGCCAACTGATCATCTGTGCAATCGTAGTTGACCATCGTCATCCCTTCTTCCACGCAATCCTTTATGTAAAGATACATCGTATCAATGTGCCTGCTCCTGTCATGCCGCACTAGATCCTCATGTAGAAAAAATATAGACTCACTGTCAACGTTGAGCACCACTTGTTCTGGATCTCGATCCGTGCGATCATTGTGTAGCCGTCCTAGCCACACACCTTGACACTCTGCTTCACTTGAAGTCGATATCACCACTTTCTGCTTTCGTGATAGCCAGCTTACTACGCTTCCACCAAGGAAATATGCGACGTCCGAAGTACTCTTACGGTCATCAAAAATTTCTTCCTTGTCACTACCACTATAGCCGAGTAGTTTCACCACCTCCTTCTTGCTTAGCTCAAGACGAGGTTCCATTGAAGCGACAATGTGATTGCAATATTTCATGCCACGGCTTTCAAGTACCTTCCTTGCATGTGCCTCCTGGCATAGTGTGATCCCCTCCAGCTTTTGATGTACCTCTCTTCCGAGGTTGCAACTCAAAAGTCCTAGATCATTCATCATGAAAAGCTTCTTCATCTGTAGATTGAAATTTGCAATCACCTCTTCATCTGCTCCAGTAATCAATAGGTCGTCGATGTAGATGCCAACTAGTAGACGGTCCTTTCCTTCACCTCTCTTGTACATTGCATGCCCTAGTGGGGCTTTCTCAAATCCAAGAGAAATCATCGTCTGATCAAGTTTGATGTTCCACACCCGAGAACCTTGCCGTAGCCCGTACAAGACTTTGTGTAGCTTCAGTACCTTGTGTTCTTATTCCTCTTTGATGAATCCCGGTGACTGATTCACATACACATCTCCTTCTAACTCGCCATTCAAAAACACGGATTTTACATCCATGTGATGTATCTTTCATGATTCCTGAACCGCGAGAGCGATGAGTAGTCTCACCGATTCCATCCTTTCAATGGGAATGAACACTTCTTTGAAGTCCGCACTTTCCTCTTGTACGTACTCTTTGGCCACTATCCTTGCTTTGTGCTTCACGGGCCCTTCGGCATCTTTCTTGATCATATATTCCCACTTGAGATCCATGACTTTTTCATTGTTGGGAAGATCCACAAGCTCTCATGCATTGTTGTCGTGGATCGACCTTAACTCCTCTTCCATAGCCTGACGCCAACACTCCTTCATATTCGCGTCCTCGAATTCCGCCGGTTCCTCGGCGTTTACTAGACACCGTCGCCCACTCCTTTTCACCTTTACCGGGTCAATCGTCCGAAGAGACTTCTCCGAATATGGGTGTAACACCGGCTGTAGGAGTACGGATGTAGATGACAAAGTCCTTTCCTCCTTTACTTTCGGAGACGATGCAGGTGCCAACATGGCTACCTTTCCTGCGTACAAGCATGCACACGACGGGGCTCCTAATGCATGCTGATCCTTAGCACGTAGGCATGCATGCATGCCCTTTGGTGGGTCTCGTAGCCTGCTTAGGCTTCTGCTGCCCAGATTGTCAGCGCCTACAGCCAATGAGCCAAGCCCATCACCTCCATGGCCTTCAGGCACGCCTCCGCATGAGACTCCTTTCGCGCTGCCGCTTTCTGTTTCTGGGTTGCATCCCATCCTGCTTGCTAGGTTGCAGCAACTGATGCCTTTGGACTTTCCTGGTTGTCCGTTCACTAAACCATGGAGTGCCACGCCTTAGCCATCAATTCCATGTGTTTGTACCATAGCTGCACTTGTACTTGATGCACCAGCCCCAACAGTCACGACACCCATGTCTGCGTTTTCTCTTGCAACACATGTCTCTGTCTTTGCACCAGTACTAGCACCAGCTTTTGTTTCTTCGTGGACTTCCAGTGCCACGTACGCCTTTCTTTTTTCTGGACGTGTCTTACAAAGACTGCTTCTCCATGACCGAGCACACGCGACAATTGCTGCAGCCGTTCCAGCGAAGTTAGCACTTATGCCTGTAACATCGACATAACTTTGGGAATCACCCCCCGCGTCCGTAGCATCGACACGAATTTCTGAACCACAATCTTGAGAACGAAATTTTTCTTCACTGAGCACAACAATTTCTTTAGCCGACGCTTGAAGAACTGGATCCACCTTGTCCACGAGTTCGCACATCAACATCATGTCACTTTCATCACCAAACTGGGCCATGAGTGCCTTCTCCTTCGGGGAATTCTTACACTCCGACTTGAAGTGTCCGAGAAGATTACAGTTGTGGCAGCGGATCTTCCTTTTGTCGAACTTTTTCTTCCTTGGCTTCTCCGACTGTTCGTCGGTGTCCTTTGCGGGACGGTACTTTCCGCCGCTACCAGACGCCTTGTCGAAATTGTTCTCTTTGGAAACCATCGCCTGCCACTGAACACGCGTTAGCATCAGGTACTCATCCTTCTTTGCATCACCGTAACTCAGTTTCATCCGCTCGTCATGCGCCTTGAAGCGACCAACCAGATCATCCAAGGTGAGAGTCTTGAGATCAACACACCTTTCGATCGGCTGACACAATCGACATGTAGCGGTGGAGCAGCACGTAGAAACGCGACCACGGAGATGTCCTCCAACTTCTCCCGAGACCGCGAATCCGTTCACCATCGAAGCAACCCTCGTTGCGAAGGCATCCACCGTCTCATCTTCTCCCATCCTCAGATTCTCGTAACTTTTCAGCAAAGTTTGCAAGTTCGCCTCGCGCACACACGAGTGCCCTAGATGCAATGAATTGAGCGTGTCCCATGCCTCCTTCGCTGATGTCTTCGAGATTAGATGCTTCTGCACGTCTACCGGCATCACCGAGCAGATGGCCGTGATGGCCTGGCGATCCTTCCGATACAAGGCACCATCCTTCAGGTACTCATCATCGCCGGGGTAGACGGCTTCCCAGAGCTCATTGGCCTCGAGCGCCCACTCCATCATGGTCGCCCACACCACGAAGTTTCCACGGTCGAATCGTGGATACTCCGATCTCATCGGAGCAGCAATTACTTTAGCCGCACCGGAGTACTCCGCCAGCTGCTTGGTCTTCTCGTCGTCCGACATGACCCTCCGTTACTAGAAGATCAACCTTGCTCTAGATACCAATTGTTGGCCCATCCACGCCGTCGAGTACTTTCCGACGACTGGAGACGACCGACGATGAACGACGACGAAGTAACGAAGCTCACTGACGAACTCGACGTGCGCTTTACGCCGAGACGCACCGCAGTACAAAGCTGGCCTCCTGCTAATCGATCCACTCTCGATCGATCTACGTGAAGCTGCCACAATCAACACCAAAATACACACACGCGTACACAGCGGCCAGCCGGCCGAAAACAAACGCACGCACGCGGGAATTGTTGACTGCTACAGGGACATATCGCTCCTGCTCTTTGTATTACTTTCACGATGTGTTACACAAGTTACAAGGGGTACGATACGTACTTATATTAGCTAGCTAACCTGCTATCTAATACTAGTCCTACTCGGTTATTGTTTTGAAATCTACACGGACACTAACACGTACATGTACTGATCGGACAGGACACACGTGCACTTCGTGTTTAACTCTAACAGAGCTAGGTTCAAGCCACTCCGCGCGATTGTGCGGGTGCTGCCTCCGCTCCGGGAGCTGCAGTTGGGGAGCAAAGAGGATCCGAACAGGGCCTTAGTATCTGCACCGTAGAGTTGAGAGTTCAGAATAACAGTTGTGAGGAACAAAGGGATCACTGTGTATTTTGCTTTTTAAAGATTTATAATTTCAGTGTGTGTTTTGTATATGAAGTTGTGGATCAAGTAATTTAATCAAGTCCATTTGAGCCAGTGGAATGACTACAAATGTTGGCTTTTTGAACTTGATCTTGTTCTACTGTGTGCTGTATGCGTTTAGTTCATGTTTTGCCTAACTAGACAATTGCATGTGCGTTACAACGGGAGCATGCATATTCTATTATTCAATACTAGGCGTGTCTAACATATATATACTCTTAGGATCCTCGCATATATCAAGTGGTGTTGTCTACGGTGTATTTCCACCCTATTGAGCGTTGAACCATAAGTCGTCCCTACTTTTTCGCCTTCCAGCCTCTCCAATCCACTGCGTCAATTAATAAAGTGTCTAATTACCAACCACGTTGTTATAGGCCCAGCCGCTGCCACTTGTTTAACTCTCCTCCACTAGCACCCATGGAAAGGTCGCCTCACCACCCCATCCAAGCACTACCTCCGCCCCGGTCATCCTACTAACACCCCCCTTCACTGGCGTCAAGACCCGACGACCCCATCCCCGTCTTCCCGCACTCACACCTTCAACGCTCAGGCTTGCTTCCTCCGGCGACACCATAGTCGGCCGCATCGTTTCGTCTATGACTTGGCTATTTTCTCACTTGCATGTTCCCTATAAGATACTTCTTGCATAATTAGCGGTTTGATCAACAACTCCCTCAAAACATATATAATATCATATATTTCGAAATTATATGTTTCATAACATTCAGATCCACATGTCTTAAATTCACAAAACAGAAATGGTAAAACTAAATCATACACCATAGGATGTAGTCTTTTGATAAGGTACATTGAACTACCCTATGTATTGCAAGAAAAGCGGACTCATAACTATGTAAGATATACAACACAACAAAGGAGTGAAAAAAGGATTATGAGATAGTCCACGACGCACATCCATTATAATAGATATATAGCTATATGTGTGATGAAAATACATACCGCATGAAGAAAGCAACATTTTATTTTATTTTATTTTATTTTTTGCATGCTGGATCTGAAGCTAGGCCCGACATCAAATTGATTAAGCCAAAACAGGAGAAGGTTCAACATGCTGGATCTTGAGCTTTACAACTCCATTGCACATTTGACCAAAAGCCAAAGAATCAGACGAGGAGAACTCCATGCATGTGGTTAGCAAGCCTATGTTCTGCACTACCCTGTCGAGTGGTACCTCAATGAACCATGACCCTGTATAGGTGCAGCTAGCCTCGCCCATGGGCCCTGGTCAACTTCTCGTGACACAGGAGGCGGTTGCGTGAGCAGCAACGGGTGGGGGCGCGGAGTGGGTCGATCGCAGAGGGCCGGCGACGCGAGCTGCACAACAACAGAAGTGCGCCTACAGATAGATGGGCGTCGACTGGGTTGGAACGGCGTCAGCGGCAGTGGCCTCGTGTGCCGTCGTCGGCCTTGAGTTGTACGTGCTACTATTTTCTAGTACATGGTACAGCCAATCACTAACCATCTTGGTCCTCGAGAATTTTCCAGTGCGCCTTCTAAACTGTGACGGAGGGAGTATCAAGTAACAGAACTATGATGTCTGATGTGTGAATGAAAGTTAGTCACTATGTTTTGCCATAACAATATCAAGTATACACCATTAACAGGGTATTGTACTGGATTCTTGGTCCGTCAGATATTATTCAAAGACATTTTTTGCCATCACTGTAGTTTCCTCGTCTACATCCTCTGAAATAACAATGAAGGGATGAAACGTCAGAATTTTGTGAATCAAACTACCAGTTGTGCTGGTCATCGATGAAATGAGACACCAGAATTCAATACGTATGTCAAAAAAAATGAGACACCAGAATTCAAGGGCAAATTTGAGAAGATCAGAGATGACTGGCCCGCATTTATGGCCTACAAGACATCGGAAAAGAGTAAAAAGATGTCGGCGACAAACAAGAGAAATGCTGCGAAGAAGAAGCTTCACCATCGCACGGGGTCAGGTGGCTACCTCGTAGCCCGACCTAAGTGGGCCAAGGCTGAGATTGATCTGCTTCATAAAGGGAACGAACCAGAGACAATGAACTGGCCAGACCGTTGCCGGACTTGGTTCTTCTGGGCCGGCGGATCCTTGGACCCTATAACAGGGAAGTGCATTTGGACGGACGAACAATTGGACATACCAGTCAAGAGGCTTAAGCATTATATCAAAGCAGCGCAGCAAGGGAAGTGCATTTGGACGGACGAACAATTGGACATACCAGTCAAGAGGCTTAAGCATTATATCAAAGCAGCGCAGCAAGGGAAGTTCGTTCCAGACAGAGAGAAGGACGAGCTCACAATGGCCCTCGGGAATCCTGAGCACCACAGGCGGACACGAGGCACGCCAGCTCCGTTTGAGGAAGGCTGGATTTCCGGACGCAAGGGTTACAAAACCCATGAGAGGAGGAAGAAAGCTGGAAGCAGAGCCTAATGCAGGCGCTGCATGAAAGGGTAATGGGGCTAGAGGAACGAGAAGAGGAGCGAAGCAGCTGATCACAACAAAGCGACCTGCGAAGCTTCCCCCGAAGCTACCCCGCCATCTCAGCGGAGAAGCAGCGTGGCTTCCACCGAGCTGCTTCAGCCAGAGCAGCATGCCTCGACGGCTCCTGCCAGCTATCCCGTGGATGCTATCACGGATGCTGAAAATTGCCACCTTATGGCGCAATGGAGCATTTGAAGGTCAAGGCGGCTGTTGGCTCTGTTTATCCTACTAAACCCGACTCAACTTTTCACTGCCGGCCGAGTCCAGAAGGATATGCTAAGGTGATGGTCGATGAAATAACGGAGGGATTTGAGGACCTCCGGCTTGACCACCCTACCGGTGAAGGGGAGTATCGGCTGGGTTCTGCTCTGAAGACTCCATGCCTATGGCGGAAGGATCTCATCAACCTTCCGAACTGGACGCCTCCGCCTCCTCCTCCTCCTCCGTGAGTCAGGCACTCCGCCTCCTCCACCGCCTCCTCCTCCGTGAGTGGCGATCAGGGCACTCGGCGGCTCCTTCTCCGGCGCATGGCGGCACTCCGCCTCCTTCTCCGCTTTGCACGGCGCCCGAGCAGCCAGCCTCCTCCTTCTCCGCCTCGTCGGCAAGGCGGAAGAGACCCGCCGCCGCTCCGGCTGCTCCGGCGTCGTAGTCCTTCTCCTCCGCCTCGTAAGTAAGGAAAGAAGACATCCGCTCCGTCTGCTCTGCCGGCGTCTAGCAAGACAGCCAAAGGCGGGAGGAGATCTGATTCGGTCCTTCTTTGAAGACTCGGAGAAGTTACCGTCTGAGAGGAGGCGAGGAGGAAAACACGAAGATCGCGCAGAGCGAAGTGGATGACTGGTTTCAAGGGTTGAAAGCAAAGAGACATCCACCTCCGGAGGAGAAGGTAGATCCGGTCAAAGCGAAGCGCACTCTGGCTGCCCCGACAAAACCACCCAAGTCTCCGCGAAGGCAACTATGAGCGCATTATTGGAAAGGCATTTGCCAAAGCGGAGAGGTCGGGAAGTACTGTCAGTGATCAAAGGATGAAAGAACGACGAGCTGGGAAACAAATTGCCCAGCTCGGCGAACAAGCGAAGCAATCGTGCCCCCAGCTCAAGGATCCTGCTAGCGACATCGTCGATCCGAGGATGGTGCCCGGTTATGGCAATCCTGCAGATTACCTGCCCGACGATGTACATTATGATTTCTTGGAGGTGCAGATACAAAGATACGAGTACGGGAAGCCTCTCGTCAAAGATGAAAGCTCTCTATCAACGATGATGCGAAGATTTCATGATTGATACATGAAAACCTGCAAAGAGCCTGAGGGGAGGAGTACTTTGTATGTGAGAGTTAAAAAGGAGCATGACCTCCTTGGAATTGAACGGTTGCCTGTTCCATTTGAGAAGTTCTATCAATTTTTCAATCAATTGGCCCTCGATAAAACAACGGTCACCTGCTACTGTCTGTAAGTAGTACTACTTCTGTCATTAAGTATCTCTATATAACTCAGCCCTTTCATTGCATGTATTTATAAATATCCTCACTATATTATGCAGATTGAAGATCGCGAATTGAAGAAAAGACAAGTGGGTGATATTGGATTCATTAACACATATCTCATAGATGCAACTGAGGTTCAATTTCGTGCCCAAGATACCGAGGCCAACTTGCTACAATCGTTGGTAATAAATGAACACAAAGATATAATACTCTTTCCTTACAACTTCAAGTGAGTGTTCTTGTCTTGTGGCATATTCGGTTTCCTTATTAGTCCAGGTTATAGTAATGTAATATTGATGAGTTATGCATGCGTGCAGCTACCACTATATTCTCCTAGATATTAAGCTTGAGCAGGGAGTAGTAACTGTCTTAGACTCGAGGCGAAAAGATCCCAAGGAGTATGCGGACATGACTGAAATGCTCGAGAAGTAAGTTAAATCGATCATTATCCACCATATGAGCAACTTTGTTCATTTCTGATATCAAGTAATTGTTTTCTTTGTATGGCAGGGCTTGGGAAAATTCACCAAAAAGCTCCGGGACTACCGAAGAAGCTGCAATTTAGATACCCGAAAGTAAGTACTATATAGTAGCATATTCCACACGCATCTCCTAGTGATTCAAGCGCTAGTTTCATCAATACCATTTTGGATGCTTGCTAATTATCAGTTTGATTGACCTCTGTTTCTTGTAAAGTGGTTGTGGCAGGAACAAGGGAATGATTTCTGTGGATACTACGTTTGCAAGTCCATCCGCCACACGACCTGTGAGAGGGTCTACTCTGACAAAAAATATGAAGTTCGTAAATAACTATATTCAAACTTTTATTTTATTACCATCATTTGTGTTGAGTTTCATTCATTCATATATATATATATATGTATTGAACCCCTTCTTAAAATTAGATGTTTCGGATGCGGGATGAACTACTAGCACCAGATCGCTGCGAGCAATTCAAGAGGAATTGGCGGCATTCTTTCTTGACCACGTGATCGCTGAAGACGGAGAATACTATGTGGACCACGCAGCGTCCGTATTGTAAAAGATAATTATTGTATATATGTAGCCGGTAGTGTCGGATAGATATACGAGAACTTGTTGTTCGACCAATCTCTCGAGAAGGAGAGGTGGTCGATATCACTTCTCTCTGTATGCATATATGTTCATGACGATCTTCTGTTTGATTAATTACTAGCTAGCTAGCTAGCGTGTCTAGCTAGTCCTCTCTATACGTATGTATAATACGTAGCGTCGACCAAGCACGGACAAAAGTGAGGACATTGTTCTCTATTAATTAGCTCGCTCTAGCCCAATATCTGGGACGCCGAAATTAACCCCCAAAACCCCCAAACCCCCCTTCAAAAAAAAAAAACAAAAACCACAGCCATAGAAATGCTGACGCGTGGATGCCTATTGGTCCCGGTTGAACCGGGACTAAAGGGCCAGGGTATTAGTACCGACCCTTTAGTCCCGGTTCATGAACCGCGACTAAAGGCCCTCACCAACCGGGTCAATAGGCCCCTTTTCTACTAGTGATCACTGTAATAAACAATGAATTAGGCAAGCACAATTACTTGTTTCTAACTGTACTAATCTCTCTATTTTCAAGATCTCATGGCAAAAGCTCGTCGGAGAAAACAGTAACATGATCTCACGGCTTATCCTAACGATTCTACAAAACTTCACAAATTTCGGATCAGATCTTGCAGTGACGCGGAAGAAAAAAAATGAAAAACCAAAATCTCATCTATTTTCTCACCTTTTCTTTGGGCTGAACTCGATTATAGAAGCAGTTGGCGCAACTCCTCACCATTGAATCCGGCGATATGTAGGTCCTCGTAGCTCCTCCTCGTAAAATCCGGCAATGCTGGGAGTTGGAGAAGTTAGATGATGTGTCGTTACCAAGGAGCAGCAAAGAGGTGAACATGTGTGTGGAGCTCGGTCGCATATCATATAAAAGATTGAGAAACACAAGCGGTCGACGAGTCTTGAACCTTGGTGGGCTAGGGATACCTCTGTCCTCCTAGCCATCGAACCACGGGTTGGTTTGATGTTGTTTTTCCTTTTCTACGGAAAAACAAAACCTGAAAAAGGATGTGGACGAGTTGGTTCACATCTTGTATGGTGAATGTAAGATAACTTGCTTTGTTAATAGAGGAAATTCTAAATAAACATTATGTCAGGTGTATTCTATTTAGAACCCTTTCCAAGAAAAAATTAGTACAAAAGATTAAAAGATGAATGCAGAGTCAGAATTAGGCTGGGATGCACACATGATAAGAACACTAGCTATGCTTATTGTGAGATTAGCAATTTATATCATAGTGGAAGCAAGATTAATAAAAGGGAGCATTCTTCGTCATTCACATTGTTGTTATAATAAGTCATAAATTGTTGTGTTTTGTAAACATGTTCTACAGTCATCTTATTTCTAGATAATGTCAAAGTCATGAACAACTATGTCTAGAACATTGGGTAAACATGACGAACATTTGTTTATTCAAAAAAAATACATGGTGAAGTTTTTGTTAATATTGTGCACACTTTTTAATTATGCGATGAAAACTATTAAAAACATACATGATAATTTCTTTCTAAATACACGATGAACATTTTTAAATAAGTGATGACCAATTTTGAATCCACAAAGAATTTTTCTAAAACACATGACGGACATTTTTATAACACGTGACGAACATATTTCAATACATGACGAACATGTTTTGCACAATTGATGAGCATTTTATAAAAAAGTTTCACCTAGCTACAAAATGTTCATTCACTTTTCAAAAATATTCCAGAAAATGTAAAAACATTATTTATATAATTTTATCACTTTCTTAAAGAAAGATTCTTACTTTTATAGAAAAAAAACATAGATAAAACCTCAGTGAACTATAACGAACCGAGAGAAAAAAGTCACAAAAACCCACATGCGCGCGTGTTTTGTTGACTAACCGTCAAATAGAGGGCACGCCTATGTCTCGCTTGACGCAAGACGTAGGGCAGCCTCGCCTAAAGGCGACCGCGAGATGAGCCGGCCCAGGCATGCGCGAGGCCACAGCCTACTTTTTTTCATTTGTTTTTTCCTTTACTTTTTATATTTCAAAATATTCTAAATATATATATAGTAAAAGAAGACTTTAGATAAAACATTTACAAATGGTAATCAAGCATTTGAAAAATGTTAAATATGTATAGAAAAATGTTTCTCATGTATACGTAAAAAGTGTACAAACAATATACAATGTGTATAAAAAAATTGATAATGTATTTCATAAATTCTAATCAAACATTTGAAAAAAGTGTTAAGCATATATTTAAAAAATATTAATCTAGAATTTCAAAAATTTTAAATATGTTTAGATTGAATGTTTCCAACGAAATGTATAAGTTGTGTATGAATATAGTTGATCTTGTATTTAATGAAAATTATTCAAGTATTTAATAAATGTTAATCAAGTATTTGAAAAATCTTAATGAAGTATTTGAAAATGTTAAATCTGTATAGAAAAATGTTTCCGATGTATACCAAAAATATACATTTTGTATGAAAAGTGTGTTTATCATTTATTTAAAAATGTTAAGGTGTATAAAAACATAGATTATGTACTTAAAAAATTGCTAAACATTTATTAAAATATTAATCATCTGTTTATTATTTTGTTAATGGCAACATTCATTCTTTTCACACACAATGTATATTTTCCATATACATCACAAACATTTGTAAAATATAGAATTAACTTTCGTAAAAATATATGTTTTGTGGTGTCTACATTTATTTAATGTACGCTAGACAATTTTTTTCTATACATCAGAAACATTTTTTATTCATGTTTAACATTTTAAAAATACATGATCAACCTTTTTTATTCATGTTTAACATTTTAAAAATTACATTTTTTCAGTTTTTTTTCTTGTCCTTTTTCTTTGGTTGCTTTTCGGTTTTCCATTCTTGTTCATTTTGTTTTCCCGTAAAATAAAAACTAGGACTGGCAGTATGAATCCATGCTCTCTAGTAGCTGCCATTTGTTTATGACGTGAGTGCTGTCAGTTCTCTATGACAAATCCAATTGCACACTTGCATCAAGATCTAAAAATTGAGTGGAAGTAATGGCAAAATCACATTTTCCTTATCATGTCAATCGTCTCAAAAGATAGAGTGTACTTCGGTTGATAAATCAACTTGTTTAAATAAATTACTTGATTCATAAGAAGTGGTTAGGGTTCTGCAGGTCGGCACGCGTGCGGCCGGGGCGATCGCGCGTGCGGCTGGGGCGGCGTAGCTCGAGTCTGGAGAGGAGACTTGTTCGGTTCACTGGGTCGTCTTTGAGGGTGCTTGCCACCGTCAAAATTCAGTCTGTGTTTCGTGGGTTTTTATAATACATCTTGTTCTTCTTACAATTTATGTCCGTCAGTTTAAACCCTTGCAGGTTTATTGATAAAAATTAATCATTTATTTCCAGATGATTTGTCATTCCCTTTTTTCTAATTCTAGTTATTGATATGGGAGGGATAGATTTCTTCGTGATATGACAAAATTTGATCATTTTCAATCTTTTTTTAGTATCGGAAGGAAAAAGATCATGTCTGGATTGTGCACTCATTGTGTAGGCCAAGAAGGCACACCGGGCCTTAAAATCATTGGTGAGGCTAGAATAATGCGGACTTCGTTCGTACATGTATAAATTTGTTGTTCTAACAAAAATGATATACTAATCACATACTTCGTTCGTAGTATTATTTTATAGACAATACTTAGAAAACTCGAGTCTAATTAAATTGAATATTTATATTTTATACATGTTTATAACTAACTATTAACTGCCAGTGGTTACTTATTTTTATATTTACTTGCGATAATTATGCTCAATATAAATAATAGTATTTTCTGCTAAGTTGTAATGTATGTCACTAAAATATGTGCACGCCCTACGCTAAATTTGATTAGTTTCTTTTCTATTCAATAGATTGCACCATAAAATAATAATTAAACTCAACCCCTCTAACCATAAGAAAATAGAATACATAAAATTGCATGTTTCATGGATTAATTGGTGACACTCACATGACCATAGTATATACATATCTCTCTCTGTGTGTGTCTTTAAAAGTCAGAAATATCCTGATAGCGGCTTCTAGTAAACTATTAGGTATACATAGAGGAAAAAAAATCTCATAGATATGTTTATAACATCCCAAATCCTTGGTCACATCTCGCATGTGGATCGTGCATGGATGTACCTACCGGGATCGTGGAACCTGGAGGCAACATCATATTATGACTTTGATTTCTGGAACCGGGACAAACCCCCCCCCCCCCCCCCCCCCTAAAGGCCCGTCACGTGGCCGCTGTCTGGAGCTCCACCTTTAGTCCCGGTTGGTAACACAAATTTTTCCTGATTTTTAAATTTCTAAATTATTTTACAACTTAATCTCTAATCACCGCTCATCACTGCTCAATTTAATCTATAATCTCTATTCTCTAATCACCCCTCATCATTCCAAATCGTCTAACTTCCCGGCCGGTCACCCATCTGTCACTACTCCAGCCTGAGCACGCTTAACTTCCGAGTTCTATTCCCCCTAGTTTCTAAGTCTGCACTTGTTGTTTTCCTGAAGTCAATCCTATTAACCCTCAGGAGTTTAGCTTGAGCATGAAGTCACACGTTTCACTGTTTGAGTTTGAAACTATTATTCTAAAAAACAATAATTATTTAGTAACACTAATATTTCTTGAATAAGTAGTTTGACCATAGTTTAACCATAGTTTGACCACAATTTCACCACAGTTTGACCGGATTTGACCAAAATTCAAAAAACTGAAATAATTATTCAGTAACACTAATATTCTTTAATAATTATTTAGTAACACTAATACTTATTGAATAAGTAGTTTGACCTAGTTTGACCAGATTTAACAAAAATTTAAAAAATTGAAATTTGAGGATATCTTTTTTCCTTTTAGAATTTGAGGATTTTAAAAATTTACAAAATGGCCTATGGCCATCAAAATCGGATGCGGATTTTCGTGCTGAACATTTTGATATATTATACGTTTTTTCCGACATCCTATGCAAAAGATATAGTCGTTTTACTTTTTCATAACACTGTTTCAAAACATGTCCAAATTTAAGTTTTAATTTTTCCTAACTTGTAGATGTAGTAACATAAGTACATCTCGAAGGATTTTAAGTTTTGAAGTTTTTATCATTTTCTTTTGTTTTTTTTAAACTGAAATGGCGAACCGGGACTAAAGGGCACTAAAGATAAAGGGTGCGATGCCCTTTAGTCCCGGTTCGTATTTCAAACCGGGACTAAAGGTCCCATTTAAACCGAGACTAATGCCGTCCCCATGCCCTAGCCGCTCGAACTGGGACTAATGCTTACATTAGTTCCAGTTCATAATGCAATTGGGACTAATGTGTACATTGAGCTGTGATCAAAGCCCTATTTTCTACTAGTGATTGTGACCAACTGCTCAAGTGAGATTCTTGTGTCATCTATGTGGAGATCAAATTGAGCCGTCATTCGTCGATAGCGTAATGCAAATTTTAGTATCGATCTAATCTTGTCTATTTACATACCAGTAATGGTTGAACTTGAAACTATGTGAGGAATTGTGGAGAATTATTGGGTAAACCTGAATTAAAAGCTCTAACTATTAGCTGTTGTGCAAGAAAATCAAAGCCCTGCTTTGTCCCTAGTGGTGATATTTTGCTCGTATGAAGAATTTGTGATGAGTTTAGTGAGTTGCGAGTGACACAAGTGTATGTTTTTTTTTTCTTGTTTTATTAACAACATTTATGTTCCTTGCTCATGTGCTCCATGCTTATTATTGCAGTTGTTCGATCTTTTGCTGATACAAACATTTGAGCTGATATTTTGCATTCTTTACGGTGCCAACCAAAGCATGTATCAAACAACAGTTCACCTTTGCTCTCAGTGTCTTTGATAGGTCACATTAAAGCAGTCAATTGTGTGGACTGGTCACCGGGTCATGGTATGTAGGTATTCTCAGTACTTTGATTTGCTTTTTTTTTTGCTTGGACTTATGTTTACCAAATTATAAGTAAACACACTTAGAAATGAGATATGTAAGGCGCTCTCTAGGATTATGTGTTACATTTTCTTTGCATGATTCTTGCTTTCTGGTTTTTGATTCACAATAAATGTTATATTATGAGCAATCGGTCGTCTAACATGATATGAGTATGGATATCCAATACATGTAATACTTTGAAAATTTAAAATATTATAATCAATTGTCACGACATCTATTGGATGTCCTTTGTTCACTAGTTTATGAACAATTTAAATCATATAATATTTTGAAAATTTGAAGCACTTTCAGAAATGCGCAAACATATGATTATTTTGTGAAAATTTTATGAACCGATGACCATTTTCAAATTGACAATTATTATTATTTTATTTTGGGAACTCTTTTTGGAACACGTGAACATTTTTGTAAATTCGGATTGTTTTATTATATTTTTTGAACAATAAGTTGAGTTCACAAACATTGTTTTTTGAACAGAATATTTTTAAGTTCTTGAACTTTTGTGAAATTCAGAATATGTTTGAAATCCCATTTTTTGTAGAATTACAAGTTCATGAACATTTTTTGCAATTGAGAAAGAACGAAAGTACAAAAGAAAGAAAACGCGGCTCACCCCGCATATGGGCCGGCCCAAAAGCACGCATTGGGGGGCGGGGTGCACTTAAACCTGATTATATGGTGGGCTGGGCTGGGTTTCGGGCTGGGCTTCAAAAAGCCAGAAACCCAAACTTCAAGCCTCAAGCTGGTCCAAAGCCCGAAAGCACACACTTTTTCAAGCGAAAGAAGTATACTTTTCACCCCCAAATCCCCTCCAGTGGAGCCATAACCCCCTCAACTCGAATTTGATATAATTTCAACCCTAAACATGTCAAAAACGGATTAATCAAGCCCTGGGTGGTTTCATGCTACATCAAAAGTGGTTTTGCTGGTGGTTTCGGTTATTTTGACAATGATGTGGCTAATCGCTTGTGCTTAGTGTCCACAGGCGATACCATCCTGCCTGACTTCTCCCGAAATTTGAACGGCGAGAGGCCAACGACATGCTGGGCACGGAGGGCGTCTTGGCCAAGAACCCCGGGACACGGTATAACCTGCATGCCATGCGGATGCCCGAGTTCCTCCGGCTCGCGCGGCAGCGAGGGCTTGTTCCCACAGTCCGGCACGGCAGGAGACGTTGCCGTCGCCTTGTCGGTGGTGTTCGACACCGGTGCCTGAGCTGTGAGCTGAGAGCCAAATCTGCAACGACACGGGCCTCGGCGAGGTGTCGTCATCGTGGAAGAGCATGTGCGTGGTATGGACAAGGTCTGTTGGCTCGGCGGCAAATTCATATTAGAGACTCGAACTTCCTCGTTGTCATGGACGCCAACGAGGCTGCGGCGTGAGCTCTCTCGCTTGGCGGTGGCTCCGTCGAGTGCACGCGTCTCCATCAACGTGTTCTGTTCGGTGGAGCATAGCGTCCTGGTGTCATGCTCTGCCCGGAACGTCGGGCGCCACATGCCAGACCGTGCATGACGCTGGACACAATCCAGGCATCTACTTGCATGTAGTATTAGTTCACGACAGCGCCGGTGCCATGCGCGCGGCACGGAGGTGGACTGCCGCAGCGACTTGTTGAACATGTCGCGCGAGAAGATGGATGTACGGCGTCACCGTGCCAGGGTACTGGTCCAGCTCGCCTTCATCACTGTCTATGGTGGCAATCAGGACACCGGAGGAAGCAGTGATGGCAATTTACGCTAGAGCTAGCGAACTAGCGATACAAGCAGGAGAGCGGATGTGAGGATGTAAATGCGAGAAAAGGTACGGAGTTATTTCCGAGTTATCGCCACCTCAACGCCATGTCACTTTGAAAAATCGGTGCCTAATCACCATCATGCAGCATAAAACTACTTTTGATGTGGCATGAAACCACTCAGGGCTTGATTAATCCGGTTTTGAGATGTTTAGGGTTGAAATCATACCAAGTTTGAGTTGAGTGGGTTATGGCTCCGTTGAAGGGGATTTGGGGGTGAAAAGTATACTTCTTTCTTTTCAAGCTCGAGCCTCGCCCAAATATAGGCCCAAAGCCCGAAAGTCTAGCCCGAATGTTGTTTCTCAATGTTGTTATGTGTAAGCCGGACCGGAATTCTGAAAGCCCAACCAAATACTATTTCCCAGTATTGTTACGAAAGCCTGAGCCTAGCCGAAATGTACTTTGGGTTGCAAAACAAGGCCCGAGCTCGGCCTGGATTTTTTGGGCCAGGCTTGGGCCGGGCTACCCACAAGTTTAGGTGCAGGTTTCCTCACTTTTCCCCGCGTAGGTCAGGGAATAGGAGGTCTCCGGCAAATACGCACACACGTTAAATGGATGCGAAGACAGTCACAAGCAAGGTGACTTGAGCAGGCCAGCTAGGGGTGTTGTTTCATTCGCTGGTTCCTGCTGCGTTTCTTTGCCTGTTTTTTGTGTTTGGCTTCTGAACTGTTTTTTTTTTCTTGGTTGGATTAACCATTCTTTTCATTGTCCATTTTTCCTCTTTTGATGTTCGTTTACTCTATGCATCCCCCCTCCCCCCCCCCCCCCACACTGTGTATGAACATTTGTCCTTTGTGTTTGAGCCTTTTTGAATAATACAAGGTGATTTTTTTTGAACAATTCAAGGTTAATATTTTTTAATACACAATGAATATTTTAGTTTATTTTTTTAAAAATATGTTTATATTTTTTAAATACACGATGAGCATTTTTTTACTTTTAAAAATACACGGTTAAGTTTCTTAATACATGATGAACATTTCTGAAACATGGTGAAATTTTTCATTAATGCACAATTAACATTTTTTAAATTACGCGATGACAACTTTTAAATACATGATAATTCATTGTTAAATACAGGATGAATTTTTTAAAGTTAATGGCAAACCTTTTAAATTCATGATGAACATTTTTAAGATACACGGCGAACAATTTTGCAATACGCAATAAACATTTTAAATTCACAGTTATCATGTTTTGAACACATGATGAACATTTTTTTAAAAGCCTCACTTATCTAGAAAAAAATGTTCATAAATCGACTTGCTCATCCTAACAGAAAAAACTACGACCAGCAGTATGAATGCATTGCACACGCCTGAATTTCTCTTGAGTTTCAGTTCACGGATCTGAAAATTAACTTGAAGTGATGGCAGAAGCACACTGTCCTTAACTCCTTATCATGTCCATCGCCTCGAACAGCTGCAGTTGTTTGGTTGACAAATCGACTTGTTTAAGTTACTTGATTCATAATAACTTGTTATACAAAACACACACTGAAATTACAAAATCTTGATAAAGCAAGCAACACACAAACCACCCCTTCACACTCGCCTGATACACTCGTAGTACATGACTGTTATTCTGAACTCTCAATTCTGTAGTGCAGATAGTAAAACGGGGCAGCGAATGACGGAGCACCAAACAATTCCCACGCATGTAACGCATCATAATTCATAAATAGCAACGACGTCGATCACTCACTGACCATGAACCGGCCGGTGATGAGATTTCAGTGCCGGGCTGGACGTACGGTGGCTGGTCTGAGACTCTGAGTCAGTGGTGTCCGTGGTATCCACCGCCGCCGCCGCCGCCGCCGCCGCCGTAGGTGGGCGTGGGAGGGACGGGGTGGTAGTCCGGGTGGGGCTGCGGCTTGGGCTCGGGCTTGGGCACGGGGCCGTAGTCCGGGTGGGGCTGGGGCTTGGGCTCCGGCTTGGGCGGCACGGGCTTCTTGTGGTGGAAGTGCTCCATGATGTGCTTCTTGATCGGCCCACACAGGGACATGGACGCGCACTCGGGCGACGCCGCGGACGGCGTGGCGGTGTTGTCGCCAGCGACGACGCCGAAGGTGGTGCCCTCGGACACCGGCACGATCTTGGACGGCTCCTGGCCTGGGCACGGCGCCTTGGAGGCCGCGCTGTGGAGCTGCGCCACGCAGTCGGCGCCGTGGAGGTCAGCGGCCAGGGGCACGCTGAAGGCGCCGGTGCGGTCGAGGCTGCCCGCCGCCTTGCTCTCGTACTCGCCGGCGCTGTTCTTGCACTTGATTGCCACCTGCACAGCCTTGAAGGCTTCCTCGGCCTTCATGTTCTTCCTGGTGCAGTCGGCGCACTTGGCCAGGCCCACGACGACGGACGCCGCCTCGGCATTGGCGACGGCGATGGCCAGCAGGACGCAGAGGGCGAGTGCTCTCGGAGCCGCCATGCCTGAACCTTGGATCGCCCTACTTCCACTTGCTGCTGTGAAGTGGCTGCTCGATGGATGGATGGATGAGTGGATGGAACAGGCGACGCGTTGCTTATATAGGCCTCCGCGTTGATCGGCACAGCTCGAACGCTCGACCTGCCGATCTGTCTGCAAGCGCAGAAGAAGAAGCGCAGTGAAGCGAGACAACGAGAGATGAGCTAACTCGCTTTCGGCGCGCCGAAGTTTCCGATGGCGAATTAATATCGATCGTCGTTTTGATCACCGCCATTGCTCGGTTGGTGTCTTGGTGATCGATTTAAAAAAAAAAATACAAACAGGTCACGGATGGCATCCTAGGCGGCAAACATCTTCGGCGCGGAAGCTTGAATCGTTCAGAAACTCACTGCAGCAACAGCAGTACGTAGCAACTGCTTCATTTCTTTTACATATTGGTTCTGTCTTGAGAGTAAAACTTTGAAAAATTTCATCAAACTTCTGTTGAACATATCAATATCTATAATATCAAATAACATGAAAAATATATTTTATAATGGATGTGACATTGCTTTGGCATTTATACATGTTGATAATTTTTTTTTCTTTCTATAAACATGGTCAAATTCAGAAAGTTTGACTTAACACCAAACTGACATGGTGAAATAACAGCGCAAAAAAAAAAAGACATGGTGAAGTAAAAAGAAACGGAGAGAGGAGTACTTCTTTTTTTTTTTGACTGAGAGAGTAGTACTTACTATAGATAGCAGTTTTTTTTGCGGGTGTACTATAGATAGCAGGTTGACGCATCAAAATATATGACACTGCTGACTTCCATGTTTATTTGATCAAATAGATACTCCCTCCGTTTCAAAATAAAAAGTGTATTAGTTTTTAAAAAAGGCAAACTTCTCTAAATTTGACCAAGTTTATAGAAAAAATATAACAATGTTTACAATACAAAATCATCATCACTAGAATCGCCATTAAATATATTTTCTCATTTTTTTAGTATTGTAGATATTGATATATTTTGCTCTAAACTTGATCAAATATCAAAATGTTTGACTTTATGAAAAACTAATGCACCTTGTATTTTGAAACTGATGGAGTATGACAAAAACATGTGACTCATGACATTGTACAAAGTAACGCGACCTTTTAGTTTAAGAGTATGGAATATCACACTAGGAACAGACATCGTAAAAACTGGATGTTTCTCAAATCGGTGGAAGCAATAAGAGAATTCATATATGAGTGGACAAAATAAAGTTTCATCTCATTTTCAATTGATCATGGGTTACATGAGTAAAATCAAGAGACATGTAGTAACAATTGTCAAATAAAGTACTCGTGAGGCCTGTCGATGAAGCCCCTTCCCGCATTGTCGTAATCACCTCAAGATTATCTGAATTCACTTCAATCTTGTTGCACCAAACTGTGCGTGCAAGATTCATCCCTATTTCAGTGTTGTGGCTTCGGTAGGGAAAGCGTCAAAACAAACATCAGCTCTTTCGTTCGCAACAATGAACTTTCCCGTACAACCTCAAAGGACAACTCCTACAGATGCCTAGGGAGTATCGAGGTCAAACGATGCATCCACATTGAGCTTTAAATAACCATGGATCGTCTTGGTCCATCCCGCATGCTTCATAATGGATTTGGGGTACCTTGGTATCATGAAATTTGCTTCCAATGCTCCCACTACAATATGAATTTGACTCGGTGTTTGTATCGACTCGCCACGCAAGAGTTTCCTCTGCTCCCACCAGACGTACCAAGACGCAATAGCAATAATTTATCAGGATGCCTATCCTAAAATCATCGCTTCTTGATCAGGGAAGTTCAACAAATATTTCAGCGTCCCTTCCTAGGAAAAGCCAGCGACACACGATTTATGGATGATATCACCAAGTCCCAGGGGATTCCACACTTCACTAGCCAAGAGCATTCAAACAGAAGATGTTTAACGTCCTCAGCCCATAATTTGCAAACAGTACAATGAGGAGACACCTTTATATGTCTATCAACAAGATTTGCATGACATGGTATTGCCCCTCCACAAGAAAAAAAAAATCTTTGGCCGGACACTGCAGGTTCCAAACTAAAATCCCACGTACCGTTATGCCTCGATGCTTCAATATTATTTTCAGATATTTTAGCCAATAATGTACCATCCATTTTTGCCAACTCCCTTATTTTTCATTGGATGCAAACTTTCATAGGCAACCAAAACTTTGTTAGTAATTACCCATGTGTTGTTGGTTGTTGTAAAAAAGGGTATAGCAACAAAGCTTTTCAATCTGAAAAGGATGTTCTTCTATGGTGGCACAACCAATCACAAGCGTAAGTTTCCTAAGTTCTTTTGAACAGATTGAAGTGAATACGTCAACAGAACTCGGTTTCGCATGAAAAATCTTGAGATAATCCTGGAGAATCTAATAACTAGCCCTGCTAACCTATTTCTCACAACATGTAAGTAAGCCATCTCAGCATGTAAAAGATCCACCATTAGTATGCAACCATGCATAGGAAAAGTCTCACCTCGACATGCAAACATGGATGAGAATTTCCATTGTATTATACTATTTATATTTAATAAATATTTTACAATCATACAATAATCAAACACCATATATATTCTCAGTTTAATTTATTAATATTACTCCAAATATTCATGTTCCACACAACCAAAAACATTGAAATATAATGGAGAACCTTCCCCCAACAACATCCATATATCATCTACTTATAATAAACATCTAATCACTTGGTTTCAGATGTTTGCCGTTCATCATTTATCAATTGCACCCAACTTTTCATATACTAGCTCCGATCTCGATTTAGTTATGGAAACTACTTATCAACATACTGTTGCAGCAATTAATAGAAATCGCACGCTCAATGAGCCAGTAGTCGTAGAGCAACTTTCAAGTAAAACGGAATACAACTATCTTCTGAACTGCAGAACAAAATATGCAAGGCTGCAATTGATAATTGATAATTACATATATTTTGACAAAGTTTTATAGTGCAACCCCCCTCACGGACGTCGCTGCCGTCGTCGCATGGAGGGGGGAACGGCCACTTGCGCTCTGTGTTTTGAGTTTCGGTTTCAGATTTTTCTCGCCCCAGGCCGAGATGGCCGAATTTCGGTCATTTTCAAAAATTTCGGGACGTCGCTGCCGTCGTCGCATGGAGGGGGGAACGGCCACTTGCGCTCTGTGTTTTGAGTTTCGGTTTCAGATTTTTCTCGCCCCAGGCCGAGATGGCCGAATTTCGGTCATTTTCAAAAATTTCGGCCGAAATTTGACCAAAAATTGGTTGAAATTTGACTTAAGTTTGACAAATTTTTTCTCAAATTTGACCAATTTCGGCCAAAGACAGATTCCACTCTAGGCCGAGATGGCCGAAATCGATTTTTTCCGGCTGAAATTCAAAACACAGCGTGCGCTCCTCTGGTGCTGAAATCCTCCTAGCTCTGATTGGTTGTAAGATTGCTTTCGAATTAAGCTTCTAACCAGCCAATCCACGCTGCTAGCTAAGTCTTGTTGCTTTCGTACATATAAATGGGTACGTATGCTCTAACTTTTGTAGGCTTGATAAAGTGTACGTACTTACGCTGCATGCATGCATGCATGCATGCGTGCCGCGTGGAACCTACGAACATGCAGCGTGCAGAATCAAATCAACCAACGAACCTACGAACCTACGAACGGCGCGATCGACCAACAGCCAATGCAAAGTCGATCACCAACTGAATAACAAATGACGACGACGTGGATCAAATCGATCGATGATCGATGCGTGCAGAATCGATCAACCGAGTTTTAATTCGCCATCTGAAATTTCGGCGAGTTAGCCGGCCTCTCCTTGTCACGCATCACTTGGCCGGCCACCTTGCGAACATGCAGCCAGATCATGGACCGAGCTGGATCGATCAATGTCGAGACCTATATAAGCCATGCGTCGCCTGTTGCATCCATCCATCCATCCACTTCACACCAGAAATTCAGGCATGGCAGCTCCAAGAGCACTTGTCCTCGGCCTCTTGCTGGTGATCGCCGTCGCCAACGCCGAGGCAGCGTCCGTTGTCGTCGGCCTGGCCAAGTGCGCAGACTGCACCAGGAAGAACATGAAGGCCGAGGAAGCTTTCAAAGGCGAGCTAGTTTACATGTTTATAGGTAGATAGAGATGAACAGTACTCATGTATGTAGATCAGCTCAGCTCACAGTCACAAAAATTTTGTCAGGTCTCCAGGTGGCAATCAAGTGCAAGAACATCCACGGCGACTACGAGAGAAAGGCAGTGGGCGCCCTCGACGGCACCGGCGCCTTCAGCGTGCCCCTCGCCGCGGACCTCCACAGCGCCGACTGCGTCGCGCAGCTCCACAGTGCCGCCTCCAACGCGCCGTGCCCCGGCCAGGAGCCATCAAAGATCGTGCCGGTTTCCGAAGGCATCGCCTTCGGCATCGTCGCCGGTGACAGCATTGCCACTCCGTCTGCAGCGTCGCCGGAGTGCGCGTCCATGACCCTGTGCGGGCCGATCAAGAAGCACATCATCGAGCACTTCCACCACAAGAAGCCCGTGCCGCCCAAGCCGGAGCCCAAGCCCCAGCCTCACCCGGACTACGGCCCCGTGCCCAAGCCCGAGCCGAAGCCGCAGCCCCACCCGGACTACCACCCCGTCCCTCCCACGCCCACCTATGGCGGCGGCGGCGGCGGCGGTGGATACCACGGACACCACTGAGTCCGGTCTACCACTGTCGTCCTGCCCAGCGATGAAAGCTCATCACCGGGTTCAAGGTCAGTGAGTGATCGACGTTGCTATTTATGACCGGCTTGCATGCGTGGGTGGTTTGTTTTGTGTTGTGCCATTGGCTGCCCCATTTTAGTATCTGCACCGCAGAGTTGAGAGTTCAGAATAACAGTTGTGAGGAACACAAGGATCATTGTGTATTTTGCTTTTTAAAGATTTGTAATTTCGGTGTATGTTTTATATACGAAGTTGTGGATCAAGTAATTTAATCAAGTCCATTTGAGCCAATGGTGTCGTTCTACTGTGTGCTGCACGCGTTTAGTTCATGTTTTGCCTCTCCCCCTCCCCCCCTCCCCCTGATTTTGTCCAATCACGGTTTGCCAACTCAAAAACACCCCGTAAAACATTCGTAATGGTCCATTGATATAGCATTGCTCGAAAAATGGTTTTGCCATTGTGTAGTTGTGTGAGACCATCATTTACTTTCAGCCGGTTTTCATATCTGTGGACTCAAACTCAAGTGGACTTCAGGCAGGTGTGCAAATGGATCTGTCATGGACAACTCATGGCATTCATGTCAAAAACAAAATTGCAGCTACCAGGGATCATGCATTCATACTGCCCCTTCTGCTTTGACTTCTTTCAGCCTAAGCAGGAGGGGAGCTGGGACATGGCCCGGTCCAGCTTTAGTACATAAGGGGGCATATTTGGCTCGGACCGCCGAAGACCAAACAATCAGTTCCACTTAGGCAGGAGAGAACCTGCTTAGTCAAGTACATGGATTTACACAGGTAAAGTTTGAACAATGCTTTAGAGAAGATAACGAGGTAGCTCATGTAATAGCTAAACATAGTTTTTTTTGGCGAAAAGGATCCAGATCTACTCCCTCCGTTCCTAAATATAAGCCCTTTTAGAGTTTTCAATATGGACTACATGCAGAGCCAAATGAGTGAATCTACACTTCAAATATGTCTATACTCTATATACATCCGTATATAGTGTATATTGAAATATCTACAAATACCTATATTTAGGAACGGAGGGAGTATTATAAAGGTTCACCAGAAGTACAATTACAAAGCACCACAAACATAATAAAAATTACATCAAGGTCCATTAACCATCGAACGACCACTGACAACCAGAACGATCCGACGACGTGTCGTTGTCATCGCTCCCATACCGAAGCCGGCTTGGCCTTGTCGATGACAACTAGGAACTCTTGGTGCACATGCCCCTAAGGACCAGCGCCCCGGAGCTGCAATCGTCGTTGTAGATCCCTTGAATCGATCTGAAGAACCTAACATCAAATATCATCATCGTGTACGCATGCCGATAACCCTATCGTTGCCGACCCGAGGAGCAGATGAGAATCTATGCCGGAGGTTTGTCAATATGTCCCAACAGACAAACTTGAGGAGAATCGATGCCCGAAAGACCGGCTCGAATATGTAGCATCGCCCCTATGAGGACTAAAACCCCAACCTATCCATTAGCCAGAGCCAAGCCATGAGGTTTGCCCTCCTTGCATCCGGTCGTCTGCGAGGTGGAAGAGAGGCGGAGCACTTCTTGTCCTCTAGTAGACTGATCTGCCAAAGACTCATCCCTCTGGGAAGGGCAATTCGAAGCCATCGTCATCACCAACACTCCGATCATCATTGGGACCAATGCATATTGTGACTTATGAACTACTACATCAGATCCTTTGTTGAGTATAATGTCCGATGTTGACTACTGCTTGCAGTTGATACTTAGAAGTTTTATTGGATTCATATGTTCAGGTTGTTATTCATACTTTCATCTCCACTGATTATGATCCATATGATGTGTTGTGAGTAGCATCCCATTACGTTCTTGAGGACATGGGATAAACATTGTTACTATTAATCTTGTGAATTTAAATATAGTTCAATATTTTGATATTAGGTTGTGATGTAATTCTGTAGTGGTGATGTGCGAACGTCGACTGCATATCACTTGATCCACTTAAGCCTAGAGGAGTGTATTTTGTGATTAGTTTATCTATGGTAGATTGTTGGAGTGACCGAATTATCAAATCCTAAGTTTATGAATTAGTACGAGGGGCTGTTGGAACCCCAAAGTTTATTGTTATGGTTAGATGCTATCTTAACTATTCTCAATGAATCTTGATGAAATTGAGAACAACACATTACTATAGGTTCCACCGCACAACAAATTATGAAAGCAATGAATGTTAACTCAATAAAACAAGATGAGAGTAACTTGATGAAACTACCATGTGTCCTCGACAGTGATTTGATCCCTATAACTAATACAACTCTTGTTCCTTTTTGCGGGGATATACAACTATCTTTTGAACTGCAGAACAAAGTATGCACGATTGCAACCGGCGTTATTATATTGAAAGATTGAGAAGTTTTTATGTTATCATGCCACCTAGCTCTGGTGCTCAAATCCTTCTAGCTCTGATTGGTTGTAAGATTGCTTTCAAATTAAGCCTCTAATTAACTAGCCAATCCACGCCGCTAGCTCCAACTCTTGTTGCTTTCCCATATAAATGCGCGGGAGGTGCACCTCACGGAGAAGGGTACGTGCGTACTTACGCTGCATGCATCCATGCATGGCCATGTGCGGCGTGCAACCTATGAAGGAGAACGACGTGATCGACCACCGGTCAAAGTCGATCACCAACCAGTTATTTTGAGCTATTTTGATCTTGATCACCAACCGAGTAATGACTACGTGGATCAAATCGATGACCGATGCGTGCAGAATCAATCGAGTTTTCAATTTGCCATCTGAAATTTCGGCGAATTAGCCGACCTCTCGTTGTCACGCATCATTGCACCGGCCGGCCACCCTTGGAGAGCATGCATGCAGCCAGATCACCGATCGAGCTCTGTCGATCAATGCGGACGCCTATATAAACCACACTGCCACTCAGTCGATCCATCATCCATCCGTTAACCCAAGCAAGCAGCCCATTTAGACATGGCAGCTCCGAGAGGGCTCGTTCTCGCCGTCCTTCTGGCGATCGCCGTTGCCAATGCCGAGGCGGCGTCCGTCGTGGTCGGCCTGGCCAAGTGCGCCGACTGCACCAGGAAGAACATCAAGGCCCAGGAAGCCTTCAAGGGTAAGGGCTAGCTAGCTACTGTGTAAATGCATGATGGTGCTCTGCTCACTGTTGTGCTGCCATGAATGTATGCACAACAGGTCTTCAGGTGGCGATCAAGTGCAGGAACAACGCCGGAGACTACGAGAGCAAGGCCGTGGGTGCCCTCGACGGCACTGGCGCCTTCAGCGTGCCCCTCGCCGCTGACCTCCACGGCGCCGACTGCGTCGCACAGCTCCACAGCGCCGCCTCCAATGCGCCGTGCCCCGGCCAGGAGCCATCCAAGATCGTGCCGGTTTCCGAGGGCACCACCTACGGCATCGTCGCCGGCGACAACATTGCCACGCCGTCTGCAGCGTCGCCGGAGTGCGCGTCCATGACTCTGTGCTGGCCGATCAAGAAGCACATCATCGAGCACTTCTACCACAAGAAGCCCGTGCCGCCCAAGCCGGAGCCCAAGCCCCAGCCTCACCCTGACTACGGCCCCGTGCCCAAGCCTGAGCCGAAGCCACAGCCCCACCCCGACTACCACCCCGTCCCTCCCATGCCTACATACGGCGGCGGCGTGGGCGGCGGTGGATACCACGGTCACCACTGACTCCGATCTGCCACCGTCCGGCCCTCTCATCTCCGAGTTGATGATCAGTATCAGTGAGTGATCGACGTTGCTATTTATCATCAGTTGCCTGCGTGGCCGCGTGGGTATTCTTTGGCGGTCTTCTGCCATTCGCTGCCCCGTTTTAGTATGTGCACGGCAGAGTTGAGAGTTCAGAATAACATTTGTGAGGAACGTGTATTGCTTTTTTTAAGATTTGTAACTTCGGCGTGTGTTTTGTACAAGAAGTTATTACTGTGAATCAAGTAATTTAATGAAGTCCATTTGGGTCAATGGAATTGCTGAAGCCGTTCGAGTTGATGATTAATTCGGTATGACGATGAGTCGATGACAATGGTTTTGCCATGCATTGTGTAGTTGTCCGAGATCATCATTACTTTCAGTCGATTTTCAGATCTGTGGAGTGGAATTCAGAGGCAAGTGTGCAAATGGATTTGTGATATCTGGACCAGTAGTACGAATGCATGATCCCTGGTAGCCTGGACCAGGGGATTTGTGATATCTGGCCCAGATGAATTCAGGCACTGTGGGTACGAGAGCTATGGCCTGGTCCAGCTCAAGCACACAGGAGGGTATATCTTGCCCAAACAGGTGAAGACCAAACAATCAGTACCACTTGGACAGGAGGGGCGCGGCTGCTGCGATATGCAGATCGGAGCAAGGCGTCTACATTGGTGCATCGGCCATCGTGGTGAAGGGTATTAGCGAAGCAGCAATTCTGGAAGCGCTAGCCTGCCGAGAGGGCTTAGCTTTGGTGGTGGATCTTTTTCTTTCAAAAATTGTAGTTGCTTTGCTTCTGCTTCTCAAACGGTGGTGAAAAATGACATACAGCAAGGAGCAACTGTAGTCTATGGAGCAATCATCAGAGAATTCAGGGACCGAAGGATTCAGTTCCATAGATGCTCTTCAGTTTATAAGCGCAGAATTTTAACTTTGAGGCCCATCCCCTTGCAAAACACACTGTTGGTTTAGATGTTGGT